>VTGB01000082.1:0-56049 GCA_013403855.1 Calonectria honghensis | reverse complement strand
GGGGGGGGGGGGGGGGGGGGGGGACGGCATCTTTGTGCTCTCCCCTTCCCAAGTCACACACACATAACATAATGAAATACTAATAAAAAAGGCTGGGCCAGGTTTTAGTTCCAGGGGGCAGTGGTGCTTGGCTTTGACGCTCGAACCTGGCCATCATCCCCGATCCTTCCCGAGCTGCCGTGGTTCGAGGTAGAAAAGTTCAGCCCCGAAAACACCCGCGGCCACTTTTACATGCTGTGCGACGGGGGCGCGCCTCGCTGCAGGAAGGACCGAGACGGCGTGGGCGGGCATGGATCCAGCGCGAGGGGAGGGGGGATATACCGACAAATTGCAATTTTGCTATGTTTGTTTGATGGCGGCATTGTAGCGGTATGCCGGAACCAGGCCACAACTGGGGGGGGGGGGGTTGACGCGCAGTGCGCCAAGAAGCCGTCTGTGGCGGTTTGGACTTTGCATCCCCGGCGTCGGGGCGGCGCCAGGAAAGGGAGGTGAGAGGCTGATTCTGTTGGTGTTTTCCTGTAGCTATCTTTGCCCTAGGTTGAGATTCGAGGGCGTGTCGTATGATGGATCAGGCGAGTAGTGCAGGAGGTGTGAAGTGTCAGCGGCGGCAGAAGTGCCGGCATCCCGCGCGGAGTGGTTCATCTGATGCGATGCGACGCTGGGCTGGTGGTGTAGGTAGTAGTAAACCATATACCTTGTGATGGTCATCGTAGGAGTGCGAAGTTGCGTCGGACATGGCCGGCGTGAAGGATGGATGGTCAGTCTTGGACTCACTTACTTCTCATCTGGCTGGGGGTCGTGACGCAATGTCCACGGCATCAGTTGGGTTCATTGTACAATGATATTATATACAATTGAGTTTCGTCATCTACTACGTGACGCACTTCAGTGCTAGTAAATGCACTCTGCCCTGAATGTTGTCAAACCTGTGCTCCCCCAGACCGGCGATGCGCCGCTTCTACGCATATGAATCAATGGATACATGGGGCCTCTTCAATATAAGGTAAAGATTTATAAAGAAATAAGTGAGCAGGTTCATTGTTGTATTGCTTGCCGCGCCCAACCGAGTATTCAACGGGGGCAAGAGAAGTTCATCCATCCTCATCACGAACCACCGTCAAAACCGTGGCGTCCAAGAGAGAGTAGAGGAACCGCCAACAGAATTCTAGTTATGTTCGTTTGCCACTGGCAAATCTGCGTAAAATGAACCGGAATAAACCGTTACTTCGGCCCATCAGATTTATTAGTGGCGTAAAACTAACATGGCTCCAACAGCATGTGAATTATCTCGGCTGCGGACCTAATATCCTTTGTAGCATTTAGTTGCCATGCTTTGATCACATTGACATGTGATTAAAGCACTTGGGGATGGATCATTTCATTGGAAATCCTCCATCGTTTCTTCATCTTGAGTCTCACGTTTGTCGGTCACCCCTCACACGCCGTCAAAAATACAGCTGCAAGCATGTAAGTGGCACGGTCACAACAATAAGGAACGCCGGAGAACAAATCAGCAAAAAGAAAGGACAACTGGTGGAATCTAACCACCTGATTTGGACGAACAGGGAATCGAACCCTGGACCACTCCCAGATTATTCGGACGAATCATGCTAAGGGAGTATTATACCACTAAACCATTCGCCCGTTGATGTCGTGATCCACTCACTAACCAACCCAAATTGATTCCTTGTGTGGAGCTCTAGGGTAGGTAAATCACGCTGTTTGGTATGCTTCAATTTTAGGCTAGATCTGTATATATTGTTTTTTGCATTTTATTTGCAGTGATGCTGACTAGGAATACATTTTGACTATTGTTACAAATGGAATTTTTACACAAGAAGTTCTTGCAAGAGAAGTTCGTCCTCACAAAAGAAATCCTTCTACCAATCGGTATGGATGCGAATGACGAATAGACGGTGCTGAGTCCCGTCGGCTATGCTTTTATCCTTTCCCTAACACCTGACCAAGCTAATGCCAATGATACCTCCTAAACACAGAGAGGTTCCGAAAAGATCATATCATGTCGTCTGAACCTGGGAATAGCCTTGGCCCTGACTTTTGTGTAGGTCCCCTCAACGAGGTATTTCTGGATGATGGGCTTGGGCCCGGTCCTCTGGCTCCTGGTGTGGATGTTGATTTCCTGTGTGCCCTTGCCCTGAACAGGGGGTTTAACCCACTGGAATATCCAGGTGATGACGCTGTGGTTGACGCTGGTGCTGATGATCCTGAACTCGTCCAAGTCGAACATGGGCCAGACGTCCGAGGTGGCGTCGGGAATGTCCGCCTGGATGGTCACAATCTGTCCTTCGCCGGCGGCCTTGCGGATGGGCTGAAGCCTGTTCTCGGAAGGGGAATGTGGTCTCTCAGTAGGAGAGTACGGCCTCTCAGCAGGAGAATAAGGTCTCTCAGAAGGAGTATGCGGTCTCTCAGAAGGAGTGTGCGGCCTGATGGAAGGAGTGCGCGGCCTGATAGAGGCAAGCGAAGGGTTAACAGAGGGGCCGAGGACGGGACTGCGAGAAGACGGCGAGCGGGCGCCGCTGCCCACGGCAGGCGAGTTGTCGTGCTGAACAGGGACTTCCCAGGTCCCCTGAGCTGTCTGCACAAGGACGCTCTTGTTGCTGGAGCTTGTCTGCGGGCGCCTCAACAATAGCCTGTACTTGGCCTCGTATGGCTTCGTGTAGTCATGGCCAAAGCTGTATGTCTGGGCGGACAGGGAAAAGAGCAGGATGCTATCCCATCTCTCCTGCTGCTCGAACGAGAGGCCATGGTAGTTACCGGGAAGCCTGCCCTTGGCAATGATCTCAATGCACTGTGCCCTGCTATTGTAAATAGCCTTGATTTCGGAGCCTGGAACAGGTGCGAGGGTCATCTTGAATAGACTAGCGTGACTGATAGTCGAGTCAGTGCTTGGGTGGGGGGAAGGTAGAATTGGTGTGGGTTAAAGATGTTTGGATGAGGAGAGAGACGGAGAGAGAATAATGATGATATATAGTCAACAAAGTAGATAAAATGGCCAATAATTCATTGGGACCCCATGTAAGTCTTCTCGGAGGTTAGGAAACCCGACTTGCGCAGAGGTGAGTTGTTTCACCGAGTCATGCATATGCATGGGGACTATCAAGTACGTGGCGTCTGTTGTGCGAGGTGTACAAGATTGCATTTGCTTGCCAGACACCGGGACTTGCCCTCACACCGAGCAGATCTGCTAATATTTAGACCCAACTATTGTTGCCCAAAGCAAAACAGTGCGCTCGGCCTATCACGTTGGGCAATCGACACGGGCTCGTTGTTTATACATGCGCTTCGCAGTAGGCCGCTACTGCACGCACAGCGAGACACCGAGGGATCAGCCACATACTTTTATGAATAAAGCCACATTCATCAGTGGCAAATAGCGGTAAATAACGGCCTCAGGCGCCTCAGGTGTACCAGCGTACCCATTGGCTGGTGTGCCTACAATTGGGAATCCAGGCATATGTAAGTTGAGACTGGCACGTAGCAACATGGCACTGACGCTGTTTATGTACGGCAGAGAATGATATGACGATTTGTTTTTCCAATGCGACAATCCACATGTCCGACCTCGTAGAGAAGCCCGCCTGTGAGAGTGGGTGTTGGATGCTTCACCCATTGATGAGGGGCCAAGCCTGAGGCCAACTAGTCGCCGAATGACAAGACCCAAAAATAGCCCCCCAAAAATAGCCCCTAGTCCGGTCCATTCAGAGGCTGCTTTCGGAGAGATATGTGTCGCTATAGGCCGAAGGAAACCCACCTTGCGGGTTGTCGAGTTGTTGTTCAGACGGTTCGGTTGGGCGCGAACCGCCCAATCGCTGCGTGCCACTTCTACCGCTCTCGACGGCCTCACCTTGGATCGTGTTCGTACGGCATGTGTGGCGGCACTAGCTTTTGCTTGCCGTCGTCGCTGCATTCTGAAACTGTGCGACCTGGGGTATGACATGTCCAGCCATCTTTGTCTGGTTTCAGAGAGGCGGGCATGCGGAGAGACGCGTACTACTGGGGGATTCGATGGTCTAACTGGATGCCTCAAGTTGAGACAGTGGAACCCAACTGCTGATCTTCAATGTTTGACATGTTGGTTCGGCGGGATCCGTCGTCCGTTCTGCAGCGCACCCGATCCATTATTTTAGTAAATCCACCTGCGATGGACCCGAAATGAACCACATGTGCTGACCCAAGACAACTGGCATGAACTTTTCCTGATTATATTGCAAGGGGCTCATATAATTAAGCACCGGTTCATCACACTTGAGTTTCTGCTGCTGACCATGGGTTCCATAATGCCTCTCTGAAATAAACATCCATGCTGGCATCACCAGCATCTGTATCCATTGGCACAACCTCAGAAGTGGGTTGCATTTCGGAGGTCCATAAATCTGCATCGTCAAATACTAAGCCTGGGCCCGTTATTTGACTCTTCGAGTTTTGCCAATTCCCCAAGACAACGTTGTCTTCTTCATCCAGGGACTCTATAACCTCTTCCACTGTCAGAATGTCCCTGCCCCCCAAGTTCGCAGCAAAGAAACCGTCTCCCGAAAATGAATGCGGTATAAGAATAGGGGCTATCTGGCTCTGATCATGAGAGAGATTAAATGCCGCAGGTTCGAAAGATGGTGAATCATCTTCGCTGTAGTAATGACACAGATGCTCCATACCAGCCCACATATTCTTGAAATCCTCTCTTGTGTAGTTGTTCCTACAAATATCAGGAATTTCAAGGTTTGTTTGGGACGTATATATACCGAGCCTTGGATATTTGATCCTGAAATCTTTAATATCATGGCCACACCTCGCTAGAGCAGCATCCCAGACATCTCCAGGGCAACTGGTTTCACAGTCAGATGGTTTGTAAGCTATTTCTGAAGCCGAAAACCCCTTGAGATCCTCTGCGAAGATATCGGCGCCAGACTTGATCAAAAACACCAGAGCTTCGAGAATCTCCGACCAATGCCAAGGAAGCCTCCGAGCAAGATAATGCAAGCAGTTTTGCCCCTGCGAGTCCTTTATATTGACATCTGCACCACGCTCAATAAGGAGGCGCATGTGTTCGATTTGAACGTTATGGCAAGATGTAAGTAGAAGGGGTTCGCTGTTGCCATCTCCATCATTATCAAAGAAGATGCCCCCCAGGTCTAGCATGGCCTTGGCGTAATGCTGCACTAAGCTCAGCAACCTCATTTCTAAACATGAAAAAAAAATTGCATGCTCACTTTGGGGGAAGTTAAGAATGTAATAAAGAGTACTGACGCAGAAGGCTCTTTATCAAGCTGGAGTATCCCGAGGGTTGGGTCAGCGCCCGCAACGAGTAGTTGCTTGAAGCATTTTAGCCCATCATCACCCCGGACTCCCTCGGTAAGACTGAGTGTATTTCTAATGTTTGACTCTTACGTTAGATAACATAGTATTCATCCATGTCTTTGCCAAGCACGAGCTTTTTATTGAATTACCTCAGCCAATTTCCGGAGAAATTATCATCGACCAATGCACAGTCGGCAACTTCGTCAACGTCCGCGCCATTTTGGATAAGGAAGTTGCAGATCTCAGGACTTTTATAAGAATACTTTATGGTTTGTCAGCACACAGACATTACATTGTTTGGATCAAACACTGATAATGGGACGCGAACATGTAGAAGTGAGGCACCGTTCCTATCTCGGGCTCGTATGTAACCATCTCCGATCTTGAGAAGCGTTAAAAGCTCATCCATCTGTCCATGTTTCACACATTCAAAAACATAATGGTCTCTTGGTAAGATAGGGTTGATCGACAAGCTTGGCGGGAGTATCGAAAAGTCGTAGCTTGTTTGTCTTTGATGAGTCATTGCTTTAATCACTTGCGCGGGCTTATCGTTTCTGGGTGTGAAGATAATGGAAAAAATACGATCTTCAACCTCTTTGATTTCAGCACCATGTTTCATTTTTTGGTGTCTAATATTGCGGGATACTTCTAGTATCCCATGTGGACCGGCATACTTTTGGTACTTGCGTTTGTTCGAGATACGAGCGCCGCTACGTGGAAGTAGAGGGCGCCGCACTATGCAAATGTTTAGGAGTGGAGAATATATCGGGATATGTTCAAATACTGACAATTTTGATTCATATGTATGGATGGTGCCGCAAGGAACTGGCCTCGAATTTGGTTTATGCCTAGAATGTGATGACGTTCGGCGTCTTTTAGCGTTTCCTTTTCGGAGCTATCATTGCTTAATTCCTCGAAGAACGTGGATTGAAGCAATAAGTCAAGATCGCGAACAATTTCGCCAGCTTCGCTTGAAATCATTGTGAATTCAGCGTGGTTGGCAAAGTTGCAGAGTCTTCTGATGGAATCCTTGAGTGCGGAAGAGGGACCCAGGGAGGTATCAACTTCGGAGCCCGCACCCTTGTCGACCTTTGTACTAGCTGGACTGCCCAAAATAGAATTAAAATTTAAATTCATCTTCGATAGTTCTTTCTCGAGGCTTGCTAGTTTTGCTGAGATGTCGTCAACCTGACATCGTGATGAGGGTGTGGTGTCCATTTTTTGAGCCAAGGCCTCAACAAAGTTGTGAATGGCAAGGTTCTGAGACGTGCAGTCTGAAACTCGATCGCTGATATTTGCCAATACAGAAACCTGTGTTTCGGCCATTGTTGCTTGGTTACTTTCATGTATAAGTATTTGCCGGGTGTCGCTCACGAGGCAGTGCAAGGACCGTCTGGAACGAATTAGTTAAGCCTGGTCACCCACGGGTGTTTAAGGATAGCTTACGTTTGATCAAAGTTGATTTGGAGGGTGAGAGCATTTGTGTGTTCCTCCACGGCCGCTTGAATGTCTTGGAGATCCTTCTCGCTCAAGAAAAGTTTCAGCTTCTTCCACAGCTTTCCGTGCATCTGTTCTGTTGAAGAAAGGGTAAATCCAACGAGTTTCTTTTCGAATCGGATGATGTCTTTGTTGCATAGCTCGACGAGAGTCACCAGTGATGGCGATTCTGTAAGGATCCGCGAACGATCGGGGAGGCCATTGATTACTTCGAAATTGGACTGGAGGCGCCGCACTGCGTTCGAGACATCTTTGAGTTTTTGCGGCCCATCTTTGACGGCAGATACTAATTGGTACAGGCTTTTGACTGAAGCCAAACCCAGAGTGACAAATGCGATGACACTTGCGCCAGCGTCCATGGAGAAATTTGTGTTGATGCTTGATAGGAAAGCGTGGAAATATTGTTGAGCGATGATGATGATGATGATGATGATGATGAGGGAATATCATTTTCTGTCAGCAGCGCGAGCAAGGCACTTGGAATTGTTCTGGGTCACGGCCTTACGAGGCTAAGGTAATGTCTGTAGCTTCAATGGGTAATAGGATAGCGCCTCGATTTCTTCCATCCTGAGAGACTTGCCGTGGAAATAATGTATACTGTACAAAAATACATCGCATTTTATCTTGATGGATTGAGTATTAGTGACATCCGCGTGGAATAACACTGCGGTAGCTCGGCTCGCCGAGGGCCAATTAGAACTATTCAATGTCCCCCCGCATGACTCTAAGCTGCCTTTCTTATCAGGCAGCGAGGCATATTGACAAAGAATAATTATTTCTCCGGCTGAGGGGCCATTGGGAATAAATATCTCCGAAGTATTGCATTGAAACAGTCGAGTCATGGTCGGTAGGGGTCACGGGAGGCGTGATTTTGAAGAATCATATTTCAAAGGCAATCTATAAGTTAGATCATGTTAAAATTCTTAAACCGAGTTTCGTTCGGATTTCGTGATCATAAAAAGTCATATGACGAAGATAGCGTAGCATTCCTCTGCATCTGTGCCGTTGGGTGGTACTATGTGGGCTGTGAGACTCCGTGGTCTTGCGACGAGTTGAGATGGATTGGAAAGGGTATTTTGAAGTAATTGAAAAGGCTTCTCTGTTCATTAGAATAGGAGCTCAACCAGGTTAGAAACCTAGGAGCAGGCTGCCTGATTGGAAAGGGTATAATAGAGAAGCATTTAAGCTCTTGATATACTGCGAAAAGACGAGGTAGGTATCTTGCCGTGATTACTCAAAGGAATTCTAAAAAGTGCCGCCATCCCAAGCCAAACTCCACCAATAATGTTCTGCAAATGCAACCAATGCCCCATTTCAAACCCTCAGTGCTGACACTGCCGCCTTGGTCCGTCGCTCATACAGCAGCCCCCGTTCGACGCACAGCACGCGCCGCCATTGCTGCCGCAGCAGCACCCAGCGCGATCCGAAAAGCAACACCCCTCGCGGTCCGAGAAGCAGCACCCCCCTCTGTCCGAGAAGCAACACCCGCCGCGGCTCGAGAAGCAGCAGCCACCGCTCGACGAGCCGCAGCAGCCCGGCTTGCCGCGCAGCTCGTCCCAGTCGCGCCGCTCCCACGACATGGGCCCCGTCTGCTGGTACCCCTCCGCCATGCCGTGCTGGGCGGCAGGCCGCGACGCCGACGGCCTGGGCTCCGGCCTGGGCTGCGCGTGGGCTCCCAGCAGGTCGCTGTGCGAGCGGGCGCTGTTGGAGCTGCTGCGCGGGCTCTGGGAATCAGGCTGGGGCGTCGCCGAGGCGGAAACGCCAGCGGCCGCTGCCGTCGTCGAGGCTTCGTACGAGGGGGGCGGATCGTCGAAGCCATCCGTCACCAGCGCGTGGGGCTGGGCCGCGCTGCCGCCCGCTGCTGAGTGGAGCTGCGCTTTGGTACCTGGGTGATCCATTGCCTCGCCTCGCCCTGTTCCGCGTCCACTGCTCGTTGGTTCAGGCTCCCCAGGGAAATGGCCGAAGGGGGCACACTGCACGGGTAAAAAATATAGAATAAAGATAAGGATAGAGTCGTCCGTGTGGAGTCGGTACAGCAGTGGAGTTCTGGTTTCTCCGTCTCGCGATCTTTGTTGCGCGGCCCCTTGCTCGGGTGGGATTTTGCGCGGGCAAGGATCTGATAATCAACCTCGATTTGTAGCGAGTTTTATTCAATGGATGTGGCCCCGAGGCTCGTGTGGTAGTGTCACGAGCGCGCTTTTGTGATGCGAGTTGATCGAATGTGGACAACGAAAAATATTGTAGGAAGGTGGGAAAATAAGCATTGAATAGGCCTATACGACAAGAGAAAAAAGTAGCGCGAGTTACTTTCCGTCAAAGAGGCAGCTTAGGTATGGCTTGTCGCTGTCGTCAGCAGCGTCGTCAGGAGTCATTTGGCTGCGAAATTGAAGACGGCTATTGGCTGGAATCACTCAACCAGCTGTTGCAGTCGGACCAAAATGACACCGAGGCGTTTTTCAGCTATGGCGACTGGTCAGGTAAAGTCAGCTCAGAGCCAGCACTAGGTGGTATACGGGTTGATTCTTCGAGCAAATCAGCCTTGATAGAGCTTTGGTGTGTGCACAGGTTGGAGGCCGCCA
This sequence comes from Calonectria honghensis, assembly GCA_013403855.1. Classification (NCBI taxonomy): domain Eukaryota; kingdom Fungi; phylum Ascomycota; class Sordariomycetes; order Hypocreales; family Nectriaceae; genus Calonectria; species Calonectria honghensis. The sequence continues at coordinate 46,657 of VTGB01000082.1, read as the reverse complement.
GCGCACAGCGTTTTGTAGAGACCAGGCATTTATCACGCCCACGCATCTTAGTGAGCTAACTGTTAGGAATTTCGCGTCAACTGAGACCTAATATCTATTGCATTCATCATTCATTTTGGCTGTAACATCCTTTCTATTGCATTGTTGTGCGTGTAACCTGCATGGTTGTTCTGCTTCGAGGCTGCCTTCGACGGCATTGGCCGGCACCTGAATCTCAAAAGCTCACTTCACCTCTTATCGATGCATTCCGGAAGCTTACATCCAGGTATCAAGCATATCCGGGCAAGGTTCTAGGATCCAATCCTGCCGAACAGGTGTGGCGTGATCAGCCACTTGCCTGCAACTTTTCCATGAGTGACGTTTTCTCCAGGACTTCTAGTCTCCAGATGCGAGACAACGCCACATGGTTTCAGCATGCTGCCGATAAAATTCGCGCTCTTCACGACGCAAAGCATAGCGGCGAGGTCAATTCCACTGAACGGCCAGCCGGCATGGTCAAGCGTAGGAACTACAGGAGCCACTGCACTGTGAGCCCACATTGGCGACAGTGATGCCCCTCCCCGTCGTCTCAGGCGCGGGTCCAGTTACGAAAAACACGTCCCGTATGGCGAGAACCCCTCTTGCCCCATTGTGAGAGTCATTCGCTTGGGAGAAGCTTACCTCCATGGTTAAATGCTCCGTCAACAATGGGACGTTTTTGATAACGTCGCAAGCATGTGCCTGAGAGGGTACGGAAAAGCTGTGACTGTGTGTATTGACATCACGAAACCACAAATATGGGCCAATGTGACCTGCCGGGGGCGCTCGTCAGGCAACTCGAGATTCTGGACCGATGGGCTCCACGGACAAGGGACTGGTAAGCTATCTCGCATACATACCTGAGAACCACAGTTGCGTCCTGGGGGAGCGGACCGTGCAAGGGTCATTCGCATTTCGTAGTCTCATCGTGCTGCCCAAATAAAGCTGCTCACATCTCGCAGGGATTCTGGAGAGTGAGCCATTGGGAGAAGATCTGAGTAGTCATGCATACTGTCTCTATTTCTTTTTTCGGAATCGTCCAACGTGGCTGAGACCAGAATCAGGCAACACTATGACAGCTATTGGGTGGTGGTCGATGGCCTGCACCTCGTTCAAACAATATCAACATCCGAGGTTCTATACAACCCGCGAGATCGGTTGCATGCTCTTGTGCTGTAAATTACGGCACACGTTGACTCACATGGATCGAGATTGACTTGAGGATTCTTTTGTTCGTGGCAATTTGAGTCCACATCTGGTACAAGCTGGACATGACCCGAGATGTTCCGCACCGACATGTCAAGGCAAACTATTGCCTCGAAACACGGTCTCATAAATAGACCTTCGTAGCTCTGATGATGATGCACAGGCAAAGGTTATTTCCGGGACGAGTGCGTGCCAGGAAATGTTCCGAGCAACACTCGACCAGGACCCAGTTACCCTTTGGGCTCATCGCTAAATGTCAGCCCTGGGGGAGGGCCTTGCATTAGCTTGTATGGGGCAAACCGCTGCTCACCGGTTCGGGTTAGCGCCGCAAGTCATTTCCTATTTCTTGTCACCTCGTCCAAGGATGCGAGCCTTCTCATCGTCAGTGGCTGCCCGGTGACGCCGCAGCAGAAAGCGCAATGATACAATGGCTTTGTGACCAAGTAACACTTTGTCTTGTATTTCGTCGTGGGAGGCTCCCCTCAGTGCCACGCCAAGCCTAATGCGGTGCAAATGGCTCAACAATTCCGCTGTGAGCGAGAGACATGCCCGTGGTGTTGGCTCATAAAATGTTGCATACCGGGCCCATGATGCCGGTATGGTTGTGCTGTGGGAGCATCGTGTCTTTCACCAGTTTTTTTTCCCTCTCACCCGTGTCTCATGCTGACATGTCATCTTATTCTGCAGATGGTGACGGGCCCCCCCGTGCATAATTAGAGCAGGTGGCGGTCGTGCGGTGAAGGAGCCACGGGATGCAGAAATTCCAACGAGAAATAGAGAAATGTACACAGTGCACTCCGTCTTTTTGAGGGGGAGATCTGTTGGTCAGGTCCAGGCCGGATGGCAATATATTGCGTGCGGAGCCTGCCAGGGAGAAGGGCCGGTCACCGTCCGAGCCCACCGTTGGACCATGCGCGACCCCGAAAGTGTCTGATGATGGCAGCTTCCCAACGGCGGGGGGCCACTCTTTTGCTGGCTCGCAGCTATTTCATTACGTACAAACGTCTGGGGAACCCGTGGTGACGGAGCGACAAAGTTGTCAAAGTCCTGGCACGAGCTGTGAGCAGATGGAGACTTCCCCGGATTGACATTTCGCGGGCGCGGGGAAAGCAAACTGTTACGTATTCTAGCCCCGTTCATCAGATCTGTAAATCGTGGAGTTGAACTTCAGAGCGTGAGCCTCAATTAAAGTACAAATTCAACCTCGTCGGCACTTCGGCAGTCGCATTACCGCCCAGCCAGTTTGCCGCGCATGGGCTGCCCTGGCTGGGAGTGCATTCGGGAGAGCGAGGGGTGGCCGCTCATCTCACGCGCGCCAAGCCAGCAAAGGTGCCACCCCAGCAGAGCCTGCAGGGAGCAAATGATAGCGATAGCGACACTGTTGCTTCGTGGCGATGGCACCACTGGCAGACGAGACTAGCTTGCCAAGGTAGCCCGGTCCCCCCCTACTCGGATAATTGTGCTTGACCAGTTGCGGCTTGGGGTTGGGTCGTTTCCAAGAGATCTGCTGCGCCATCATCCTTGGCCTGGTCACTCGTTTGATCAGGAGCGCCAGCCGCTCGCGCAATGCCGCTGCAGCTTCTAGAAGAAGGCGTGCCATTTCTAGCGTGCCTCCTCAACCATGACATGGGAACGGCGGGAATCGCACCCTGGCCGAAGGAACACTTGGGTGTGAAGTTGCAGTCTGCAGCATGGTGGACAAGCACATCGCATCCCTAAAATTCCCTCTCTATTTTTGCTGCTAGTAGTACAAGTGACTAAGGCAGCAGCAAGTTGGTGAGACTTTGTTTTAGAAAGACATGTCTTGAGCTTCGAAGCAACCTGTGCCATCGTCATCGCGTTCCGTCGCGATGACTCGATGAAGATCGTTGACAACGAACCTCGTGATGGGTGGCATGGCGAAAAGCAGGATAAATGCGGGTTTGACACCACTACAGGAATTGGCAGCTGCAAATATGAAGATCGCAGTAACCGTATATGCAACTCTAGATTAGGTTGAGTTGATTAGCGGCGACAGGCCGGCAAACCCATCGCCCGTGACCATAAGAACCCAGCGCTGGCGACGATCACATCTTTAGCCCAACCTTTAATTATCCGGTGGGCTTTGGAGGCAACAGTCGGTCGACATCTTGGAATGGAGGGTGTAACTGATCAACATTGTACCTTGGGCATAGTTTTCTGATGGCCAGTTCCCAGGCAAAAGAGCTATAGGAGGAACTTTTCAAGCTTGAAATGGAAGGTGATGAGTTACGGTGGCAAGAATGTCATTTTTTGAGTTCATAATTCATCTTTCGATCCAGCGTCATCATGTCAAGCTGTGCTGTGTTCTTGTCAGAAACGCCAAGCAATGGCAGCGCGTGAGGCTAGAAGCCGAGGTTGAGTAAACCTGCTGTATTGAGGGTGTGAGCCCAAGACACTGGTGGGCGGTACTGGAAACAATGTGTGAGAGGCTATCAGTATTGTAAATGCCCGTTATCAATATATTGAAGCCGATAACAATGGTGCTGCAACTGGCGGGAGAGGCAAGGTTGTGGAGACACGGGTTGCGATCCGCCTGAGGGATGATGACGTCGGGCCTGTTGTATCGGGTGGTTTGAGGCCAAGACGCGGCGCTGAAGCCCTAGCACGGGATGTCTCCTCTTGGCACTTGGCATGGAAAAGCTGCAAGGCGTCCCAATGATTTGGTTCGTGAGAGGCGACCCTTGATACCACATGATGCCGAGCCGGGAAAATGGAGGATTCTAAGTATTTTTTGGTCTGATTTGGGCCCTGTCTTCTTTCACAAAGTGATTCACTGACTGAAACCCCTGCGTGTATTGGGTCAGTCGTAATTGGGCTGTGCTAGCCAATGCAGTCGCTGGATGACATGGAACAACACCGCTGCATGGATACGGGTACATGTCTAAGGAAGGATTCAATGCTGATCTGCACATGCGCCTGGATCGGGCGTGAGACTGGGAATTTTTGTCAGGGCTTGTTTGCTGTCTGCCGCGCCGACGAGGCGACGCTGACCATGGGGCGAGTTGCCTGAGCTTGCTGGCGTGGAGGGTGCTCCGCGTTGTTGGTGAGGAGAGATGGAGGATGGGCTGTGCGGTGCGACTCCGACTGCCTGCATACCTCCTCCCAGGCGCTGTTGCTTCACGGCTTGTTCGCCTGGTCATCCGTCTGCCAGATACGGCAGGGAAAGTCGTAGCGCCCACATTGAGCAAAATGGCCGTGAGCACCGCCAGAGATCGCCCATGTTAGGGCCCCGACGCTAATTGCTCAAGATCCTTGCCCTACTTCGGTTGCGTACATGGCTGCGGGGATGCCTGCACTTCTGCATGTGGTTGATGAGCCTTCCCTGGGACCGTGCGCGTTGGTCGCCGTTTACACTGTGTCATTGCAGCTCGATACACCCCTGGCGTCCACGACACTCGAAACATATCTCACATTTCTCTCTTGTGTGCCAGTTGCACGGCCTCGCCCATTGGGGTTTTCCATGGATCGCTACGCGTCCCTCACCTTTCATCCTGCTCTGCTGCACATCTCCCGGGAGTGAGAGACCCGGTTTGTGGTGCCATGTGCGGCCGTTGTCTTGGGTGCCGTGGCTCGCTCGCTGCCGCCATGACTTTCCTCTGCCTCTGCTTTTGCCCTGCCCGACCATAGTGTTTTCACTTCTCCCTCTTTCGCAGTGTTTTTCGCAGTCATCGCCCTTTTAGTCCCCCTCCCTGGCCCGCGCACCATCAGCCTACTTCAACCATCCATGCCCATCTTGCGTTGCCACCAGGGACCTTTTCTCCTTCACACCCCTAGTCCATCCTGGGCCGACTACCCCCCTAGCCAAGCTACAAGTTCTACTTGAAGGGACCCGTGCAACATCAAGAGCTTCTATCCCATCTCTATTGGCTCTGACCTTGCTTCCATACTCCCCACCTCCTTGTCCTGCATCCCCTTGCCTGTCTGGCCCATGTTTCCCATGATCCCATTGTCTTCTCATTCTTTTCCACGTCTAATTCTGGTTTAAAAGGCCCTTTCTCCCCCTCCACTAATCACCCTTTTCTCTTACCACCTCGTCATTTCTGGAAGGGTTCACGACCTTTCGTGCTTTACCTCCACTGAAGCACGTCTACTTCTCGTTTTCTTTTCCAACTCCCCACTTGCTTCTTTCTCCAGTGCCCGTATCTACGCCACCCGCCCTGAAACACAAGCCTAAAAATGGCTTCTAAATCTTCAGGCGAGAGCCCTGCCAACCCTGGCGGGGAAAAGGGTACTCAAGTTACCGATTATGACCAAGCTGCTGCTACCGGCGACGGTTACGCATTCGAGAAGGAAAGCTTCGCCACTCGTAACGGTCTCAATCTTGAGTCTTTCAAACGCCGTGACTATGGTGAGGGTCTTGTAGAACTGGACCGAAAGATGAAGACTCGCCATCTTCACATGATTGCCATTGGCGGTTCTATTGGCGCCGGTTTCTTTGTCGGTTCAGGCGGTGCTCTTTACAAGGGTGTAAGTGACCGTATCCCGTGCATAATAACTATCCCAATTCATGCTGATCATCAAACGACAGGGCCCAGGTTCTCTCTTTCTGGACTTTTTGATCATTGGTGTCATGATGTTCAATGTTGGTACGTTATATTTCCAGTTTCCTGTATCCAGAGTTAGTGTGGAGTTACTCCCATGGTCACACTTGCTATGGCGCCAGGCCCATTTCCCCCTCAGCTTGTGATTCTAACCATCACTAGTCTTCGCCCTTGGTGAGCTTGCTGTCATGTTCCCCGTTTCTGGTGGTTTCTATACCTACTCATCCCGCTTCATTGATCCCTCGTGGGGTTTTGCGATGGGCTGGAATTACGTCTTCCAGTGGGCTGCTGTCCTGCCACTTGAACTCACTGTCTGTTCCATCACTATCGAATACTGGACCACGTCCGTATCCCCTGCCGTCTGGATCACCATTTTCCTCGTAGCAATTATCATCATCAACATTTTCGGTGCCCTGGGCTATGCAGAGGAGGAGTTTTGGTCATCAGTGCTGAAGCTTGGAGCTACCATCGCCTTCATGATTATCGCTCTGGTCCTTGTATGCGGCGGGGGGCCTTCCAATGGTAAATACTCTGAGTACCAAGGTGCGAAGCTTTGGTACGAAGGCGAGGGTGCTTTCAAGAACGGTTTCAAGGGTTTCTGCTCCGTTTTCGTCACAGCAGCCTTTTCCTTCTCTGGTACCGAGCTCGTCGGTCTGGCTGCTGCTGAAGCACACAACCCTGCTAGGGCTCTGCCTGGTGCCATCAAGCAGGTGTTTTGGCGAATTACCCTATTTTACATCCTCGGCCTTTTCTTCGTTGGCCTACTTGTCAGCGCGGATGACGACAGATTGCTCAGTGAAAGCTCTTACGCTGACGCCAAGGCCTCTCCGTTTGTGTTGGCTGCCGAGTACTCTGGCCTTACTGGATTCAACCATTTTATGAACGCCATCATTCTCGTGTCGGTTTTGTCCATTGGTGTTTCTTCCGTCTACGGAGGATCTCGAACCCTGACTGCCATGGCGCAAACCGGATATGCCCCTAAGATCTTCTCTTATGTCGATCGCAGCGGCCGCCCACTTTTCTCAGTCCTCATCATCATCGTTCTCGGAGCATTGGCTTATGTTAACCTGGATGCCGATGGCCCTGTTGTCTTTGACTGGCTTTTGGCCCTATCTGGCCTGTCAACCCTTTTCACCTGGGGATCCATTTGCCTTGCGCATATTCGATTCCGCAAGGCTTGGGCCTACCATGGACATAGCCTTGACGAGCTCCCTTTCAAGGCTGTTGGTGGTGTTTACGGCTCTTGGCTTGGTCTTTTCTTGATTGCTCTCGTCCTTTGTGCTCAGGTATGTGGCCCATTCATCATCCTTTGAGGAACAAGTTCATTTTACTAACATCATTTTTAGTTTTACACTGCCATCATTGCCGGCCCTGGCAAGCCAGGCATGGGAACTGTCGAGGGCTTTTTCAAATCCTATCTAGCTTTTCCTGTCGTTCTCTTCTTCTGGGCAATCGGCTATATATGGAAGCGAGAAGGTTGGCTCCGAACACCCCAGATTGATGTTGACACTGGCCGACGCGAACACGACTGGGATGAGATTAACGCATACCGAGCCAAGATTGCCACATGGCCAACCTGGCGTCGCACCCTCAACAAGGTCTTCTAAGATCAAGCAGAGACAGTGCTTGAAAGCAAAGCTCCCATTTGTTTGTATATGCTTATCGTGGTCTCGGGGGCTAGAGATGTCGCGTTTACTTTTGATGCTTTTTCGAGATACCAAATGCTATAGGCGATGTTTGTAAATTAATGTACAGTTTTACATGCGTTTTGAGCAATGAGGAATCTGATTTGTTGTGTCGAGTGCTTTCGGGTCACATATGCAAGACTCTAAGCAGATATCGACCAAAAGTTTTGGCAAGAATGGGACAACCTGCCAGGCACCCCTAACCACACAGTACGCGGCTATAAAAGATGAGTTCCCAGCCCCAAAGCCCAGGCGTTGGAAGCCCGTGTCTCGGAGACATGTCGGCACTCAGCCGCAGTCCTACGTTGGATCTTGTCTCGTAACGCCACGAAGCCCGAGCATGTGTATCAAAACGAGGCAAGTAGGGCTATGAAACCAGAACTGGGACATTTCTTTGGCTGCTCCTGTGTTTCTATACATTTGCCAAGACCAGAATGCCTGGGTATCATGCCATTGACTCCTTTCTGGCGTGATACACAGGGGCGCAGCGTCACACGGCAGAGAAATAATATGGCCTTACCCAGCCGCGTCCTCGGACTAGCTAGACTATGTGGGGAGGTTTTAGATGCAGGAGGACAAATAGTCTTGCACGACAATGCAGGCGGCAGGACGGTCCTAGAGAAGGGGGCAAGCCCCGGTATTTTGTCCTCGAGGGTGCCCTTAGGAACCAAGACTGCGGTCGACGTCGACACAGCTTCCCCGTCTCTCATAGAGGTATCGCCTTGGTTGGCCGACTCGTACACAGTGCAGTGCAAAATGGAGTAAGCTGATGCGCGCGGAAGACTAGAGTTCGGAACGACGACGTTACGTGGCTGTGTTGTCCGCCAAGATGCGGATACATGAGCCGTGCTTGCAACCCAATTCGTATGTTGACTGTCGCGCTTTGCGGGATTTCTTCTGGAAGCCGGATATTTACGCCTTGTCGTTGCTTGTGTGCGCCATCCAAAACCCCAACATGACGAGTCTTACACCAGCACACTCAGTCACGCTTTGTGACGGGCCCGCTGGCCATGTTTACGAAAGTCAAAATTATTTCTAGGCTCCTAGTCTGTTTGTTTTACAGTAATTCCAAATACTTAGCCATTCCCAAGTTACCCTTCGGCTCCATTTTCCTCATCAGCTCATCGTCAATGCATCCACTAGATCACGATACCTCTATTCAAGCTCGTATTTTCTAGCAGGTTGATGGACCACTCTTCCATCCAACTCGGGTTTCTCGTATACTCGAGGGGGGTAATGGCCCCCAGTCAACTCGTGGGGGGACCGGGAGGGAATATTTTCTCTGCTCTCCAGCATCATTTGATCTGGGGTGGGTTCAGCACTACGGCGCCGCCGCAAAAGAACAAATGCCATCCCAGCCAAGGCAATAGCGGTGATTGGAACACAAATGCCAATGGCAATTTTTGACCCAGTCGATAGAGTCTTAGATGATGAGGGTGTTTTTGAGTCGCCTGCGAGGGAGATGGCGGATGCTGGATGAGTCAGAGGGTGCAGCGTGTCAGGGCTAACTGGGTAGGCTCACATTCTGCCAATGATTCGGTAGCGACGCTGGTTCTTAGTGCTTCCTTGTCATTTGAGGCCGTTGTTGACATGGGTGACGAACTAGTCGTTGTCGCTGTGACCGTCGCCACAGTGGTCGAAGCTCCACTGCCAAGCTCGCAATAAGCGTGGAAAATACTCGTAGCGCTCCGGACTTGAGTGCCGCTCTGACTACATTCTTTCGCGACGGCTGTGGCGATTATGCTGTTGAACTCCTTGGAGCTCCGGGTACAGAAGCAGCTGTACGATGTGGCACTTCCCCCATCTCCACAGCCAGAGACCATGTCCCTCACGATAGAGCTAACGGGGGCTTCGGCGCAGACGGGGAGCGAATCATAGTCGTCGATGGAATTGATCCAATACGTCGCGTTTGCCTGCCCGGTCACCAGAAGCACACATGCTAGTGCCTGGCTAGCAAATCTTGGCCGCATACCTGACAGCACTGGGGTGGGTAAACCCGGCAGGCCAAGACGGAAGATCGACAAAATAAATTCCGGCGACACTTTGGAGCGCCGAGGACAAGATCCCGATCCAAACGAGGGAGATTTCAGAGAACAACCTGGAAACAATCGCTCATGCTGTTTGTTGGGTGGGCGATGAGCAAAAGATTCCCGACAAGAAGTTGAAAGGAAGCAACAAAGCAAAGTCGGCGGTGTCAAGAGATAGCGTCGGCACCTATTATCCCGCAATGCTTCAGAAAACAGGCCCCCGTAAGGCTGAGACAAGCCACCAATCCTCCTCCGCAACTGAACGGCAACTAAGCCGTTCCCTCTGTCTTTGGTCATCTTGGTCCCACAGAATCGAACAAGGAGGGGCACTCCAGGATGCAGGATACCTGGGGCATGCTGGTTACGCAGATATCAGGACAGGGGACTGGAATACACTTATTTCGAAGATTGCGCCAATTATCCTTCAGTATCATGGGACAGCATTGATAGCGGGGCACACTCGTCTGGTGTTGGTGTGGACGAAGTTGCCAAATTGATACATGAAACCTGTTGATACCTGCAAGGCAGTGTGGAAATCCCACGGCGATAAGGGCCTTGTGATGGGACACTGGTCAATTGCCCTATAAGAATTATCTACCAAGGTTGTCCGCACTGCACTTTCGTCACAGCCTTATCTTAAAGAAGCTAGGGGCATTCTAATTCAAGGAGCTGAATGCTCACTGCATTCGACCTTCAGCCGCATCCTTTGCAATCTTTTCATGCGGTCGGGATCCACTCACATCCCTTCAGCTGCATCATGCTATCATTATCCATACAACCAGTCAGGACATTTTGAAGCGCACTAATAGTTGCACAATCGCCGTCCCAGTCGACTTAGTCTTTAAATTGACCATTCGCTGTTCTTCCAATAATCGGTTCGCCCGTAATTCTAGTCGAGTATCGCCACGCGATAAACATTGACCGATCGTGTTGGACCATTCCCACGACCAACATCAACAACTCACCTTTGTTCTCATTACGAAAACATCCGAGAACAAGTGATGTCTACTATTCACCCAACCCAGCCACGAAAACTCGGACATATATCGCAAGGAACCCCGAGACGATAAGAATTATTCAGAGGATGAGCTCGAGACCCGAGGCACCAATACGCCTCAGCCAACCGAAAATCTTGTTGGTGCGGACAAGTCGTGTGAAAATTACCCAGCCCATGGGTACCCGTGGGTACCTGCCTTATCTTTGTGTGTCTCATGGGTGATAGCCTCAGCCTTATGAGTACCCATGGGTCTGCCCAAACCTGGGTCCCCATGCGAATTTTTAACTCTAATCTGCCCTTAGTTAGAGTGTGGGCTCAGAAGAAACTACATCCCTTGCATGTGTTATGTTGGAGTGAGTTGAGTTGACAAAGGTTTTGATGTCCAAAAGGGATTTCAGACTGACATCAGGATATTCGTTTCCAATGTTTTGGACAACCCGGACATGATGCACCTAGGTGAACTTCTAGAAGCTGGTGATGGGATTAACCTTGAATCTTCACTGGCTTCCACATATTGAATGATACTTTATTTCATGGAGAACATCATGCGAGATTGAAGTCCAAAAATATTGGGCCCCCAAGCCGCCAAATCACGCCCGTGATCGAGGGATTGGAACGTAAATACTCTAAAGCGAAATGTTGGGTGGGTTACAAGCCCAGTCATGCTTGAATTAACCTACAGGCCTCTTGAAATTCCCAAACCTGATAAATCGAAATTACTTGCATGCATGTTTGAGTTAATATGCTTTTAATTTCAAGTGAGCGATTCATAGTCGATGATTATCTACTGCCCAACCATCCGCATCAAGACACGCAAGCACGCTTCAAAAATACCACGAACACGGGCACAACAATGTCATATAAAAGAAAGTTTTGATATTCCTATCCATAGTTTTCTGAAGCAGAACCCTGCCGCGCAGTCGATAAAGGAAAGAAAATACAGAGACAAAACAACTCCGAGCATCGTCCGCAAGAGCATCTATGATGCACATTTGCCGTATGTCGAACCGCCCTTATCCCGGGTCCCGTAACTTTTTCCAACATTACTTCCCCTTACTGTGCTTCATCAACTCTCTTGTTTTGCTTCCATTTTACTTGCCATGGTGGAGGATCAGTTGGCTTGTTTGCGAACCCCACACGCAACTTGCCAATATCAAACACAACAAACTGTGCTTTGAGAAGGATGTCGCCCATTATAGCAAAAGGTGCACCATTTGCCGGCTGGATCCCTCCGTAGCAATGCTCTCCATCGTCGGTGTAGTAGTTCATGTAGTGCCCAGGCACCACACCTCGGAAATCTTGACCGAGACCAAAGACAAAGTCGGGAAGCTTCTCCTTGCAAGAAAACACAACAACCCCTCTATCGGCGTCGTAAACCGCGCTCTGGACATCCTGGTAGTAGTCTAGCACCATGTCATCAGGCAACATGAGAAGCGTGCTGCCAGTATCCACAATGGCATCCCACTGTCTTGGAATGAATTTCGCTTTGCCAACCTGGTAGCCGGATGCAGTAACCATCCAGAAGGGAGAAAACCTGTCGATATTCTCGTATTTTATCTGGCCGGTGTATTTCGCATTGTTGATAAAGCCGAAGTCGTAGGTTCCAGCACGACCCTTTTGGAGGTCGGCAGTAAACAGAGGTTGGCTGAGTTGGTCCCTGACATTGTACAGGTACGTCTTTTGTCTGACGGGCTGTACACTATTTGCACCATTGGCAGCCATTCCCAATATTCCCGATGTAAACGTATTCACGTGGAATGGCTTGGCGGCTTTGACAGCAGTCTGCACGGCTTGGCGATCGACCCTGGTTCCTCCGATACGGACAGTATCCTCGTATACAATGCCGTATGCTTCACTTTCATCGCCATATTTTACTCTCCATGTATATCCGTTGAGCAGGCGGCTCGTAAGAGATATCAGAGGTTGGTAGAGCACATGGCCAGATATCCAAGAACGCTGCGTGTCTGTTGAAAAGGTCCACCTGTATCGCAGGTTAGAGGTTAGTTCGTCAAAGGGGAGCAGCTACTGACAAATCAGATGACCCAGTATCCAAAACTAGTGGAAGCATCTGCGGTGGATTTCCTATTTCCACGGGAAGAATGTATTCTGAGTCGAAAAGGGGTGTGGGAACATTGATGGCGAATCCATCACGCGGGACTATGTTGTTGTTGTGAGGAAATAACTCGATCAACCAGGATTCTGAAAAGAGCTACACATACCTTTTGCGCCATGATGGTTTCCATTTTTTTTCGGACCGGGTTTACCAGTTAGTCGAAAATTTGAGGGCGCTGTTAGATTGTATTTGAGGCGTGCCCGTACGAGTTCGGCCGGAACGTCGCGGTTTTTGAAATTTTCATTGCGAGCTTCGTTCAAGGAAAAGGTTTTTCCTCCCTGTGATTGCTGACTTTCTCTCTTCTCCTGCCAAAACACTTCTTCAGGGCTGTTCTTAGTTGGTATCCCCCACGCTGTCCCAGCAGCAAGCGAAAGCATGAAAAGTTTCGGAATCTTCATAGCGAATGTGTCACAGCAAAGCTAGATGTGTGGATATAGACTGAATGGCAAGCAGTCAAGCTAAAATAAATGTTAGTAGATACCCGTGTGAAATTTATTATTTTGATTTATGATGGAATCCACAGAGTCAATCGTAATATGAGCGTTCGCGAAATCACCACTATTTTCGAAATGTTAGCATTGGCGTTGGGCAACGAGAATCAGCAACAGTACCATGAAATAAATCCTTCTACGTCGAGCCCTTTCTGGAAAGAACTTCCAAGTTTCAACAGTCTTAGTGAATAAAAATTAAAAGTTTGTAACGGCAACGACAGTGCAACCGCTTTTATACTTGGCGGTAATGACCTCAGTTACCGTTGCTACATGAAACGCGAAATACACCGAGTTCTACATTCCCCGTTGCCTCCTTGATGACCGGTATTCTTGAATGTGAAATGTGAGACTCGCATCAGGGTTTTTTAACTTACAGCCCATTATTCGTAGGAGAATAAGACAGTACCGAGTCATGTGATTAATTGGTTGCGGAATGGCATGGATCTACATGTGAACCAAGATCCGCATACCAATGAATGACTACTTCTTTATCAGCTGGGCTATTAGTATCCCGACTGAATCCTAACTGATTATTCTCGAATAAAATTCTACATTCCCATTTACTATCGTAAAATAATAGCTAGTATTGATACATGCAAGGTGGTTATTAGAGGAAAACTCGGCGAGTATCAACCACAAAAAAGGTTGCAAGATCAACCATGCCGACAGGAACGGGACTGATAAATAGACGAGCAGTTTCATATTCTCGTAAATCTCGATTTCAGTTCCAAACGTATATATCGGCACTTGTATCCGCCTCTTGAGGATCCGCTTACTCTTCCAATTATCTAATGCACCAGCAAGATTTCTTGTCTGGCGTCTGTGGTTGTGAACTTTTATGATAAACGGCTTCATTATTTTTTTCAATTCTCTCAAAGGTATTCGAAAACTTCATCTAAACTCCCCGATAGCACTGAGATGACCCAAAATCTCTGCGAATAAAGGATTAAAATCTATCCAGGTTTGAATTACTGGTGTATTTGTATGTGGAAAGTAGGCCTTAGCTCCACACACCTTAGAGAGTTACTGCCCAGCACCAATTAAAATCCTTCGATGGATACTCTCCGCCCTCAATCCATTGTAAAAATTGCATGGCAAAATGTTATCTGAATTCAAAGACTCGGTAGGATCAGAAAGGCAGGAGTCTCATAGAGAGGGTTTCAAGAAGATAGTCGATTCTTATTCCATCTACCCTAGAACAGGCTTTAATAGGGTCTTCCTGGCGCACATAATGTACATGGACCTAGGCGCTACTCGCACTTCAGTAGCTAACCGCATCATTCAAACCTGAGCAGAATTTTATCATGTGACTGAGGTTAACAGTTTCGAGTGAGAATACTTCTCCAACATTAGTTATGTACATGTTGATTTCGCCTTAACTTTAGAGTAAGAAGTTTAATCAACTAGACTTCGGTTGGGTATTCTCGCCAAACAAGCTTTTTTGACATGATCGGCCCGATGTTCCGTGTTTGTACAATCCCGACTAAAGCATCAATGGAATGCTGACATGGTTCACTAGGACAAACTTGTTCAGCGGAGTGCGTGCCGCTCCTCGTACCCACTCCATCTCCAATAAGTCTAAAAATAAGCTATCGGAGTAATCATGGTAAGCATAAATGAATCCCTTCAAATTATAAAAGGCCATGGTAGTGGAAATTCAGGGGATCCGCACCATCAGACCGCGAATCTAACATCGCCGCATGGTCTTGTTCCTTCAACATAATACCTCGCTTTTCATCGTCGACTACAATTCTGACATTTACAAGATGCTCTTCATCTACACCATTGCTTCTCTCATTACGGGGACCGCTTCCCTTAGCCTTCCTCCCCTCAGCCTTCCTTCCCTCAACCTTCCTCCCCTCAGCTTTCCTCCCTTCAGCTTCCCTCCGGTCGAGGTTCCTCCAGTCCACGAGCCCCAGGTCTACGACCCTACAGCCACGATTCCCTGTGGAAATGGTGTAAACTGTCCGGATGGACGACCGTGTGTCCCGAATGATCGCTACAATCAGACTTGTGTGTTCTCGAACGATTGTGAAGGCACTTGCGGAACGGTATACCCTTACTGCGGGGGATTTAGCCCGAATCCTCCCAGATGCAACGACACATCTATGTGTATTGGCGATTCTCGATCCCCCTGGCGAACGTATATGATTCCCGATCTACCTGGCATCTGCATTCCCAAAGACGCCCAAGAATGTGGCGGGTTTCGTGGCACCCCGTGCCCAAGCGGCCTGACCTGTTATGACGACCCAAGAGACGACTGTAGCCCAATATTTGGTGGGGCAGATTGTATAGGACTCTGCTTCTAAGTTAAGGAACGGCCTATCTCCTGAACTTGGAAGGCCTTGAGTGCAGAATGGACGGTCTTAAGAATCAAATTCCAGCTGCAAATCAAGGCGAGATACGGTGGTGTCTTCAAACATGCACTATGCACAATCACCATCGGGACAAACAGTACACTTTTAGTTCGTACGAAAATGGTGTTGATCATTATTGTAACATTTTAATTTCCAACATAAGGACCTTCTATAATTTAATTTACTCAGTTAACAATAATACAAAACACGCACATGGCTAAATTCCACCTTGTGGAAAATCATACCTGGCTTTAACGATTTATAATGACTGAGCTGTTTCCAGCTGCTATGCAGTATCACGACAGAATGGGCATGTGAGATACATCCGGCAAACTGGTACATGAGCCAGAATACCAGGATACTAATAGCTCGCTCTTGTCTGAAGTAATTAGTTAATTCTTCGGCTAATTTTTAAAAGATGCTTTGAATTGGGACACCCGCAGTCCTATGGTCATTCGTGCAAATAATGGCTAGCTGAAGCTTAGCCCAATCTGGCCTCATGATTATTACGGCTTTTCTCACGGGACTGCAGACTTTGGAGATGCTAGTAACGTTTCAAGGCACTATAACCTAATTTCCCGGTTCAGCTATAAGGTTCCACATCAACTTGTTCACATCGGAAGTGGTAGACCTTGCCGCTTTTAACTCGCCAACTGGAATGGAGTGTTATACCTGAAAACAAAGTTGACGCTATTTTCATACTGCACAAATTCACTTTTTGACTGCGCTAATGGGCTTGCGGAAGTCAAGGATGCATTGCTAGCTCTGTCCTAATCTTTCTACCCCAATGTAGAAGTTCTAGCATGGAAAATTTGGTGGATCTCAACATCCTTAAATAAACAGTATAAACGTCTGCGAGAAACAGAATAAGAGTTCTGCGTGCATTTGGTGTCAATTATCTCGTTATGGTTCAAGACTCGAGCATCCATGTTCAGGCATTACTCAAAAATGCAGCAGTTACTTAACAACAAGATGGATAACAATCAAGCTTTGCAAAAAAGGCAGCTGGTATTCCTAAAAGTCGTTATTTATGACTGTCAGATGTACCGCATTAATTCTCAAGACACTCCCCGTCAGCACACGCGAGTTGAAGTGCAGGATAGCGAGCCGCACTAGCATTGGTCTTGGCACTTCTTCACCTCTCTACTAGGCTCAATGAGCTTGTGGTACGGCTCTGGCCTTCATATCCTTGAACAAATTATTCCATGTTGTCAAGAACCAACCAACAATGGCATTGGTCGCACATCCAGTGGGACGAAACTCTCGTGGGCCGTGGTCGATTTGACTGCAACACAATGAATGAGACGATTATGGGATAACATCAGCATGCTTTGGGCAAAAGGGGATCCGAGGGGTACTTGCAAGATACCAACCTATCGGTGTTCAAACGAGAAATAAATCACTGTGACATGTTCTAATCATGTCAATATTCGTCTAAACCCACATTTACGATGAACTAATTTCTGGACCCAAGAGAACTAGCGATTTCAAGCCTTTCTTTGCCTTCCACGGGACTAATAGCTTGGGGTTGTAAAATGTAATAGAGATGCCTAGAATATAGTCTGAGCATACTGAAGGCATCAAGTTCCTAAGCAACATCACAACGACATTCATACTCATGCTAAGCTTTTACTCGTCGCTGATGTCTTTCGAATCCTCGCAATATCCCATAAAGGAGCTTTCCCCTTCCAGGACGAACAAGTGCAATGATGGCGATGCAAGCGCTTGTGCCAGAGGGCTTTTGCTCATTTAACATCTGTCATAATAGCGAGTGGTGACTATCAGGACTTTGCTGGAATGAAAATCATATGCCAGGTCTTGCACTATGTCCTCTTCAATACCATCCGGATGGATTCAAAGATGAGACAACAAATCTATCCTCCGGTATTTGAAGCATTCCGGCCCTATGCAACATAAAGTTTTGGACCAAGATTGATAACGGGCATCTATGAACAAGCCTCAGTAATTTAATTACCCAACCCTTTGTTAAACACAATGTATACTCACTTTTCGAAGCTGATCGCAACCGCACTCCCGATTGTTCCGCCAGAACCTTCCTTTGTTTAACCCCGACCTATCTCTCTCTCCAAACACCCCGTCAACTCTTCTTATACTGCGTCTCAGGTTCTTGGAACAGCAGGTTCTCACATCACCGCAGGGAGCGGGCCCAGATACTCGTCAAGCAACTCGCTGGTCGCATCCTCCACCCCCAACTTTGCTGAAGCTTTCTTCTGCCAGAGCTCCCGCACAACCGGATTGGAAGTTTGTACGCGCACGACCTAGAGACTAAAAGGGTTCGATGTGCGGGACTGCTCAGATTTCGGGTGGACTGTTCGGTCTCGATCAGTGCTAGGTCGAGTGCCAAAAAGGGTTTGAAGCATTGGCTATGATTGCTAATCCCCCTTTGTTGCCAGGCAAGTTTGCCATGCATCATTTGTCTTCCCATAAGTTTTAACTCGCTTCTTCTCCGACTTCTCCCATTTGGCACAATTTCTCGCCCGTTAGTTGGCCGGCAGGCCAAGGTAACCTTGCTCATTTGTCGCGCTTGCGGAGCACCGTGTTTTGCACTCTTTGACACGGGTGTACAGGGCGATAGTTTGACAATATGAGCCTAGAAATCATTGTTTACTTCGTTCGCTGTATTCCGGGCTTCAAGGATCTTCGAAAAAAAACACATCAAGGGACAGCATAATACTATCCTGTAATATTAGCGTGAAACTTGATGGATTTCGACAGCCTTTGTATACTAGTGCTGATATTACAGAATAGGTAATACTATATTGCCAAGTACAGAGCTGCGTAAAGTGGGATTGTCTTGGATGCATGGCACCAATTCCGTTTTGGTCATGGGATAATGGCCATGCCTGGAAATCGAGCTTGGCCTGCTGGGGATCAAGTTTGGGTGCACGCGGCGTTTGACGTAGTCAGATACAAGACTGACGATTACGAGAAATGTTGTTTCGGTGAAGATTAGAAGACAAAAAAATGAGCTTAATGGGTTATTATTGATCCGACAGGTTCTTTCTGCCTAAAGGATTGGTATTGTACTCCTGAAACCTCAAATCAACACGCTGTACCGTCCGACCAGATATCACATATTCCATTCATGTGCGCTTCCTCTGCCATCCCGTCACGTCATTAGATGATAATAATGCTATTATATAAACTCCAACCGCAATGTAATTGTGTCAAATAAAAAAATAGCAGCGCCCGTTTACGGTTCGGGGGCTCCCTTGGTCTCCTTAGGCGCAGCGATGACATCATCCATGGTCTCGTCGCTGAACTTGAGGTCTTCCTCGATAGAAACGTGGTCCTGGATGCGGGTGAAGATGACAGGGGCGGCGAAGAGGAGCGAAGCGGCAAGGCAGCCCCAAGTAGCACCGAAAATGGTGGTGTAAGGCTTCTCGAGACCGTCCATACGCCAGAAGATAGCGGCACCAGCAGATTGAATACCCTTGTAGAAACCTATAAGTTGCCAATTAGTATTATAGACATGATTCGGTTCAAGTTGCAGTTCACTTACCAGCCAGGTTGGCGGCCTTGCGACCGCTGTTAGACAGAGCACCCATGTACCAGTAGATGCAGGTCTGCCAAGCGGCATCGTAGAAGCCGTAGAAGAAGTAAAGGAACATGGGTCCAATGAACTTCTTGCCACCGTCAGTCCAGTCGACCTTCAAGGCCTCAAACTCAGTGGTGGCACTGACGGCGCGCGACACCTGCTGGTCCTGCCAGGCGTAACCACCGCCCCAGATAGCAAAGGTCAGGACAAAGAGGACGGCGAGGGAGGCCTTGGCGCGAACGCTTCGGCGGACCTGGCCGAGATCCAGGGCGTAGCCGAAGATGAAGGCACCAATGATCTGGGCGAGCCAGTAGAGGAGGTTGTTGAGGGCGCGGGTGCGGACATTGAAGTGAGCTCCGTTCATTCCGTTGTTCTGGTAGGTGTAGAAGATGTTGGAGGAGAAGAACATGGGGAAGAGCAGGAGAATCCAGGGAGACGAGTAGAGAGTCTCCCAAAGACCCTGGAACTCGGTCGTCCACGAGGGGTTCTTCATCAGGATGACCTTGGTGTTATCCTCTCGAACAATCTTGTCAGCGTCGCAGAGGAAGAGGGCGAGCACAGCGCCAATGAACATGAGCACGATGAAGGCAGCGTAGGTACCATCAGTGACGGGACCAGCAGTCTTGTGGATGTTCTGGGCCAGGGGGATCTAGTAGACAATGTTAGTAGGGTTGAAGCTTGTGTGAGAATGGCGGTTGACGGCTTACCAGAGAACCAATGACGGCGCCCATGTTGAAGATCATCCAGAACCACGAAATGTATCGACCCTTGCTCTCCTCTGGGGGGTACGACATCATGATGGCACCCTGAGCAGTCCACAAGAGACCAGCACAGACACCGAGCAAAGCACCAGCGAAGACGGTGAAGCCCATGTTGGAGGTGTGGGAGTAGCACAAGAAGGAGGCGGCATAGATACAGTAGCCCAGGCCACCAAAGGACAGGGTCAGACGAAGACCGAGACGGTTGGCAAAGGTGCCGGCAAAGAAACCGACAACGGCGAATGTACTATACAGAGCCGTGTTGGCATGGTCCTGGGCTGTGGCGCTGACCTGGCCACCACCGCCGAGACCGCCCAAGGCATTGAACATGCCGGGGCACAGGAAACATACTATAGACACCATGAAGAGCTGGACCTTGGGCGAGGCATACCAAAGCTCTTTGTTGCCCACCTTGAAGCCTCTGTAGATCCAACCGCCGGGACGGTCCACATATCCATCCGGGGCAGGCGCGTCGAGCGGCGCGCGAGCGTCGGCCGTGGCCTCAGGCGCTTGCTTCTCGTCAGCCATGGTCGGGTTTTTGTCGAAGGTGGTTGAAGGGAAATGCCCGAGCAAGAAACTGCGGGGCGGTCTCAACGGGTTTAATAGAATCGAGACGGGGACCGGATAGGGGAAAGGAAAAACGAGGGAGAAGCTCGGTAGGGGTCTTGATTGAATTTATTAATGCAAGGCGAGGGAGGGAGAGCTGGGGAAGTTGGCCAAAAATAACCCTTGCATCAGGGGACAGGGATCAAATCAAGGGTGTTTGGCCGGCACGCTATCAGACGGATGGCAGGTAGCAGCCCAACTATCGGAAGCGTGAGATGTGGGTGGATAACGTGGTAATGACCCAATGGATGCCGATCAGCCACGAGAAATGCAAGACCTTAGGCGCGGCCTGGTTACGTGACAAGGCGGGGGAGGGGGACGTTTTGGCTGGTTGCACTCGGTGGCTGATAACTCGGCAGATGGCCGCTGATGGTGTCGCGGGAGGATGGAGGAGGATGGCTGAAATGGGCTGGGTTGTGTTGCCCTGATGCCGTCGCGGGGCTAGCTCCGGCAATGCGATGTGATGGTGGCTGGTGAGAGGCTGCAAGACACAGAGAGCAGACGCAGGAGGTAGAGGCGAGGCCGCAAGAGACGGGCTGCAGAGGTGATAAAGGCAACAGAGGTGAAAAACAAGAAACCAGGCTAAAATGATCGTCTGAAGGGGAAGAAAAAAATGCAGCGTTTCTCACGAGACCCTTCAATCAAGAACAGGAGCGATGTCTCATGTCTCATCTCATGCATGCACCAACAACACCAAGACAGGACACGGCCAGACCCGAGCGCTTGAGTGGGTGCTCCACAAGTTGGCAGGGATCTGGGGCACAGGCGAGGTGATTGGATCGAGTAATCTTCAATCAATTCATCGCGTTGGGCTTGATTAAAGATTTGCTGAGATTTTTTCCCTACGCCTCTTTCTCTCCCATCATTATCATCCTCTCTCCCTCTTTTTCTTCTTTTTTTTCTTCCCATTGGACGATGAATGACGTCGTCTTGGTCAAAATTGCAATGCCGAGATGAACGGGGCAGGCCACCATTTTAGAAACCCACCGCAATAAGCCGGGGAAAAAAAAAGCTGATTTCAATTGAGCACCCATTGCCAAGAATCAGGGCTGATTGGCCCCGGCGGTAGCACGGGTAAGGCACGTCTCGTCTTTTCAGCCTTTACACGTGCTGTTGTTGACGAAAACGCTTGTGCAGACGGCTTCAGAGCAGCTCAGCCAGCGTTTGACCTGGGTTTGGTGTAAACCGACACACCCGGCCTAGGCACGCTCCCCGTAGTTAGTCGATCAAGCTTATTTGGTGGCCGACAGCTGCGACGCACACGACCAGTCGCAACCCACTCGTTTGCAAGTGCAGCAAAAAGCCCTCCGTCGCCTCTGTTGGCTGGCTTCCAACCGCTGCACCACGCCAGCCCTTTCCCCAGATCGATAAGGGCTCTCCACCTCGGACTAGGAAAGGCCCGAATGGGCTTGCCCCCGTGATTAGTGCTCAAACCGCCACCAATCCCCCTCCAGACACAGCGAATACCCGCTGTAACTCGGCCGTGATTGCCCTGCTGCACCACTGGGAGCCGGCTCCGGGGGTCACATCCGAAAAGGAAGGTAGGTGTCGACATTGGGCAAGAACAGTCCGAAAATCTGCCAGTTTCGTCTCCCAGACCCGGCGCACGTCTTGGCGCCCATGTCCGCGGTCAACTGATGTGCGTCCCCCGCCATTCTTGATGTCTGCTGTTTTGCCTGATATTTTCGAAGAGGCGGTGGCCGTATGTCTCGTGTCGCCATGGCTAGAGCAAGCCCGCAGCAGCAATGCAACCATTGTCTTGACCATCCTCAATACGAGGTGCCACTTTCTCCCGTGCCGTGAATGCTCTAACAATAGATACTAGCCGTCTAGTGGCATGCTGGGGAAAACGCCATTGTCGCCGCCACGATGAAAGCTTCCTCTACCCTTCATCCCGTCATTGGCCTGTATCGGAAAAGCATGTCATGGCGCCCAAGTGCTGACAGAAGGAGCAAGAGCCTGCTAATTGCATCGCACTGCCCCCTGATCGTCCCGATTTTCTGCAGGTCGCGCGAATGACAACGCTTCGGTCGTCAGCTGATGCGCAAAACCGCGACGTGCATATTCTCGGTAGTTGCTGAACGTGAACGAAGCCAAGCGTCATAAGGCTTACTACCGGCCTTGGCTGTGGTTTGCATTCCCGCAAGCGGTTGTTTTTGCTTCTTCTTGGCCAGGCATTGTGGAGGCATTACGGGTACGGATACAACGACAAACGGTAGGTGGTCTGTGCTACCTTCGATAGCGGCCATGTAACGTAACCTTTCCCTGCCCTCTCTTCTGTCTGCTCAATCACCAACAGCGCCTTTTCGGGACCACTAGCGCTCCACTAACCCTGGCTCAGCACGCTTTCGCTATCAACTTCTCCACGTCGCCCGATATTCCATGGGCCACGCGACCTGGTTGTCGCTTAGCGATGGCTCGACTTTTGGAATCATGGTTACAATCAATACTACCATAATGATGAATCTCGGGGCTCGCTAATTCGACCAAGTCTGTAACAGACCCAAGATGTTGGGAGAAGGCTCCACAACCAACACCGGAGGCACCACAATTGGACATTGCAAAACTGCAGCAGACCTAAACCGGATGGGCGGTATCACATTTTACCAGGAACCATGCGGAGATCATTATGGGTCGAGATAAAATCGGGCATGCTTCATTTTGAATTGATGGTTCGTCCATCCGATTGCCATGATTGGTCAATTGGGAAAACTGACACTTGAATGGAATGATAATGACATTCTACATTTTGGCTTCAATCAAACAATCTCTCATCAAATTGAAGGTCCCAGTATCCGAAACTTATCCTACAGCATTTCGTACCCTATCAAATAGAATATCCCATTTTATACTGAACGTCACATTGCGATCCGGCACAAGATGTTTAGACCTATCGTCTCCATCAGTAGCCAGCTGAAGGAACGTTGTATAGGCTAGTTGATAAGGCACCCAATCAAAATAGACGCTGATTGGGGGGGGGCATTCGGCATGGGTAGCCATTCATGTGTCTCATGTGTTCTCGTTATGCCACGAGGACGTCAGCCGCATGCCCGTTTGCAGTTTCCACAATTGACGACCGAAACGGCTCTTATTTAGTGCCTGGGCGTTTCTAATGCACATTAATGTGTATCCGGCCGTCTTTCATTACTCTTTTCCGTCTGTGAATTCGATCAGACACAGGACCAAGTCGTACGCACCAGGTTCGTAGTATGCTAGCTTCAGCTCCTATTCGGGCTGCTCGACAGTGTATGAACATCTCGAGACCGCCTAGTCATGTCAACCATTCACAAGGACTTAATTTTGGTCCCATAAGGAGACTTCATAGCCTGTGATCTTGAATTCTCGCAGCTCTAGCTCGATATCCGCGCTGAGAAGACTCTTTTCAATATCCGGGCGCACGAGGGTTCTGTAGCAGAAGCAGTATGCTAGCCCGATACCAGTACTAGTCATTCACGACGTCTGATTATTTGTTGCATATTCAGACATTGTAGAAAATCTCAACAGTCTTTCCGTTTCTGGTGCCAGAAGGGTGGCGGAAGCGGAGGAGGCGGGGCGGAACCTAGTACCATTTTCTTAGTTGCTCCTGGGACGTTGTGGTCCCCAATGTGTAATATTAAGCGCTATTTTGGATCTTGATGTTGGTTGCTCCTTTAATCGCCGATGTAACAGAGCATGGATGAACGTGGCAACAGTTCCAGGCTGCCATTACTTTTACCGTACACTCTGTTGGTAATACGAGTTAACATTACCAACCAAATTACTCCACAACAGGGAAGGCATGTGCCGAACCAACAGCGCATGACAAGTTAGCAAGATGAAATTTTCTTATTAAGAGGAAGGAGAATTAAGGAACATGTTGGTGGGGTCACTTGGGGCATGCAAGTACTGGAACCATCTGAAAATGGGACTCAAGGTGCGTTTGTCATAGCCCAATGGCACAACATTATAGACTACAACTGTGCGACAGCTAAGCAATACAATAGAATGCAAGATGAATTTTCAAGAAGCTTACTAAATGTTACGTGCCAAAGTCCACGGATCCAGCGAGGCTAAACGGCTGGGTTGATACTGACCGTCGTTGATAGACGACGTAGCACAATCATCCGCTAGCCGATTCCCAAGTTGTAATGGTTGCGTCGCGGCTGTTCTAAATTCACAAATATGCAAAAAAAGATAAGGATTCAACAACTTCGCATGACCGCATCCATCATCGATGGTATCTCAAGTACAGTAACCACCTATCCAAGCGTTCAGGGCCCAATGTGTACCCCAAACAGGCTCCCCAAATTTTGTACCTGAGATGAGAAAAGTATAACTTTTATTCTAAATGAGTTATATATTGTCTATCAGAAAATAATGGCCTTTTCTTGCACGGTTGGCGTGGAGGGCCAAGGATAAAGCCTAGGATATGGACGACGAAATGATGGCAGCACCAGCCAGGGAAAGCAAAAACACGGTGGTTAAATCAAGTAATCCGCTCAAATAAATGGATTAATTCTCAACGGGTATCAAATGAAGAAAATGTCACTCATGCAAGATTTACTTCCGTCGTCGTAGTGCCAGTCCCCAGCACACACCACAGTTTTATCCTATCATGTTTACACAAAACGCAGGTTCACAAGCGTCAATTGTGTCATGCCAACCAAACACAACCGCCATTATATGCCGTCCAAAATGCTCGCACCTAGATCAAAATCCACTTGCAGCCCCCAAATGACAGCCAGAAAGACCAAGGATGTTGAGGATTGACAACGAGCTTACCGCTGACTAAGCTCAGCCGCACGAGATGATTGCAACTCAGCCCCGGACCATCATCAACATCCCCTTTGTTTCAGCGATGCTGTCCTCGATCAAGACCGGCGCCAAATTTCCCTACCTTTTCATTTCCTCTGGCCTAATTCAGGCTTAGCGACAGGCGCGCCTTTCCTGATCCTAGCCCAGAACTCGCAAGCAACCCTGGCACGGTTCAGTATGCGCCAGGTCTTGACCTCCAAGGGGTTCCACTCATTTAAAGATTCATCCATCGCAAAGTCGAGGCCGGCCGAGTGAGCAGCCCTGGCCATGTCGTCCACGCAGCAGGCAGAATGCCAGCTGAACACGACGGAATGCATACTCCAGGCGGCCGTTAGCATACTGACCGAGCTGCAAGAAAACAACGGCCAGTACAATTGGGACCCGCTCTCCTTTGGTGTGACATTGGTCATTGGCATCATCGCCCTCTTTTTTGCAGCCCTCACCATCGGCCAAGGGCTGCTGGCGGCAGGACCAGGGCGGCACAAGAGCAGCCGCTATGCTCTCGGTCCGTGGGCGGGCCTGTCGAGCCGGCAATTCGACTTCCGCGAGCTTCGCTACAGGAACATCGCCTACACCCCGATATTGTCTCGCGTGAGAGACAACTGGGATGCCTGGCCGGATATGGACGCCAAGCTGGAGAAAACCATGCCTCTGATGCTGAGTCCCGAGCTGAACGGAGTTCGTGGTCCCAAGAACAAGTCAAAGGACATGAACGAGTACTTTCCTGCTACCTGGCTGGCCCTTCTCACGCTCACGCTCACCGACGACCCGAAGCTGTGGGATCAAAAGGCCATTGGCACAGACTACATGCCGTCCGATCTCCCAGTAGCCCCGGCGTATGCCACCATGACAGACCTGGTTGTGTTCTCGTGCTTGGCCGCGTTCCCAACCAGCCCGAGGCTGCTGGTGGAAACGGAGTCTGGGTTCCCATCCGTCCAGTGCGACCAGTTCCAGCTGGTCTTCCGCACCCATCCGCTCCTGGGAGCGTTTGGTGTCTTTCAGACGTACAACCCGCGGCGCAAGCCAGCACTTGCCCATCGCGCAGAGATGCTGCGGCGGCTCAGGTTGTCATTCGCGTACGCCTCGGGGCATATCCCCCCGAGGCACCGACAGTGGAAGCCTCTGCTGCAGTCAAATCGGTTCCACCTGTCGGCATCGTATGACCAGGACTGCATAATGTTTGCAAAGGACCTGAACAACTGCCAGGGCTGCGGCGATGCGGGCGAGAAATGCTGCTCTGTGCCTGGACTTCTTCAGCCGTGTTGGTGTTCGGTAGCCAAGAACGAAGATGTCTACGAGTTCTTCGAGATCCTCAAAATGTCACCCGCTGTGGTCATGTCCGCAAAGTACCATTACTTCCCCCCAATAGTCTTTCCCACAAAGGCCTTTCGCATCCGCGACAAGGTTATGCCTTTGCTGTGCCTGAGCCGGCTGTGGTCCTTGGGTCAGTATGATTGGAAAAGACTGCTGTTCCCCAATGCAGAGCTGCCCAGCCGCATTCCAAGATGGACTATCCTCGGCCAGGACATGGTAACCTGGGAGATGCACTTCTCAGACACCCACGACCCATCATCCCAGTACCCTTGGGCGAACCTTGGAGGAGACGAGACGCCATATCAGGCCTTTAGAGCTTATTGCGCAGGTCCGGAGCAGTGGGCTGCAAATTGCGGCGATTCGTCTGGCTTCATCAGGAGCTCCATCCTCAAAGAAGTCGCCGTCATCGATCAATGGCTGGACACGCACGTCCCCCCAGATGTATTCCGATGCAGGGCCACATCGCTGAGCGTGTCGTCCGGCTGGTGCAGCCGCATTCTCGCCCTGTGCAAAGTCGAGCCCGTGTCAACACGGACTCTTAATTTCGCAACAAAAAACACATCTGGACAAATAAACGAGCTGCTGCGCAAACTCGGGTACCTGACGGGAGCCCTAAACCGCGAGTTTTCTGCAGTGGAGCGGTCCTACATTGACGGAGAGCGCCACGAGGAGGAGCAGCGCCTGATGATGGGCGATGGCGGTCTCTGGTCGCCCGTGAGCATAGGCATAGAGTCTGTAAAGGAGCAGCTGAGCAAGATATACCAACTCTGGGAGCTCCAGGGGTTGTCGGAAGCAGACTTCAGGTTCGGGTTCCCGAGGTCTGCCCAGCATCCGCTGGACGACTTGCTCATTTACAGGACCTTCCTATTTGCCATGTTGTTAGAGCTTGCCACAGACGTCAGCGAGCTTGTGAAGAATGAAGATTGCAATCGCATTATACCCATATTTTGAGCGATGGCGGAGGAAGGTTGACGGATCTACAACAAACAAGCAGGCGTTCCAAGGCACATACTTGCAGGCACATGTACACTATTTGGGATAAATACAGCAGGATATAGAGACTCGATAATCTACATGCAAGCATACACCACACCACATCCGGACTTGTACCATATTCCCACACAACTCGATCCGAATTCATCACACAATGGCTCTCTAGCGGCCAAGGGCCTATCATTTTGTGGTCCGCGAGAAAGGTTGACAAAGGCCCGCCTCTCCCCCCGAAGGGCAGCGATCCGCCAAGGGCTCTGTGCCAATCAGCTCGCTCCGAGCCGATCAAGCAGAAAAGCGCTCGCAAGGGTTCGCGCAATTGACTTTTTGGCCATTCCCAGGACTGCGGCGCTGATCGCCACCCGTCTTGAACCTTGTGGGCGCTGGGGCCACCGCCCGCTGGCA
Organism: Calonectria honghensis; assembly: GCA_013403855.1. Taxonomy (NCBI): domain Eukaryota; kingdom Fungi; phylum Ascomycota; class Sordariomycetes; order Hypocreales; family Nectriaceae; genus Calonectria; species Calonectria honghensis. Next base: position 18,775 of record VTGB01000082.1, on the reverse strand, counting down.
CCGTTGCACTGCACACCACGCCATTCAGCGCCTCCTAAAAGGGACGAACCTGGCTTGGGGAGGGGGGGGTGCGTTCACTTCAACATGTGGCCCGGCAGAGTCTGGCGCCATTCTTCTTTTCTTCCCTGAGGGGAAGGAGAGCCGAAAGAAAAGGAAAGAAAAAAAGACCAGCGCAGCAAGTAGCGCGGCGAGACCAATGTCGGGGCTTGCTGAAGCTGGCTGGTATGGAAGCTGGCTAGAGGTTCCCCCTCCCCCTCTCCCCCCTCAACGGCGGTTCGCCTAAATCTGCAAAGACACCTAAAGACACAGGCAATCAAGAAGTTGGGTGTTCAAGTATGCATCATGGTTATGTCATGCGAGGGAGAGACACACAGATATCTGAAACACGGACATTTCATGCATCCGCAGCATGTCTAAGGATAGGAACGCAGCCCTCAGTAACCACATGTCATAAGGCATTCCACTCGCAGACAATAATAGCGCCCAGTGGCACGAAGGCGGAGACAACGGCCCCGCGCCGCACCGCCTTTGGTCGATAAATTGCCAAACGCAGCAGTTGACCAAAGTCAATGGCGTCATGTCGTAGCTAAGAAACAAAACGAGGCAACATGGTTTACATCCAAGACAAAGCAGTTACGCACCAGGTGGCTGTTCCAGAAGAATTTAGATCAAAACACAAGACATCACATGGGCATCAAAGAGACAAACTTTGGACAATTCCTGTTATTCATTGTTGCGGGTCATTCCCGTTTTGGGGCATCCAGCCCTTTCTTCCAATGTAGTTTAGATACAGAGGCGCCATCTAGCGTGGTCGCCAGGGAAAATAATCCCTCCAAAAAAAAAAAAACAAGCCTGTCCTTCCGCACGCAGAAGACAGTGTTCCCATCCCTCGCGAGGGCAAAGGAAATAACCCAGTATAGCTTACAAAATACAACCGCCTAACCCCGCCCAGTCCTTCTCCAGTCCAACCCATGAACCATTTTTTCGACGCCTCGCCTCATCCGGCTAAAAGAGAGTAAGAAGAGAGAGAAATGCGTAAGAGAAAGTGAGGCGAAATATGTAGCCAACTAAACGATGGAGCAGAACATTAATAATTCAGGCACCAAAGGCGGGTCGTAATTCCAACATGAAGATTATTTTCCGTAACCTTTCCAGACTCTCTGATCCGATCCTGGAAATCCTCCCAAGTCCCTTGCGGGACGGTTGCGTATAGATGAGCGAGCAGGTCGACGCGAAGGCCACTCCCTGGCAGCTGCCTTGAGCTGCGTTGTTGGCCCCGGGTCGAATCGACATAAAACATGGTGAAACAGAAAGACCAAAAATAAGTCCCAAATGTAGATAACGCCGGTTGCTGATGTATATAATAGTCATGAGACATGTCGATATTTTCCCAGGTGCTAATGAAGTGCAAAAATAAAAATAGAAAATCGGGGGTATCAAAAGACAAACGTGTTGCTAATTGTTGTGTTATGTGCGCGTGTGATAAGATCATTTCGCGTGCCCGAGCTTGTCGGGCCGGTAGTTAATATGTGTCTACACGGGCGCAGGTGTAGGTGTTTGATTGCTTCGGTCTCGGGACATCCAAGCAAAGAGGTCAGTGCGGCTGCCTCCCGCACCAGCGAGGGCGGCTTGAGGCTCAGTGGGCGCACGGAGACCGGTCTCGCGGGGTTCCAGAAGAAGGCTCTTGCGGTAGTAGCTGACCTGGACATTGCCCTGGTCACCCTCGCGCACGCGCTTGATCTGAGCGGACATCCAGTCCTGCATCTCGGGGATCTCCGTGAGGCGGTAAGGAATCTGGAAGCGCTGGAGCTCGCCAATAATCTTGGCCGTGCGCGTGTGCTTGTCAAAGTTGATGACGGTGATGCCGTTGTTGGCATCCTCTTCAACTTCGGTCAGGGACATGCGCTTTGTGGCAGGGTTTCCAATGTCAACAAAGGTCAAGTCCGTGAGGTACATTCCAAGGAATGGCAGGCAAGGAGGGACGTGGTCGTGGAGGCGAGTTCGAAGAACCTTGTTGTTCTGCGAGGGCTCCACGAGGTCCTGCAGGTTGCGGAGCATCTCCTTGCGCTTGACAGAGACGGCATCCCAGGTCTTGCGAAGACGGCTGATAGTGCTGCTGTTCAAGCTGCAGATAATGGCCATGAGGCCATCGTAGTTGTGGAGCTCAAGACACTGGTGGGCAATCTTGATCCACTGCTTAATAACGGCGGCGCGCTTCTTGATCTCAGAGTATTGCAGAATGGTCTCCGCCACAAGGTTGGAGAGGTCAGTAGACAAAGAGGACATGGCCTTGACGTTGGGTGCATCAACGCCACCCTTCTTCATCCACTGAGATCCAAGAAGCTCCTCGGGGAGAATAGAGGAGAAGATGTTCATTTGCTTGATGGTCAACTGGCGAGCGATCTCGAGAGGTTCGAAGTCTAAGATAGAGGGGACAGCGCCGCCGAGCTTGAATGCAGCCAACAAGTTGTTTTGGCTCCTTGAGATGACAGGAGCAGGGAGAGGAGTGTCGGCAGGAACGAATTGAGCAATAGAAGTGTTAGTCTTGCCCATGGATGAAACCAGGCGAGGAACTAGGGAGCCCTCGCCGGAAACTCGCTGGGCAAGTTCCAGAAGACGACGACCGGCAGAAGGGAGAACAGTGGTAAGCTTGCCCTCAGAGAAGGGGATGATAAGATCCAGAGCCTCGCGATCAGTCTCATCTCGCCAGTGCGATTCCAACCAACCCTTGAAAGCGTTGTACACCCTCAGTCGAACAGGACCAGCCATATGAGGGGACTCGCTGACGTAGTCGAAGCGCTCAATGAGAGACTCGGCCAGGCCAACTGGAGAGCAGAAGAGACGGAAAGTGAGGTAAAAGGTGGAAACGAACATGGCATCGGGAGTGGATTCGTGAGTGGTCAAACGCTCGACCAAGGCAGGAAGAGATCCCCCAGTGACTAGACCCTCCTTGTTAAACATGAGCTCGTGGGCGAAGGTCTTCTCCATGAGGCGAGACTCGACGTCATCAACCTCCTCGGTATGAGTGGAGCTGGCGGTGGTGCTGAGGTCAGACATGGAAGGCTGGTTTCGAGGAGCGAGTGTGAGATCGGGGGTGGTGGCACGGGTAGAAGACTGAGAGATGATGCTGGACTCAGAGTCGCGGCTGAGATACGTGGCAGTGCTTCCGGCGCTTGAAGCAACAATGCTGTCCAGTCGGGAAGAGATAAACTCATTGTCCTGGTTGTCGTCCTCGAGTGCAACCTCATCAGCAGGGAGGAGGCTAGTAGACAGCCTAGGGAGAGGGGGGAGGGAGGGTCGAAGGGAGGAGATTGACGAGGCCATGCTGGACATGTTATCATCGTGTGCCGATGAGGGTCGCGAGGAGGCAGGAGAGATGTTCTGAGGAGCCTGCTCCTCAGTCGGGGTAGTGGCGTCCTGAGGAACATCGGGAAGAGGCTTGTTAACGATGAGCGTCATGCGTCGAGGTGCGGGTGTAGAAGAGCCGGAACTGCGACGGGAATCGTCCACGGCGGGAGCCTCAACAGATTCGGTGATGGAGTTTGCCCTTGATCGCTCAGAAACAATGTCGAGAATGCTCAAGTCAATACCAAGGCTGCTGCTCTCGAGCTCGAATTCAAAGTCGCCAATACGCTCGATGGCGACCTTGGCCTTAGCGACACAGTCACCGGCTGCGCGAACGCAACCAGTGGCCGAGGCCAGCAGGATGTGGTTATCCTGAGGCATGATAACATCAGCCTCCTCGGAGTCGGCATTTGCCAGAGTGTCGCGGGCGGAAAAGACGAGATCCTGAATGCGCTCAAACATGGTCGCGCGCGCCTGTGCCAGCACCTCGGAGCTGTTGTTGATATGTTCATAGACGCCGTCAACGACGGCCAGAAGCTCGCCACCAGAGAGAGCCGACTGTTTTATGGCGGAAGCAAGTTCTGGGCGGGACTGGGATTGCAGATGTAGGCGACCTATGAATGAGCCGAGGTGGGAGAGAAAGGTGTCGTGTGTGCGGTTCAAGCGTTCTGACACCAGGTGATGAGCACGGGACAGAGGCGACGGACCCGCAAGTGAAACTCTGTGCGAGATGGATGCGGATAAGCGGTGTGCTTGGGCCATGCTGGCTTGCGACAACCGGTTTGCGCTCGGACCCAAGGGCGAGCTAAGAGACGACAGTCTCTTGTTGAACATGGCCATCGTTGTCTGCGTGCTTTCACTAGACTCTGAGGTGGCGATGCTCTGTGCCGCCTGCGACTCTGTGTCATGCATTGAGCGTGGTGTCTGATCCTCAAACGTTGCCTGTTCAGCTGGAGGTGTGGGCGGCACGTAGTTCTCTTCCTGCACAGTCGCCATGACCGTCACAGATGCAGGTGCACGGGCCCTGCGATCATCGTCGAGTTCGTCCAGGAAGCGTACAGCCTTCGTGACAATACGGAAAGCCTTGAGTATCATCTCATCAACGATGTCGTTGACTTCCTCGCCCGGGCTTGCAGGAACTGCGGATGATCGTTGGGTCTCCTGCAGGCGCTTGGCAATCTTGACCAGGGATGACAACTCCGAGAGTAGTGATTTACGGCATCTCCTAAGGCTGTCGTTCCTCTGAATGAAGGGTGACTCCCTGTTCAGGCAGTTTGTCCTCTCCTATCGGAGACGTTAGTTGATCCACTCCAGTAATGAAAATAAACCCTGATAATTAGCAACTCACCAATAGGAATCGCACACCCGCGATGATACCCTTCATAAACTCTTGGTTGCCGAAGATTTCCTTGTCGTTGACAGTCGTGCTTCGGAGCAGATCCCAAAAGTTCAATAGCGCCTTAAGAAGGTTGCACATATCATCTGGTTCGTAAGCCTCGCAGTAGTTGGTGGGTAACCATCCGCGAGCACCGGAGATTAAGAGGGTTCCATCGGCCCATCCGTTTGTGTGGATGGAGTGTACTAATACGACGTCTCCTTCATTGAGGGGGAGCGTGACGCTGGAATCTGACATAGCATAGCTAGGGCTGAACGGATAGAAGGCTCGCAGGAAGTTGTGAAAGACAGGCGGAGGCGCCAGATACTGGGGAGAGAGGTCCTCCTGCGAGCCGTTGGGGGTTGCTGGCGGCGTCATGTGTGACTGAGAGTAGGGGTTTGTCTCAATATCGGTATCCATTGATGCATCTCCAGATTCGGTGTGCGCCTTGGAAATGCTCAAAGGCGCCACCTGGAGACTGGCCCGCATGGGTTGTGTGCTGAGCATCGCGATTGCCGCTGGAGTGAGTTGGAGTCGTTTAGACCATTGGGGGAACAGCCCTGTAGGTCGGTTGGCCACAACCACCCGAGCAAGGCTCTGATCTATTCAATTGCCACCAGGTTGAGGGTCGAATGCAGCTGCGGTCTGAAAGTGGGTTCGGGAGAGTGCTCGAGGCGCAGGCGGGACGGAGCTGTAAGTTGAAGCAGGCAATGAACTCCGGTAGTGGCAACCTTGAAGTGTAAAGTGTCGAGGGATGGTCCAAGCAGCGAAATTGAGGCTGTGGAAGGCGGCGCCGATTTGCTAATATCTAATGTCAGCGAGATTTCCTCTCATTGTTGTGTTATGATTATATTGTTTAAAAACAAGCAGCAAGGAACGAGGAATGAAGGGAGAAGGCGTTGAGCGGGTTCCTCGTGGATGCAAGATATGCTCCAGGAATGCCGAAGCACAGGGGCAGACCCAGCTGCACGTCTTGCAGTGAGTGCTGCGGCGCGTTGCGGGCAGCGGGGCAAACCGTTACAGGATGCTCTTAGGGTATCATCGCGGCAAAGCAAAAAAGCAAAGCAAAAAAATTGTCCGCGCTCCGCGTGCCCAGTGCGGTTCGGTGAATAGCCATGCTGTTACATCATGGTACACAACGGCAGTTGGTACACTATGGCGCGGTATCGACTTTTTTCCTGCCCTCAACCACAAAACCACCAGGCTGAATTGGCTCCCGGTCAAGATGAGATGAATTGGATGGGTTGAAAAGAGGACCCGACCACGTTTCGTCCGGTCTCGATTTGATGACTTGCTTGCATACCCGCGGTGCGTGCGAGGGTGGGTGGTGTGCTTTGTGTGGACGTGCGTACTATATCTGAGGCTGCGCTTACCTTTTGGTGGACGGTGCCGAATTACTCCAATAACGGGAGGAGGTCGTATGGGTTTTTTCTGTAGTGTATGGGCCACAATGAGATCGATTCGAAGGGGCCTATTTGGCTTGGATCGTCTTCCTTTGCTATCGTCGGTCGTGGGTCGCTGTCGTATTCAAGGCCCTCCTTGAGTCAAAGTATGGGGAGACAATGGAATGTCCTTGGTCGGTGCAGAGGAAGTCGGTGCTCTAGGGCGAATGCCAATTTGACCAAATAGACGTGTTGGGATGCTTGCTACCGGCAAACCAGAGCAAGGACTGACATGCGGTCGAGGATATGGACAGGTCTTAAGAGGATCGAAAGAAAGACATGAGGAAAAAAGATGCCTTCGCGCGGCTCCGAGTCTGGGGATAGCGGTGGTTATCACCTTACCCTCTCCTCCCATGGACTTGATTGCTCCCAGGTCTTGGTAGTCAGTGGCCACACCCACCTTCGCGGGTGGATCCCTACCATGGCCCCCCAGAGCCATCCCTGGCGCGTCTTGTCCGTCCTGGATCCAAGGTCACCCGGGCAGGGTAGGGCGAGGAAAAGCAGCGTGGCGGATATTCCCACTCCCCCCGGCTGGCACTGCTACCACCGCAGACTGGTTCCTCGACGCCGGCCAGGGCAGCCTCGCCCGCTACTCAGGGACATGGTCAGGGGGTGAGTGACAGCTTGGGGTGACGGCAAGACGGGATGATGGCTTCCACAGCCGATGAGGTGACGGGTGATGGAGGGCGTGGGCGCGGGCGTCCAGGTGTGCAGTCACAGTGGGGGGGCCCCTTTTCTGGCGGCACGCCTCACCAACCGACGCCTTTCGCGTCTCCACCACCACTGTCCACAGGCTCTAGCGCCAGGGGTTCCATGCTAGCGCGTCTGGCCGGGGGACACAGGGATTGGGGGCCCAGGGACCTGGCGAAGAAGCCAGGATAGGGGAGGGACCCCTTTCGCCCCCAAGCTCCATCACCACACAACTTCAGCTAACCTTGTTGGTAACCATCGTCGTTGCCCTCCACTCTTGTTTTTGAGCCTATGCGTACATACGGTACCTACGACATGCGATAGCGATAGCGGAGGCCGGGAGTAATGGCGGCTCGAGACAGCGCAATGTCGGTGGTGCTGCTTCTTGCAGTACGCACAAGCGTGTCCGAGTACACGCATGGGCCCCACGTCCCTCTCTTCTCGTCTGCTCACTCGACTCGACTCAACTCACACAACCCGCCTGTCTCGCGGCTGAGTGCGCCAAGCGCACTTTTTTTCTTTTATTTTGCTCCATCAGAGCAGTTGGTTCCAGTGCGTTTGCTTCTTCCAAGTGGCAGACACTGCCCAAACATGTGAAATTACACCGCTTCCTCGTCACCCCAGACAGGATCCATCAAGTCTCTCAGCCCGCCGCCAATCCCTATTGTAGACTCGAGTTGCGTCTATTGTAAACAATCTCAGCCCGCCCCGAGCTTCCAACCAAGCTTCCAGATCTTGCACTACACCCGAAGGTCATCAAATGAAGCACATTGGCAGAGGCCAATGGTTCGTCCAAGTGCGCCCAGGCTGGATGCCATAACACGCCGGCACCTGGCACTGACCACCATCTAGCCGCTGGAGAAAAAGACAGCTACCTCATCTCAGCTCAGCCGTGGGCGGATGACTGATTCTGACAGACGGCTATTGACAGTAGTTTAATTCAGTCAATTTACCCTATTGTGTTTTTCTTGCCTTGTTATCCATCCAGTGGCAACGGGAACGGGAACGGCTGGCCATCTTCAGCCCGCAAACCAGCCAACGATAAACGGTGGGAACGCCGCCATCTCGGCCACCAGATGACGGCCCCCGAAGCGAGACCATTCTCGACCATTTCCTGATTCTGTTATTATTGATGCCCCATTGGTCAACGCCCCAAATGTCAATCACTGCTGCTCTCTCGGGTCCATGGCTCCATCAAGGCTCGTGATGCACTCAGATCAAACATGGGGGCTCTGAGAGGGGCATGCGGACGACAAGTGAATGAAAACTCTTTTTTCTCTGATAGCCCTGAATTTCCCGACTCTCGCATTGGTCCTCCACGGTCCGTTTGCCCTTGATTAGAGCTCCTCTAGCTGCTTGCTCCCAGGTTGGCGTGCAGATGTAGACACACAGACAATTGCGCTAGCTGCACACTCCTGCATCTCGCTTGAGCATCACTGCGTAAGAGCCCACCTGTGCACTCTGCGCGGCGATGCCCCATTGTTCCCCAGCGATGCTAATCGCCAAGCTGCAGCAGTGGGACACACAGACGATTGCAAAGACCGACGAGGCATGGCTCTTTTCTTGTTTTCGTCATCGCATACGTCGGTTGTGGGATAATTCTGTGGGCATCAAGCAATCGACAATAGCGTTTAGCCTTTTTGTGTAATGATTCAGCGTCATCCCTTCTCAGCCTCTGCCTCAGCCACTACCCACAACAAGCGTGCTCAGCCCCAGGTGCCCCAAGTCCCAGGTGTCCCAAGCCCCAGGGCCCCCAGAACCGACCTTTCCCCACGAAGAACAGCTCCGGAAGAGCCTACGTACCACGACCCGAGTCCAGGGCACCGGCCAAAGTCCAGACCCTCGTCCCCTTCATTTGGGACCAGAGCAATGGGCCGAATCCTTTTCTCGCACACCCTTAGACAATCGTACAGAGCCGACCTGTTCAGGTGAGCGATGCTTCTCGCGGCTCTAGGTAAACAAAACGAGACAACCACGGCGCCGTGGTGCGTCAGATCGAAGACATTGTGCCATCAGAGGCACCGCTGGCGTTCTTTTTCACCAAAGCAAACTGCCTCCAAGACTGAAAAGTTTGACTTTTCCATATCCAGCGCGATCGCCATTTAGGTTACTCGGCCGCGTCCCCGCCGTCGGCCATGCTTCTATTGTAAGGCCCCGAGACAGGCCTCTACCACCAGCATTTAGCCGCCCTGCTTTAGAACAAGGCGGCGCCATGGGTAGTTTCACAACGGTGCCGGCGCTGGTGAGCATTTGGGGACGTTGCACTCCTTTCTTTTGCAACTGTTGATCGTACTTGATATGTGTTCTCGGCCAGTCTCTGTCCGGGGGAATTGGCCTTGTTATTTACAAAAGGGAGGTCAAGATTGTGTGCCTCGGTTCCTTGCAGACACATGCATGAACATGGGATGTGTTTGAAGGAGCTACAACCCATGCCCGGAGAGGGCCTCTCCCAGAACCATGTTTCTCAAATGTCCCGAAAATGCCGTCCCATCCCCGATACGAAAGAGCAAACAATACCATGAGGGTGTCGCCGTAGACATTCAAACAGAAAAAAGTTAAGCGAAGAACGAGAGGTGCCGAGGCGCGAGAGTTGGCCGCCCGCAGGCTTCCCATGGAACATGGAATGAATCAAGCAGCGGCGCCGCCACCAAACCTTCGCATCGCCTCTTCCCTCCACATACAGGCTGGGAGGCAAACGGGTACGGCCCTGCTAGCTTTTCTGCGCGTGTTGTGACGTTATTGAGATTCGGTGCTTGTGTCATGGCAGACCTGTCAGCGCCCAGCAGCCTCCCATTGGCGGTTGAGTGCTGGGCTTCTGAGCGAGGCTTGACGGCTGAAACTAGGGCACTGGTTGGTTGGATCCAGAGGATTGTTCCCAAACCGTACACACACAGGTTCCACATGAGCAGCCAGCATCTCGGGCATGACCTATCAATCATGATTATCATCGCGTGCATCATCACATCACCGTCGGTACCGAGATTTCGTCTTCGTCACAGCGACATTCCTACATTCGCCCTGCTCAGCTGTCGGGCGGGCTACAAAGGACCCTAACATCTATGTCGATATCCACAGCCCCTCCCCAGGGCCCATCACTACAGTGCCCGTGGCAGTTGTCCCGTAGCGTCACATTGCTTTTGCGCTGTCGTCTCATTGCAGCCGCAGCTAGGGACTGACTGACTCCCTCCTGGGATAGCCAGTACGTTGCACAAGGAATAAAAAAGAAAAGAAAAAAAAGGTCTGCCCAGGCCCAAGTTCCTCCCCCTCCAGGACACGCTAGGAACTAGTGCCTTCAATTGGAGCTTGCGGGTCAGGGACCATCAGGGAGGCTAAACTGTATGTATCCAAAGAATCCTGGACAGAGTCCCTGCCGTCGAGATGCTCGCCCCGGTTGCCGGATGTCGTCCTAGCCACGGTCTGGTCAGGTCCTTCTCCTGATACGCTCCAAGATTTCCTCGCCTAGACGGTGCCGAGTCTGACCCGACGAGATGGTGAGCACAGTCTCACCGCCCGGCAGGCGGGTTCTACTGAGCGCCCGGAACACGGGCAGATCACAGGACCAAACCATGTAGTTTTCTCCAATATTAGCAAATGGGATCGCCCGGAGACGCCGATTCTTTATTCTGCGCCTCGTTCACATCGCATGTCACTCGCGAACTGGTCTCTACCGTAAAGAAAAAAGAAGCTTCAGAAATGTTCCGGACCACCCCATCACCGTCAGGTTGCACAGTGTATGCAGCCCTTTTCTTCTCCACTTATATAACACAACCACCTGCATATAGCCGGTACATAGTTAGTCGACACCACCAAGCTAGACTGTGCAAACGGAGGCAGCTACACCTCCGGCATTCCGTCGCCCTCGGTCATGGCTTGGGGCAGCAGTACGCCCTGGTGGACTCATTCCCAGTCCTTTCCTGTCTCATCCTGATAATGAACCAGGGTAGCAAGCACAACCCTCAGCCAGAGCCCTGGGCCCAGGGCATCGCAAAGTAAACTGCCGGGAAGCCCCGCTCGCTAGATTGCCTCAGGCTACCCTTAACACATGGTGGCTTCCTTACGGAACATCGTACTCCGCCGATTTTATCGAATCTAAAATTTCTTGCCCTAGGAGGGGGCGTCGTCGTCGTCGTCGCCCCCCCGCACACAAACTTGACCGAACGGGGTGCCACGCGTGGCGCCAGCCCGTCGTCGCATCCGCAGAAATGCCATAGTGTGGTTCGGAAAAGCAAAACTCGGGTCGCAATATCAACTTCCACAACACAGGCATAAACGGCCGAGTCATGTATGCCTCAGACACTACCGTCGCCCTGAGATCAAACTCCGCGGTGGAAATGGATACGGCGGCTGCCAATAGAAATCGACTCCACCACCCGGATACATGGGAATGAGATGCAGGGCCCTCGAAGAGAGCGAACCCCATTCCTGGGAACTTTTCTTCGCAACCCTTGTCGGAGGCTTCACCTATACCCTTGCACCGGGAACTCAAGCCCCTAGCTTCGGCCCATCGATGAGAGGGAAAACTACACTATTTTTAAGTGACACTGCGGAGGAAACATCGGCTCTCGTCACGCAATACGGATCGTCAGCAAAGATCCGGGCCAGGTACCTTGAACCGAGATCCGCGTGCTCTGAACATGTTTGATGATGGCTTGTTCTATCAATCTCCGAATATCTGCAGTCAGCAGGTCACTCAATGGGTCCTCATATGATTATTCTGGCTCAGCGGCTGCTCTCAATGACATGTGTCGGTCGTCCAGAACGGGCCGCATCGTGCCACGACCAGGCCGTGGTCTAAGCGGCCGGGTGCACATTACGATGCACCTACCACAGCTTCCTTGGCCGATGTATGCATCCAGCATCTCGCCCCAAGTGCCGGATCTCTCTCCCCTCGCAATAGCTCCCTCTTAGCCCCAAAAGAGGGAGGGGACCGGCCAGCACAGCCAGCACTCCATCCACCAGCGATATCCGATGGCCTGGCTGCTAGTTGATTGCGGGCCCGCGCCGTGCGCTCGGTCGTCGGGCCCTCACCTTGCAGGCGGCCAATATCACGTTACCGTCGGCTGCTGCGATACCCTAGACGCATGCAGCCCATAGTGTTTCAAATGGTTTGCTTCAAAGTGCAGCAAACCACGGGATAATTCCAGCAGGCAAACACGCGAGGATGCAGTGTTTGCCCCGCGGACAAGCCATCCTTGGCAAGGGTCCTCTTTGTGTGACAGTCTCCACCTCCAGAAGACTGATGAATTCCTTCTGAAGACTTGAACCACCTAACGGGCCGGTCGTTGAGCGCGCGCCGTCCCGTCGACGGTGCTCTCTGGGAATCAGCATCCGGTGGCCTAAACCGCGCCATGGCGCCAACCCCTCCCGCTATAGAAAAACTGAGCGTTTGATACTGTCTAAGCAAAGACGGTGCCGGGGTGCTAGCGAATCCCAGTCGCCCATCACTGCAGGTGTTCCCCACTTGGCGGGACATGCTCTCGCTGCCATCTTGTGGAGGGCCAGGCTAGCCGCACCGGAAAATCTACTGAAGACTTTTCTTTATTCAGGCGCGTCGTTGGCTTGACCATGGCACTGGACGGGGCCCTCTTCGAGATGATCCGTCGGGCGGGATGGGGTAACACGATCCGGGCGAACAGGAAAAGCACGCACAGGCGGGACCCGGCTGGGCCTCGACGGGCACAACGGTGGGCGGACTGTCGGGGAGCATCGCATTGAAGCCGATGGCGTCGGCGGGGATCAACTAAGTCTCCCTCGTCGCCCTCGTCGTAGTTGTGGCATGGCTCCTGAGAAGCAGGCCGTCAAGGTTCTCGTTTGCACAACCGATTTTGTGCGCTTATTCGAGCCAGAAGCGCGCTTAAAGACCAATTGTGAGAGCAGGCACTAGCGGTTATGCTGGCCTTTTGCTGTGCGGCCTCGAACTGCTTCAGCACCTTGGCATGGATTACCCGGGCTTGCGGATCGGCCGCTGGTCGATCCCGGCCACGGCGGCCAGGCCAGGGCACGTCGTTGCCTTGTTGGCCTCCTGAAGCGGTCTCCCAACTTGGCCGCCCTGCATGGGCATCAATATGTCACAATTCATGTTTGCATGTTTGCATGGCGTAAATGCAAACAAAGTTTGCGATACCGAGGGTGGCTTGCCAAGATTCGACAAATCTCGCATCATCGAGCATCGAGTATCCGTCCGACCAACGAAGCTAGAGCACCTCCCTGTTTTTTCCATGATGCGTCGACTCGGCCCAACTCTGTCTTTCATTGCACAGATTGGTGCCGATCAAATCATTTGGCAGGCCTGGAGCCAACTTCACCTGCATGAGCTGAGCCGAAGCCCAAGATTGAGAACGGGGAGGAAACCCTCCAGGCCTCGGTCCCGCCCCGTCCCGCATCGCCCAGACGGCATGGGAAGCAGAGGCCCCGCCGACTAAAGGCGGATGCCCCACTCGACACTAAGTAGAGGCTTTCTTGAAGAGACAACAAAAGCAAGTGGCGATGTCGCGTCTCCAATATGCGATACACGTCATGTGTTCTTGACGAGGAAACTAGGTCAGCGAATGAGAGCGAGATTGGTCACCAACTGCAGCTGCACAATTGCTGCAGCCGCGTGGGTTTTTGTCTCACTACCGCACGTTGCGCATTTATTCTCCGAGCGTGGAGAATGAACGCTGTAGGTTTTGCGTGCATTTTTCTTTGGTGCTGGTGGTGTCGTGTGTCGTGTGGTCAATCCAGACTCAGCGCCATGCTACGACTTTTGATGCGAACGTCGAATGTTCATCCCACACTCGACGGGGATCAGGGTTCCGGGAACAAGCTCGTCCTTAGCCCTTTGCCTACGCCCGAGGGATCGGGGGAGGACAGATGGTCTTAGTCCCATCTGTCGAACAACTTAGCTCACAATAACAGAGATTGAGAAAGGGCGTGAGAAGGCTAACCAGTTCGCCTGTCAGTCTGGCCGAAACTAAGGAGGTCGGAATTTGGGATTGCTATTCCGCCCCCAGACGGTCTCCCGGGGTTGCCTTAGCCAAAGCCGTAGTCGACGCCACAATAGAGACGGCCTGTCAGCCTAAGAGGACGGGACCGCCCCCCATTGGACAATTCCTAGAGACGGTACCTGAAACTTGAAGGCGCTGCGCGTGGCGCTGAAAGTCGATGGGTTCGCTCCATCGCCCACCAGAAGAGGCGCAAATCCGCATGTCGTCGTCAGGGTTCTTACGACGATCTCCAATGGCTCTTTTTTTTTCTTCTTTTTTGGTGGCGGCAAGAGACAAGGACACACCCCGACTTACTCGCAGACAAAGTGATTGACAGGGGACTTGGCGTAGTCATTGATTGCTTTACATGAATAAGTCCTCATCGGCAAACGTGGCTGCCATTGAGCAGACTACAGCCAGGGCCGGGAGCAGGAAGGCCAAGAAACGTCACTGGGAGAAGTGCAAGGCCCTAGGGTGATCTGAGTGTCTGCCGGCATCCATCACCACTATCCACAAGGCACAGGTGCCAAAAAATCTAGCTGCTTGCTTATCTTAGGCCGTCCGCCAGCCGGGCAAATTTACCCTTGCCGTCTCGGCAGACGTATCCTAAGGACCCAAGGACATGGCAACTCTTTGGTGCCGGCTTATGTTAGGGTCTGCAAACCTCGGCACTACAGCTGGAGAGATCCACTGCTCGAGCCCAGCAACCAGCGACTCGGGTCTCTACGGAGCAGGCTACTGTATGTACCAACAGTGCCACGACTTGCAGTACCTCCTGTGCCTATATCGGCACTCGCATCCATGAAGCACAGTAGCCTCGACGCGAGCGTGTCAGGCACGTCCGCCGCCGATCGCGCGAATAAAAGAACAAGACTTGTGAGGATGTGGATAGGATGGGGGTGCAGCACAGACAGGCGGATAAACGAACCCAACCAGGAAAAAGGAAAACCAATCTAAAGGACCCTTTGTCAGCACCTTAGAAGAAGTTGATGTTGCGGGTCGGACTTAAACGGTGCAGAAAAAAAAAACAATTGACTGCGGCCGACGAACTCCAGGCTCGACCGCTGTCACCCCAGGGCTAACTAGCTATCTGTACGTACCGTCCCGTGGCCCTGAGGGCATCCCATTAGCCATTACCCAATAGCCTCCGTAGCGGGCTGGGGCAGCGCCCCCCACGGGAGACGGCATCGATCAGCTGGGGCCTCGCGCAGCAGTGGATGATGTGATGCGCATCCTCAGTGGACAGCGCCTGTTGCACCTGCATGGGCACTGCGTAGTCAGCTCGCTGGGCAGTGCGCCTTCAGATCTATATGGGATCGTGGCGCTGCCGCGGCCTTTCCTGCCACAGGCGGCCCTGCCGTCGGCACACCCACGGAGCTGAAGGGGTTAACAACTGCCGTGTTTGTTCACACACAACCAACAACCAACAGGCAAACACGGGACAACGCGTCATAACTAGCCCTGATAGCAGAGACTTTGGAGGTGACGACCTGCGCAGGTGCATGCTTTGGTTTCTAGGTGGCGAGAAGCCCTGACGACCCATGATCAGCGGCAGATCGCCCGCGCGCAAACTAAAAAAAAATCGCCATGGGCATTAAGAGAGGCAGCAAATGCGGTCAGTTAGTCAGGCCTCCGGGACATACGTCTAGTTGGCTTTATTTTTTTTCAACCCCCTCAAACGTTAGTGACGTCGGAATGGTGCGGCTGTCCGTTCGGCGCAAACTTTGTGCCATCGGCGTCGCTGCTAAAAAGACGTGATCTGAAGCCAAAAGAACCATGTCGCGACGGCGTCAATTGTCGGGCTGAAGGCGCGAAGCTGCTGCCCGACATTTCCACGCTGGCGTCATGATTTTAGGTGAGCGGGATGGCGATCATGGTGTAGGTTTGTGCGAAAATTGTTGATTTCTTTTTATGGTGATTTTTTGTTTTTTTTCCCACTCGTTATCAGATCTTCATCCCACGACGGTTCTCCGATGTGACTAAAATCAACTCAGACTTCAAGCCACAATTTAGCTTAGCTGAGCGCAACAATGTGCTCCGACATCGGGTCGCGACATCTTTTGTTTTCTTGAGTGCCTATGAAGCTGGGATATGTCTGTTGGTATTTTTGAGGCGGCCGTTTCCCGTTTTGGCTCTTGTTGCATTTAATTGAACGTGCGTCATCGAAGCCATGTGGTGCGTGGGATGTTGAAGAAGATGGGGGTTTCAAAACCGCATGTTCCGTGGAGATGCTCATGTGGGGTTGCGACAGTGTCTTTCCGTGTGTGATCGTCTGTCCTCCTACATCTTGCGCCTCTTGTGGTCGCCATCGTTCCGTGAGACCGGAACTAGTCGGCAATCACTTCTCGGTATCTGTTTTACACTATCTTGGTGTCCTTGCTGACACAGTTTGAGGTATCAACGGGCTACGTAAGAGTTTCTCGCCACGAAATTATCCCGCGTTCAGGCGGCAGCTATCTCACCAAGAGTTTGTTCAGCTAGTGCCATCTCGTTTTATTACGACGATGAGCCAATCGCTATCACCACTGACCCCCAAAGAGCCTCACAAGGTCAACTGCCGAATTTCAGATTGCTTCCGGGTAGGATAGTGTTTGATGAAGTACTTGGCGAATGGCTCTTTCGGGTCGGGCCCACTTCTGCCACGGAGGCTCCGGCCTCCGTCCGCCATCGCCGGCCGAACCGAACTTACAAACAGTACGACAATTGGCGAATATGGTTAGTTATGAAGTTACCAAAAAAATGTTACTTTCTGTTCCTCAGGTGAGTGGAATTTGATGGGCACTAGCACATATGTTTTACTTGCTGTATTTTTATTAGCATCATTAATCACCGTTTAATCTGCCTCGTGTTATTAATCGAAAAAGAGAGTTCTGTCATCTAACGGTCTCGAGGTCAGTAGATCTCAAAGTCTCGACACGAGTTTCGATATTCAAAGTGGCAAACGCACGTGCGATGCCTATCAAGCTAGATTCAACGGGGCAGAATGTCTGTCATACGAGATGATGCCCTATAGTTTGAACCGTTATATCCAATTTATAATGGGTTGTTCCCGGTCCGATGGAGCTTAAAGGGTGTAAAGCTTATATTGCTACCCTGAAGTCCACCTGGCCGCGCCCACAGACCACCACATG
This sequence comes from Calonectria honghensis, assembly GCA_013403855.1. Lineage (NCBI taxonomy): Eukaryota > Fungi > Ascomycota > Sordariomycetes > Hypocreales > Nectriaceae > Calonectria > Calonectria honghensis. Next base: position 1,827 of record VTGB01000082.1, on the reverse strand, counting down.
GCCCGGGACAATGATGCGCGCAACACGCTGCAGGCAAGATCCCAGTGGCAGGGCAGGCCGCGAGTCAGATAGCAGGGCAGTGAATCTTCCCCTGGGCATCACGGAGAAGGCCAAAGCACCGAAACCGCCGCCTAGGTGGGCAAACATGGGAAAAATAGTGGGAGCTGTCAGGCTTGGGAATCAGGAAACTATCTGGCACGAGAATGGCGTCAGGCGATTGCAATCGCAGATGCGCCCACCTGGAGGGTTTTGGATTAGAGAAAATCGATGTGCTGACCCCTTTCTGGACCGAACGAGGGGGGGAGATCGCGTGATACTTTTTGCATCATGTCAACCTAGTTGGGTTTGCGAAGCTCAAGCTCGCGCATCACCCGTGGCCGGGGATGGCGGATTGGGAATTGAGGCATCCCTGATTGGCGACACACGCCCCCTCCATTATCAGGATTCCTCCAAACCGGGTAATGCCCGTTTCGGCAGACACATTTTATGTCTTATCCAAACGTCTCATGCGATATGCCTCCGGGTATCCGTCAACCGTTGCTCATCTTGGTCACCCGTTTGCTGTCAATGCGCCATACACCACAGCCACCACCACAGCCGAGTTTTCCAGCGACTCGCATCACGATGCGGAGTCGGGGCATGAAAAAAGAGGAGTCGTGATCGACTTTGCGCAGCGCATGAACTCCGTTTCCCCTCCCTCCGGCGTTGGCAGCTATTCACCTGACCTCGCGCGCGCACTGGCAGCGGCGCATTCCCCAAGAGCAGGGCCGAATGCCTCGAGCGCCGGTCCCTGCTCTTTCTTTCCACGCCCCATCATCCCCTAGCAATGCCCTTGATAGGCAAAGGGAAAAAAAGGTGGACAGAGCACGCACACCCATGCTCGCCCGTGGGAACAATGTCCTCTTCCCCGTTCTACACCCACGTGGAGGAGCGTTGGAGGAGGAGAAGAAGGGGCTCTGTGGGCAAAAGTAAAAAAAAAAAAAAAAAGCGAAAGTGACAAATGCCAATTGGGAAAATGGACCCGCTCTTTCTAAACGGTCGTGCAGGACGAACGCAACACACGGACGTGAGTTTTGTTGTCAACGACGGCACTTGATGGCTTCGATGGCTTCGGAGCAATCTGCAACTGCAACACACAGACATTTTGTTGGTTCAAGGACCCGTAGTCTCGGGCGAATACAACCCACAGACATTCGCGTGTGCTCTTTCCTTTCTTTTCTCTTTTCGTACATGCGCGTACACAGACCGACATGTGGAGATTGTATGCCGAGTTCCAGTCAATTGACAAAATTGCCCAGGGAAGGGGGAGAATCGTCGGGAGATGATGGATTGGCAATGTGATGACGGTGCATTGATTCGCATCAATGGCAAGAAAAAGGATCTACGAAAGATGGCCTCAGGTCAGCCGCTCAGCAATGCAAGGTAATCGAGGTTGCTAGCGCAAGATGCAAAAGTGTGATGGCGGAACTGTATGATCATTTTTTGTTGTCCGAGGTTGCATTGTGAAGCAGCTCAGCCAACTGGACTCGTCAACCAAAACCTGGAGCTGTCTGGATTGGGAACCATGTGTGGGGAGGGAGGGTGTGGGGTCCAGCTAAGAAGGTCGGTGTGCGTGTGTGTGCATATCTGTGCGTGTGAGTGGGCTTCTTTTTTACCCTCTTCAGCGTGTTGGTTGCGTTGCGTCTCGCTACTGTCGGCATCGGGTTCCTGCATGAAGAATGGTGAAGCGAGACGCAGGGGGAGAATTTTCTTTTTACTTTTCTTTTTGCGGCATTGAGGGAAGAGACAAACTGTATCATGCGTTTCCTCAACATGGGGAAACAAGCT
>VTGB01000081.1:0-130738 GCA_013403855.1 Calonectria honghensis | reverse complement strand
ACTTAAGACTCCCAATATCGGCGCCCACACACAGTTTACCAGTAAAACACATACGCCAAATATCCCCCCACACCACCCCTATCCCCCTTAACACATTCCACAACAACACACAGCTCCACACAGGCCATTGAAGTAATTCGCAATAATAAAAGCACTTTTCAATTTAAATTTCCCTTCTTCCAAAGAGGCTTATAATATAATATAAGTTATTATTAAACAGAGAGAAAGGCATAGTCATTGTAATCCACAACAAATACCCTAATACTATAAATCCAAATACAATTACCCTCTATTGCTTAAGAGAATATCTAGAAGCCTAAAGAAACCATTTAATGTATAATTCAAAAAAGAGGAAAGACCACACTCAAATATCAGAATGCCCCTATTGCCTAGAGTTAAAGTTATAGCAAAATAAGCAATAGATTATTCGGGCGCCTAGTGAAAAGCTTCCTAAACACAACCACAATCCCCTCAAGAGGAAAATAGAGTTAAGACATATCATAGACATTAGCTTACATAAAAGATATTAGTTTATGTGCGAATCTCCGGTCGCGGCGGTGGGGCCTTGTCTAGCCACTATCAGCCACAAGTAGGTACTCGTTATCATAAATTGAGTGCCAAATAGCAAGTGCCATGATAATTTTATATTGATCTATCGGTATCGGAAGAAGCTTTGAATAGATTTCCAAGGGCCTTTACAAACTAGATCAAAATACCCGTCGTTTCTCATCCCAAGTCCACAGTGCTCGATAATTCAACTGGTCGACTGTCAATAGGTGGACAAAGGAAGAAATATTGACTGGTCTGGTGCCCTGTTTTACTGGATTACTCATAATTCTGTAACCATTTCTTCCGCCACGCTACATCTATTGCGCCCCCCAATGTCAAGGGGAATACGCCGACCTTCTTGTTCAAGGCGGGTTTTCTGCCGTAGCGTGAATCTTAATCGCGTCTGCCGGCCTCTCCAGATGTAATCCTAACGCCGCTCTAAGCCCGAGCGGACATCCCAGAAGCATCCCATTCGCCAATTCGTCGATCCATCCGCGCTAGAAGGATGCCTTGTCCAGGGCAAGCAGATTGGAATCTCCCGGGCTGTTTTTGGAGACGAGAGCGCGTCGATCCCTTGCTGTGTTCACTGCCATGCGGCTATGCCCGTGGAAGCTAGCCGAAGCTTCCGATCTACGGAGGCACGTGTTGGACTGGACTATGTGAGACGGAGGCGGAAGGGTTCATTCCATCAAGGTCTCTTGGTCCATATAGCCTTCGTACCCTTGCCCGTTGCAACACCTGAGTGCGATGGTGTAATAGGCATACTAGTTGGCCCGAGCCCATGGCGCGAGGAAGGTTTGCTCGGGGCCTGTTGAGGAAGAGGAATATATCTTCTAGAAGAATGCTTGCCCCCCACTACCCCTCGAGTTTCGCGGGTGGGATGAATGAGTTCATACGCCACCATAATCACGAAACACTGGCACAAAGCATACCTCGTTATCTGCTCAGCGCTAGCTTCAGCTTACTCCATAGCATCTTGACGTATAAATCGTTGGAAGGGTTGATGATTCGTGTGACCTTGCTGTACAAACCCGTTATTCAACATCTGGCATATATGTTAATTGTATTACTGGAGTTTTCGATTTTAAATTCCCTAGAAAGCTAAGACGGAGTGAAAAAAAGGCAAACTATTTTCTTGGGTATAGCTCCATCTTAAAAGCATAATGTGCATGATAAGATCCTGGGGTTTTGGCCCCGACACCAGTTTCTAACCTCGTTCTCGGTTTCTAACCTTGTTCTCGGTTTCAAACCCTGTTCTCAGTTTCAAACCTTGTTCTCAGTTTCAAACCTCGTTCTCGGTTTCTGATCTTGTCAAGCTCCTATGCGCACAAACAGAAGCGTCTTTACGAATTTCTTCAAAACGCATGGCAAGGTGAAGTGCATATTTGTGACGGATCGTAAAAAGGCATCTGGTGCTCCTCGAGATTGTGGCTCAAGAGGAAAAGCTCGAACCCAATATGTCACACACCGTAGATAGCCTCAATAGCCTAGCCCGAACAACACAGTAACAGCAAGATCGAACAGACCGGCCTCGGGCTGCACACAGCCCGATTTCACATACAAATGCTGTCAACAACGGTGACCGGCTTATCTGACCGTTAAGGACACAACTGGAGGCCGACGCCGGCCTTATCAGATAACGGTAGCCAAGAACGCCAAGTTGCGAATAGCTTCAACCTTAGATAGGAAGTCTCGGACTATAGCTGCCAGCTGCAGCTATAAGAGACCTAGCTAGACCCCCTCTATAGTGAAGAATCAAGAGCTTCTATTTCCAACCAGATGCATAAGAGCCATAGCTATCTATTGATACAATAAGCCGCAATGGCGTGCTTTCGACGAGCTGCTGGCTCGACAGCTTGCGGACCTCTTCGGAATAAAGCGGGGCTTGATTTCGGAAGGGGTCCCGTGTGCTGATGGAGCATGCGGCGTACGGCTGAGCACTTGGGTGCCAAGATGCGCCGAGACAAGACGAGCGTTTGGCGTCATCATTCATGGAGACCTCGGATGTCGTGCGTTGGAAGGAGCCGACTGCCGGTCTTGGCAAGGCATCTTAAGTAGTAAGCGGCGAACTTTATCTCCGATTCACAAGGTCAAGGTTTATTTTGTAAGACGATAGTAATATATTTATTCTTTCAGTCAGGGCGATAAGAGGTTCATAACTAACCCAATTGTGACCCTAATTGTACCCGACCTGTATAGCCTGGTTCCTGGATCACTCGGTTGAGCATATTGCTTTATAGCTCAAAGTAAATAAAACAAGCTTAGAAATTTCCCCTTGGCTTAGGATGACCACACACCTTGGTTTCCTATTAAAATGGGAGTGAAACCGACAAGTAAACAAACCACGCATAAAGCCCGAAAATAAGGAATTTCGAACTGCAACTTGGTCGCAAACAGTGGGTGCTTTGGGGAATATACTGTGAGGGAAAATGTCTCCAAATGATAACCCCAAATAATTAAGCCGAACAAATATCACAAGGCATCATCAGGACAACCCGATCAAATGACCTCCCGAAAGGGAAGCCTCAAAATAAGCTTAAAATCATGAGTTGAGACGAAACCGGGGTGCAAACCTTTTGTGGGCAGGCATCTTTGTGGTGCTAGGTCATGTTGCGACTGGGTGACTGCCCTACCCTGTACCAGATTCTTGCCATCAACTTCTAAATACACTGCCAAAGCACTCCCTTTTCACCCGCCAGCTTCTCACGCATCATAGAACCCGCTATCCTCTTGTTGCCTAGCCTGAGGTAGCTGCATAGTAATGAATGGCCGGGTTGTAATCATCTGCAGTGCATGGTTCGCGTTTAACCAATTTGGTTGGGTCAATGTCGGAATCTTGTACGCAACAAGTTCCTCCTTCAACATCATGAGTGACTCGGAAGAGTTCTGCTGATTGAAAGGAACTACAATATTTCATTTCAATGATACTGCCTAGTTTTGGGACCAAACACGATCAGCAGACTCATGCTTGCTAAGACTTTGTGGAATGGAATGGAATTGGACATTGTGTCTGCGGTCGCTTGCTCGACAACCTACCCAGTAGTTTATGCTGCCAATGAGTGCACATGACTGAGTGAGAATCTACAAACGTTGCGTTCAATTTATTTGCCTTGGATCACAAGCATTTGCTTTATATGATGGCATCTGCGGCCCCATGAGCCCTTGAGGGACGCCCGATGAGACATGTGCAAAAATGCCTTTGTAATGCGATAAGCATGTGTTACTTGTCACCAGTGACACAAATGAAGGCACATCGGTATCGCCATGGCGGCCAGTCCGGTCTGCCGGCGGGCCATCAAAAAGCAATAAAGATAAGAGGATGTAGGTTGATGCTCACGAGGGCGCGCTCACACCCAACCTCAGCCCAACCATTTCCATTGTCAATTGAACCAAACCATCACTCTCAACCAGAAGAATCCGTCCAAATCGTGCGGCTGGCGTTAAATAAGACGGTCTGGGCCAGGCTTAGCTCCGTTTGCTGGCGCGGAATTTTAGATGCGCCGATATCAGGGAATCGCGGCGCCGTGATTGGCTGCAGCCAGGGCGATCCCATCATGTAATGGCAACCTATATCATCCTTATCGACGGGCTTGCACAATGAGATAATCTGGTTCGTTGCTTTGGCACAAAAGTCATCCATCACCCCACACACTGACGGCAAGGGCGTTTACCCCGCCGGCTCATTCAAACTCTCTCGTCAGTGCGCGCAGCGCAATGGAAAAAATCCCGAAGTGGGTGATACTTCCCCGGACGTTCGCCTGGGCTGGCCTGATCCACATCTCGTTATCGCCAGCCGGCTGTCGTTCGGCCTGTGATAGCGGAGATACACAAGGTCGTGCCAAATTACGCCAATTGAGTTAGTCATTGTACAAGATGTAGAAGTCATTGGTCTTTTGCTTAGTGAACTTGTGTTACCACCCCCAAGCACCCAAAGCGCGGTCTTATGCAAGCCCATTTCCAATAGCCCGACGGCACGCTCTTTATCTCATCTGGAGAGTGCTCTCCCCACGAGGGCTCCCATGTCTCACAGCGGCTGACCACCACTAACAGCCTGCCTGGCCCGAGCGCCGCCGGGGCGCATGGCCGCCGGCCGCACCCGGGTTACAGGAGCGTGCCCCCTGCCCGCGGGCCTAGACCTGAACTGAAGCGCCATTGGGCCAGCGTTATCTAGACAGAGATCAACTGCGCTGCAAGCTCTTTGGGGGGGAGGGGGGAGGTAGTCGAATGCACCGTTTTGATAAGGCTGGAAGTTTTTTTTTTTTTCCTCGGAGGGGAAAGAGCACGGCATATCAGATGGAATGCTATATATCTGGTCGCGCAGCCCTGCCAAGATGCCGAGCTGCTTGGCATGCAAGTTGTGTCTCTCTCTTGACGCTTTTTCTGAGACAGCCAAGACCAGATCTTCGCCTTTCGACTCGACGCATTAGCATCTTGGCATCGCTGCAGCCATGGGAGCTACGGTAGCTCTGGACCAGAGCTATGGGTACGGAATCGTGCTCGGCTTGGGCTTTGCCTTTGCCTTTGGTGAGTGAATTGGTTCAATCCCCGGGTTGATGTGGCTGGTGGGGGCTCTAACACAGGTTCCTAGGCATGATCCTCACGACGTTTATCCTGCGGCGGTACAACTCGGAGCAGCAGACGTCGGAAATGTTCAACACGGCGGGGCGCACCGTCAAGTCGGGCCTCGTGGGCTCGGCCGTGGTGTCGTCGTGGACGTGGGCGGCCACGCTGCTGCAGTCGTCGGGCGTGTGCTATCGCTACGGCGTCAGCGGGCCCTTTTGGTACGCCTCGGGCGCTACCGTCCAGATCCTGCTCTTTGCGACGCTCGCCATCGAGCTCAAGCGCCGCGCACCCAACGCCCACACCTTTCTCGAGGTCATTCGCGCTCGCTACGGAACCGTCGCCCACGTCGTCTTCATGGTGTTTGGCCTCGTCACAAACATCCTGGTGTCGCTGATGCTCATTGTCGGCGGCTCTGCCACAGTCTCGGCCTTGACTGGAATGCACACCATTGCCGCCATTTACCTGCTGCCGCTCGGTGTCGTTCTCTACACGCTGGTTGGTGGTCTCAAGGCCACTTTCCTGACCGATTGGGTGCACACTTTTATCCTGCTCATCATCATCATCCTCTTTTCCCTGACTACCTATGCCTCGTCTGATACCCTGGGTTCTCCCGGTGCTGTGTACGATGCGCTTGTCGCTGCTGCAGAGCGACACCCCGTCGATGGAAACGCCCACGGAAGTTACCTGACGATGCGATCGAAGGAGGGTGCCATCTTCTTTGTGATTAACATTGTGGGAAACTTTGGCACTGTGTTCCTCGATAACGGATACTACAACAAGGCCATTGCCGCGTCTCCAGTTCACGCTCTCCCTGGCTACCTCATTGGTGGCTTGTCTTGGTTCGCTATCCCGTGGCTCACTGCCACCACCATGGGACTGGCTGCGCTTTCGCTGGAGAACAACCCCTTGTTCCCAACCTACCCCGACCGCATGTCGGATGCTGCAGTTAGCGAGGGTCTTGTGCTTCCCTATGCAGCTGTCGCACTCCTTGGCAAGGGAGGTGCTGTGGCGACGCTCCTCATCATCTTCATGGCTGTCACTAGTGCTACCTCGGCAGAGCTTGTCGCTGTGTCTTCCATCTTCACTTATGACTTCTACAGGACCTACATCAAGCCCGAAGCCAGCGGCAAGAGCCTCATCTACATCTCGCACTGCACAGTCATCGCTTATGCCGTTTTCATCTCGAGCTTCTCTGTTGGACTATGGTATGCTGGTATTTCAATGGGCTATCTCTATCTCATGATGGGCTGCATCATCTCCTCCGCCGTGCTGCCCGCCACCCTGACATTGATCTGGGACAAGCAAAACAAGTGGGCAGCCAGCCTGTCGCCAATTCTCGGTCTTGCCGTGGCCCTCGTTGCGTGGCTGGTGACGGCCAAGAAGGAGTGCGGAGTCCTCGACGTCGCCTGTACCGGCTCAAACAACCCCATGCTGGCTGGAAACGTGACTGCACTCCTCTCCCCCCTGATATTTGTCCCCATTCTCACTTACGGATTTGGTCCCCAAAACTACGACTGGAAGAGCATGATGGAGATCCGAAAGGCCGACGACAACAATGCGGGTGCTGAGGGTGATTTGGAGGGCCCCACCGAGACTCAATCCCAGACTTCGCAGCAGGAGGAAGAGCAAAAGAAGTTGCTCAGGGCGGGGAAAATCAGCAAGACTGTGACTGTTATCATGGTAAGCGCCTAATTATTTGTGTTCGATATCAGCAACTAACTTTGACTTTGTAGACAATCGCCTTCCTTGTTCTCTGGCCGCTGCCCATGTACGGCTCTGGTTACATCTTCTCCAAGTCATTCTTCACAGGCTGGGTGGTTGTCGGCATCATTTGGATTTTCTGCTCTTTCTTTGCAGTCGGCTTGTTTCCGGTGTTTGAGGGGCGGAGGACTCTTGTTCGGACGGCCAAGTTTATCTACCAAGACCTGACCGGGTCTCGGTCTTTCAAGGCGGGCAGAGGCCAGCACATTGTGCACGAGGCTGAGGAGACCCCAGGCAGTGGACAACAGACCCCAAAAGGAGCTGAAAAGGAATAACGCCTTGTGATGGAGTAATGAGGATCAGGATATGTACAAGGTGTCGGTGAAAATATTCATCAAGTAATTGAGTTGGAAGTATTTTGCTCAAGAAGCATGGCTGTGCCGTTGGTGCTATAATAGCAGAATATTTGATGATTGCAAGATTTCATCAACCTCAACCAACCGAAGCTAACTCTGTTGAGGCCTGTATTCGCGAAGCGTCCGAGCCAAAACATGATGGCCATTGTTTTCTGCAATAACGGCCGCGCCCACACACCTTGACTCGATTGTGTTGATTTGACCATCATTCTCCAACAGCAGGTGAGCAATGTCGAGCCGTCCTTTTTGTGCAGCATTTTCAAGTGCAGTCCCAATAAGGCCAACAGCTCTACGTTTGGGCGCAGGAGCATTAACGTCCGCTCCGTGCTCTATAAGTAGTTTGACCATGTTGAAGTCGTGATCGTTTGCTGCAAATTGTAGAGCAGTAGCACTGTCGTAACCCGGTGGGGCGTTTACATCAGCGCCGTGATCCAGGAGTAGTTTGACCATGTCTGTGTTTCTCTGTATGAAAGCTTCCTGCAATGCTGTAATTCCACTGCCTTCTTCGAAATATTCAATGCCTGGGCAATTAACATCTACCCCATCTCTGACCCAATCAAATGCCAATTTAAACCAACGTGCCCCAATCAACGCGGGGAGCAGAGAGCTCCTGTCGTTGAAGTCAGCACCCGCATTGAGAATGAAATCTCCCAGATTCTCTGAGTGAGACGCCAAAGCGTTGCCGAGTACAGTATAATTCTCATCGTAACCAGGCGCAGGCGCATTGATATCGGCACCCTTGTCGAGCAGTAATTGCAATAGTCGCACGGTATCCCCCGGGTTAAGTACTGCAGCCTGGATCGGGTATACACCGTATCCGTCTGCGGCCTTAACATTTGCGCCGCGCGCGATAAGAACTTTCACAAACGAGTAGCTCAGATATTTACAGGCAGTAGTGAGAATACTGCTACCTTGTTGTGTATTTCCAGCGTTAGGATTAGCCCCATGAGATAACAACAGGTTACCGATCTCTTCCAGATCCAGGAAATCTGGATTCCGTGTGTATGAAAACGGGGTGACCCTCGCTATACATGCGAGTTGATCAGTAACCCAGAACAGCGGACTGGCAACATCTGTGGGGCTGTCCTGCGTTGGATCCTGCGACAGTTGGTTCACATTTGACCCAGCCCGTAGGAGCCGCTGCAACAGTTCAACTTGTCCCCCGCTACATGCGATCGCAAGTGGCGTGAACCTTGTACCTGGAAGGTTTGGATCGGCGTGATAATGGAGTAAAATGTCCAAAACTTCAACATCACAAGCCCTCGCAGCTGTGCACAGAGCAGTTTCCCCTTGAGCCCCCAAGGCATTAGTGTCTGCCCCAGCCTGCAGGAGCCGCTGCAACAGTTCAACTGGTCCCCCGTTACATGCGATTGCAAGCGGCGTGAACCTTGTACCTGGAAGGTTTGGATCGGCGTGATAATGGAGTAAAATGTCCAAAACTTCAACATCACGAGCCCTCGCAGCTGTGCACAGAGCAGTTTCCCCTTGAACCAAGGCATTAGTGTCTGCCCCAGCCCGTAAAAGTAGTTGAACCACTTCGATGTTGCCACCGCGAATGGATGCTTGAAGAACCGTTTCCTTGATGTCGGGCGTATCAGTTGGAGAAATTACAGAATCCACATCAGCGCCCATATCCAGACACCGCTGAGTCGCTGACTCATTCCCCCTCAAGGCTGCGGAGTGAAGTGCGATGCAACAGATATCATCGCTCAAAGGGATGCCGTGGCTGGCTAGCCATATCATCAGGTCCGGGTTTCCACTCTTAGCGGCGGCTTCCGCGGTTGATATTCCACCTTCGACTCCCGGGGGAGCCTTTAGGTCACCTCCTTTTTTGATGAGTATCTCAATCAATGTTCGATCTCCTGTTTCTGCAGCTGCTTGTAATGCGGTCCTTCCATTAATATGACCGGCTGGTGAGTTCACATTGGCTCCAAAATCAACCAATAGTTGCGTTAGATCTATTCTAACTTGACCAGCCTCTGAAATCGGAATTCCGTGACTTTCCCATAGCTCACATGCTTCTAGTCCACAAGCCACTTGCAATGGTGTTCTCCCGGATCCATCAGGACAATTAACCATTGCGCTCGCACCGTGTCGAAGCAACAAACTTGTCAAATCCACATTTCCATTCAAAATTGACATGTGCAAGATCGGTGGAAACGTCTCCTTTGTGACTTCCTTCAGGCAGTCGGGAAATTCTGACTCTTCAGATGGATCCAAGTTAATCGTAATTGAATCATGGATGCTGCTGTAGTCGAGCGAAAAGTTCATCGTTGCCCCCTTTTCTATCAAACGCTGAACAAGAGGCAGGTTGTTTTGGCGTGTAGCAAGTTCGATTGGCGACAAAAGTGTTGCCCATGTAGTACACTGGTTGAAATGACTTTCGTATCTGGATGATTGCGGCAGGTTACCTTCCCATCCTTCTCTATCCTCCTCAAGGCGGTAGATAAAGTATTCCTTCTTCCAATTTTCGAATTCTTCAAACATGTTAACTTCCGCGCCATTTTCTAGTAACAGCTCAACCATCGCGCGGTCATTTTCCATGATAGCAATTTGCAGTGCGGTGCCCGAGGTGTATGAGATATCATTTGGAGATGCGCCACGTCTCAAAAGTAGCCGGGCTATATCAATGTTGTGTACTGCAACGGCCTTCATTAGGAGGGTCTTTTTTGAACATTTCGTGACGAAACTTTCAGGATCATCTTCTCTCGTAATCTCATCGTCACAAGAGAGTTTCATGTCTGCACCTTGGGCCAACAGTCTTTCGACAGTCGATATATTTCCACCATGCACTGAGATAGCTAACTCAAGGGGGGTAAATGGACCTTCGCAGGACAGAGAATCTATGTTAGCCCCATAAGCAAGCAACAGTCCACATATGCGAGGATTGCCTTTGACAGCAGCGAGTTGGAGCGGGGTGATTGATGTCGTGATATCCCATAGTCCGCCACATGTATATTCTTGGAATGGGTGGTTGTTGTAGTTTGGGTCGACACCACATGCGAGCAATGAAGAGAGGACTGTTTCTCTTTCAAGCTCCACGGCAGAGAGGAGAAGCCTATTTAGAAAGATCTCTAAAGTTGGATTCTTTATCGCTCGTAACCGACCGAGAAAGCCATGAAACAGAGGCAAATTATCTTTATGACTAATCCAATGCAAGAAATTGGCCATGTCGTAAGATGATAAGTTGCCATTTGAAGACAAATAAATGTGAATTTGAATGAGGAGGAAAAATGGTTCAGGTGCTAAGGGTTGACCTGTGCACCGTCTTTGGGGAAGGACACTTTCGAGACGTTTCAATATCTCAGAAGAAAACTCAACCACGCTCTTGGGGTTGAAGTGAAGCGTCCGCGCCAGGAGTTGTCTTGCCTTTTGTAAAGCGAGGTCGCCAGGTGAATCATAGACTTGCAGTGAATTACAAAGACTAGTCCATTTCAACTTGGGAATGAACTCATTCACCATGCATCGTACTGTTTGTGATCGGTTAGCCGGAAAGGAATCATAACTCGAAGTCAATCCTTACAATGGCAACCAAACGCCTGGTCAAATCTAAACCAAGGAATATTGTTCGCGAGTACTGTGTTATTGGGCCCAGGTGAGGGTGAGCGGGTTGTAATGCCTCGAGTGGATGAGCAGCTTGAAAGGACTTTCTAAGTGTTAAAGGGCAACATTGAATAGGCTTTTGAGATCGAATGGCTCACTTGAGAAAAGAGAGTCATCTCGCTCCTGCTTGTGTCTTGATAGACCACGCTGTTTTTTTCGGGGGTCGATATGCTGGCCGTTCAGAATAATATCGGTTTCTTTGTGAGCTGCTTTTCGTTTGTGTACAATTTGCCAGTCTGACTTTTTTACGTTTTTGGAGAACTGCCAAATTCCCAGTCGACGCACATATTCGCGCTTCCTGGATCCCCCATGACTCAGTACTAGTGTGTAGATCGAGATTCCATGTACTCACGTTGCAGAAAAGTTGTACGTTTCTTCCATCAGCGACATCGTCTCTCCTAGTGTCTTCTTCTGGGTAATGTAATAATCAAAAATGTTCTCCTTTTTTTGATCCCACTCCTCTTGGGACTTTTTAGGTTGTTGAGGCATGTTGGATGGAGATGCAGGATGTATTTGATGGCGCTTGGAGGTAAGTGCGGCAGGTGGTGAGATGGCGAGGCTGGGTTAATCGGTCAACATGGACGGGGAGAGCGTGATATTTATGCTTACCAGCTCCGTTGTGCCTTAAGTGCAGTGAGAGACTGATTCGCCAAAAATACTCAAACGTCAAGACACGGGTCAGGCGTGACCCATGACGAAATTCCCTTTCGGTGGCTTGCATTAGAGGATGCGTTGAGTAAGCAGCAGCAAGCACTTGATTGGACACCTCGAAATTCCCCTTCAAACCTGGCATTGGAACTGGGTCGACTTTGCGGCTCAGCTCAAAACACTCGAAATTCCCTTTCGGTGGCTTGCATTAGGGAGGGTGTGGTCAGTAAGCAGCAACAAGCACTTGATTGGACGTCTCGAAATTCCCCTTCGAACCTGGCACTGGGATTGGGCGAGTCATGAGCCGGTACTCCAACTGTGCAGTCGGTGGGGTTCGAGTACATCAGAATTCGAAGGGGAATTTCGAGTTTCTTCAGCCAAGCCACAACGTGGACCTTCATGACACCGAAATCCCCTTCCAATGCCATGGGGTTTATCATTATGCAAAGTCCTACACCCGCCATGATTATTTAGCCAACGATGCAGCATGTTTTTCTATATAGTCTGCGCCTCGGACGGGTTACCGACCACCAAGCCTTTTCCATCCGATAGCCCACCTGGTCAAGATGGCTCTCTCAGCTGAAGCCCTCATCTCGATTCTTGGCGTTCTTGTTGCGATTCCCCCAGCTGCCATCATTTTCGTCCACCTTTTTAAGCACTTTACTGGACACCGAGCAAGGGAAGCTAATTGTAAGCCTGGCCAATTTTGGTGGCGCTTCTAACTGACACAGCCAGGCTCATTCGACATTGAATGCAATGTCCGGCCGCCACCCCGCGTCTATTATCGTTGACACACCCCACTGGTTATATAGGCGGCCTACACCTCGGATATTTTTCAAGTTCTATTCACTCAGTGGATGGCCACACCTCTGCGATGTAGACATATAGATGATTGATGTTGCAGAGGTGTGATGCACTTGTGTCGAATGGCTGTTGAGTGGTCAGGGATACTCGCCTGACAGTGCCAATACTAGCAGTCACTGTACAATAATACACTGTTAATGATCTTGCATGCAGCACCATTTTTAAGTAGTGCTTTAATTGAATTTGTTTTCACTCAGTTTCTAGAAAATTACCTCGGTGCTATTGTTTGTCAAATTAGACGGCTGCGCACCACTGAACAGTCCCAACTCACACCTGCTTCCTCGGGTAAATAGATTATTCTGCAGCGACCCGTCTAATTGTTCGGCGAAGCTGAAAAAAAGAAGGAGTCTGCAACACGGAGTGAAGGGCTGCAGCTTCCAGCTTTGCCTCTTTAGAACGATTCCCTCTGGGTTTACGCCAAAAGAAAATCTTTTCGGCGACCGGTCAGATCAATCGTGACTCTTCGGCCATTGGTTAATTGTAATTGAGGGTATATCCCGCGATACGTATCCTCATCGAAATATGTGTCTTCCTAAGCCGGAGGTTATGCCGGAGGTTGGAGCGCAACAAAGAGGGACCCGTCGCCGGAGGCAAAAGCTACCAGCAGCGGCAACAACAGCACTAACACCAGCAGTAATAGAAACAGCAACAACAACAGTAATAGCGTTGCCAATATCAATAGCAACAGAGTACTAATAGCAGTAGCAGTACTAATATCCCTAATAATACCAACAGCACCAGCAGGAATAGCACCACCGCTAACACTAGCAATAGTGGTAATACCACCAGCACAGCAACATCACCAGCATCAATACCACGAACAGGGGCGGAAGCAGCAGTAATAGTAGCAGTTGGAAAGGTCAAACTAACAAGAGCCAGCAGCTTTGACTATCTCTAGGCTCGCAATACGTCAGAATCAGGGCCATGTAAGCTAATTACTATGCCAGATTCGGCTCTCGCCTGATGCCTGGTAATGGATAGTGTTGCCACCATCTAAACCTATCACCATGGCCGTGATAAGAGCCGTGGCGGCGGCGGTGACGGCAGCGGCGGCAGAGGTGGTAGTGGCGACAGCGGTGGGTTCCTACACACAATGTTAGCAGTTGGTGAACAAGACAAAAGCATCAGGAGAGAGCCGAATCTGGCGGCGAAAGACGTGGAATAAAAGTTTCGGTAGTGCTAGGAAGGAAGGTGAGTTGCTCTGAGTGGACATCGGAAATGACAATGGCCTCAGGCCCAACGCCTTTCATGCACCGACATGAGCCTTGAAAGGTGGTCATTTTTGTTATTGGTATTTCCCAATGTCGTTCTGCTGCTCCTAAAACAGATGCTGCTCGCAAAGCTGACTATGGCGAGGGTACAAAAGCCTGACAAAACAGACGAAGGGAAAATGCGAAATGATGCATTACGATAAGGTAGTATAGGATTTAGACAGGGGGGTGGATTGAAACCAATGTTGGGTTGCAAACTACCAAGCTGGCAGGTGCATTTGAAGCTGTGTTACTGTGATGAGTAGCTCGCCGCTGACCAGCTCAACCAGGCACTCATTTTAGTGAGGGTTCGGCAGTCTCACTTGAAGAGCAGCATCATGACGTGCTTCCGTATGGTGACGTCAAGGTGTCGGTGTGTTTCTTGGCTTTGTAACAAGACGCTGGAAGGATTAATGCACATTGGTGTATCTCAACACCGGCAATATTTCTTCTTGTTGAGCCTTGGTGGCTCGACTGGGAAAATTTGGGTGAATTACTGCACTGCAACTATTGAGTAAGCACAAAGTAGGTGAAGATTGGATGGTATATCTGATTAAGAGGCCCAAATATTTTGTGGAATCCGCAAAGGTTAACATGCTTCATGTACAAAACAACCCTTAAATGATTGTTAGTTCGACACTTCACTACGTGGGTCCCTGTGAAAAGATGTTGCATCTCAATACTTTTGGCTAACATAAGATAAAAGTAATATCTAAGTAAATATATTTATCTAAGGATAACCACTAAGAATTCTTAAAACTTATTTTTCCTTAGCTTGATGTTGTGTGGCCAGCCAGCACGGTGGAGAAGCACCTGCGTGACATTCATTCAAAGGTTGGATCGTACCAAGTAATGTGCTGTGTCCGTTCACACCCACGAATACAATATCCAAAAGAGAACCGCGCGAATATAAGAGAATAATTGCATCATACAAGCCTAAACTCTCTTGACTCAGAGCTTTTGTTCAACACATCTTCCTGCAGCCAATTATCATGAACCTCGATCCCAAAGATACCCACTCGTGCAAAGGTACCGTCATTGAATGGTCGCATCAGCAAGCCCTCCACAGTTGGTGGGCCCCATTCTGGGTCGGAATTGTGCTGAATCGGCAAGCAAAACAACCGCCCCCCGTAAACAATGTCGTCATCAAATGCAGCCTCAATCGCATCTACCCCTAGTGCCACACATGGCTCCGACAAGAAAAGTTCCGCCGCGCCTGATGGGGCATTCAGCTGGTATAGGCGCGGCCCGTCCCAAGACGTAACGTGAATCGGCAGCAGATGGCCTTGCATGACCAACTCGCCGGCGTGAACTTGACCTGTGCCTTTGTGCCCCGAAGAAGCTGTTTTGCCGTCGATGACCTTTGCTAGGAGGGCTAATTTGGTGCCGCGAAAGCGATATTTCCACTTATTTGACCAGGAAATGGTTCCAGACGTCGATGCCCAAGACCACGAGGGAGCTGCGTACCATTTATAGGGCTGACCAGTCGTCATCCACAGCAATCCTGTCGGGAGAGATTCCATCCACATGCCAGCCAAGTATGCATTGTTACTATCTGGGTAAGCTAGCAACCTGTCCTGCAGATCGCTGGCTAGACCTGAGAGAGCTACTAGCTTGTCGGTTTGGAATGTAAGATGACAAGCAGAATATTCTTCCACGGCGCCTTCCCAGTCCATGAATAGCTGCTGTAGCGGGTCCTCCGACAACCCTCGCATAGCACCGTGAAGTGGAGGTCGCCAGATGGGAGGGAGAGGCGATTCGATATCCGTGGGACTCAGGTCACCAGAGAGAATCGCGCGTTCTGGGTGGCCCTCGCAGCAGCGACGCATATTGCATTCCCAAAATACCTGATTCCGGCCATAGTAGACGGTTCGAGGGGAAAGCAACCGCTCCTGGAAGATCCAGCCTCGGTTCATAGACGCGCTCGACTCAAACTCGGCAGACCACTTATTGTACTTTTCGTCCCTCAGAGCCAACGTTTCGTATCTCGTGGAAGACTGAAACCTGCCCTTGCAACTCCCTACCGTGACATCTCCTGGGCGTCGAGAGTAAAAGAGCCCCCCTTGATCATCGTCGGCGCCATGGGCGGCAATCGTCAGACGGGAATTTTTGAAGACGTGGTGCATCATGGATGACTGTTCGAGCCATTCTTGTTCCGAGTCCTGGATGATGCAAAGGCGATCGATCCATAGATGACGGACTTTGAGCTTTTCTATCACCGCAAATGCGTGCTGGAACGTCAAAGGCAGACTGTTGACAGCTTGGGGCTTCCTCATGTCATCAATGTTGTTTTGGAGCAGGCGAAACTTGGTATCTGCCGGCTCTGGTCCCCAGCAGTAGCTCAGAGTCGCATAAGAAATGTTCATTGGACACTCAGCTCCGTCGACAAGTCGGAAGGTGTGGTCGTCTTCTAAAACCAGTAGCCGACTGGGTAGAAAGCCGAGGGGTTCGCTGCAGGTGGTGTGTGATTGCATACACTCTGAGACCCAACCTTGGACCTTGGCCCAGGTTTTAGGCGAGTCTGTGCGGTCATCGAGGTGGACGTGCAAGTCAGGGTCATCCTCTGACACGTCTTCAGTAAACACACTCACTCCGAAGCCGGCTGGATAGATGACGACTCACCATTTACATTCACGAGAATAACAGTGTGCAAAGGGGGCTCGCAGCTTCGATCATGGTGGCGGTGCGCACCTACACGCCCAAATGCAACATCATACGACATCCCCGTTGAGCCAAGCGAATACCATCTCGCGAGAGTGAACGAGAAGGAAGTCAAGTAACCTGTGTGCGGTGCCTCATAATCTGGCATGGTTCTCAGGAGCCCAAGAAGCGGTCCGCAAATCCCGCATCCCTTATCTGCCGAGGACAGTAGTGATGCGAGATCGAAATGATGACCAAACTCAAAATGGAAGGGATGCTCCATGTTTTTTCGCTCATCTGCGTATTAGCCCTAGTTAATATACACTAGGTAAGTTATTACATGCTGAGAAGCTCACCAGAATCACTACAGCTCCTTTGTATTGAAATTCCGCTGGATCTACTGCTCATCACAGAGCTAGTGCCCCTTTTATCATTGGTGCCTGGCCCAGTTTCCGACTCATCGTCGCTGTGGATGAGTGCATCCGATGAGCTATTTTCAGCTCCTTTATCAGTATTTGGATAGCGGATATAGTTGGGCTCATCCTCTCGTGGTGAGAGAGAAATTGAATCAACCTCTTCTGTTGCATCGTCGAGACCTGATTCGCTGCGAGCGAATGTCGCCACTCTTCGCTTCGACCTCCCATCTTCTAGGCGCGCTAGCCTCTCCGTTCTATCTTGATCCCATATCCCCTCTAAGCGGTAGATGCACAATTCGCAAATCATGGCATGCGGGGTTGGACATTAAGCAGACCTTCGCAATTCTCGAAAATTCGAATCAAGAGTAGGTGCCAAGCTAGTTAGCCGAGGACTCACGCATCCTTCAACACGTGACAGCTAGGCTAGTGCTTACTGATGGGAGCCACATGGCGAACCAATGAGGTGCCTTAAACCACCAGTGCCTAAGCTAACTCCCTCAACTAGTACGGAACTCCAGGTTCATGGGACCAATCCATCTCCATAGTGAGTTGAAGGTAAACTAAAGTCCCGAACCATGTTCGCCCCTTGGCCATTTCCGAGTTTGTTTTCTTTGCAATTGATTTCAACACAGTCTAGACTTTTAAGAAGAGGCATCATGAAGCGAAGCCTATTCCATTGTCACTTCAATCGAATAGCCGTATGTGCGAGATCAATTTATCCGTTTTTCTTTCGCAGAGAAAAGAACAAGGCCTAGACTCAAATTCACGGAGCAAGGCACAATGCCACGATTGCGGTATACGACTAGTGTTTAACAAAACAGAGTGAGTTTAGACACGTGAATATTTTAGTCCGACCACAAATCCAATTGACTTGAATACACTCCCAGCTTAAACTACAGTATAAACTTTGGTGATTACATCCGGCCTATTTGATCCGGTTGTCTGAATTCTTCTCGCACCGCACACAAATTTCGGGAATACTAGCTAAAAACCGTCTACCACATATTAGGCAAGAATTTTAGTACATCAAGGTTAAATTCCTTACAATTGTTTAGGACATTTTAGAAGAATGTGTCCTTGTCGCATCTTCAAGTCGCTCTCGACCAAGAAGAAGAACGGCCAGGTTGCCGTTTGCGGAAACAAAGTTGCACAAGAGATAGGGTGCCAGGAAAAGATTTCCACACATGAACTCAAGTACCGCGAACAGGAAACGACGCATGCCGGTCTTCTCCCGGTAGACAATCCAGGATGCGACCATGGCGAGATAGCATGAAAAGTCGACGTTGAACTGGCCTCTCCACGAATTGGTCAAGGCGTCGCCAAAGTAGACCTTGGGCGCAATAAGTAGGCCATCGGAAATGACGGCCCGTACGGTTTTGAAAAGCACGGCTGACCAGCCAAAGGTGGCAAATGAGCCAAACAACAACATGATTTAGATGCGTGTGTCAACCCAACCCAAGTGTGCACGACAACAACAATAGTACGGCTCAATGGTAGTATTTATGTTGTCTTCGTTGGACCAAGTCTCCTGGAATAATGGATATGGATCTTGGATCAGACCACAAACGATAACGCGGTCCGTTGTGCCTATGCGTTATGCTGCTCGATGGGCCAATACCATGTTCCTTGGCATCTGACATGACATGATAAAACCCCTGTCATGCAAATCCCCCTCTTGAATAATAGTCGGACAGGCAGTTAGCCCCGGCCCGTGTTTTCCGACTGCTATCTAGCCATTCTTTACACTTATAAATGTCACGCAACTCATCATAGTGATCATTCACATTTATCAAATAAAACACAATGTGATGCGCAAAACATGAACGCGCTGATTTATAAAAAACCATGAATTCCAACATTGAATTGATAGAGCTTGAGCCCGCTTCTATATACATGCCACCTCTCTCCCTGCTTGTCTTCTTAAGCAGAAGCAGTCCCTAGGTATTCTTGACTATAAGGATAATCAGTGTAGCCCTTCACGCTAACTGGTGTATAAAAGGTTGATCGGTCATAAGGGTTCATTTGCAATCCCTTCTGCAGCCTAAACACCAAGTCTGGTGTGGAAATAAAGTATCGCCCGAACACGACCAATGCGTCGTAGTCTTTGTACTCCTCATCCACGGCCTTCCTGGCAGACTCGTTATTGAAGCCACCGGCGACCAGGATTGGTGACTGATTCTGCCAAATCTTGAATGCAAAATCCAATCCCTCCTTTTTCTCAACGTCGACACTGTTGACGACACGAGACTCAATAAGATGAAGGTATGCGAGTCCGATCTTCTTAAGCCCGCCCACGATGTGAGAAAACTGCTCAGTGGCGAGGTCCACTTCCATCTTCATGGATTGGAACGTGCTCCAGGGGCTCAGTCGAACACCAACATTTTCGCTGCCGATGGCATCCACGACAGCTTTGCTAAGCTCAAGAACAAACCTGGATCTGTTCTCGACAGAACCTCCCCAGCGGTCTGTGCGGACGTTGCATGTGTTCTGGCAGAACTGATCAATCAAGTACCCGTTGGCGCCGTGAAGCTCCACACCATCAAAGCCAGCCTTCATGGCGTTCTGGGCAGCCGTTTTAAAATCGGAAATGCAATCCCAAATCTCCTCCTCAGTCATTTCTTGGGGAACGGGAGCGCCGTCTTCCATTGGTGTGGCGCTTGAGCTGTAACGAGGATATCCTTCGGCGTTGCCCGCACGTCCGGGTGCGCACAGCTGACAATACACATAACACCCCTTAGCATGAATAGCGTCCGTCACCTTCTTCCAGCCGCTAACTTGAGCCTCCGTCCAGAGACCAGGAGCGTGGGGCCATCCGCTGTGTCGAGGAGAGATTAATGTGGCCTCAAGAATGATCAAAGTGCCCGGAGCACATGCTCGCTGTGTATAGTATTCGATACACTGCGAAAGTGGCAGTCCGTCATCATCTGCACGGAATCTGGTCAAAGGAGCCATCGCAATACGATGCTGCAATTGGGCCCTCCCCAGAGTAACGGGTCGAAAAAGCTTTGACTCGTCTGCCATTTTTAGTGAGCACAGGTTTTGTTCGTAGTACTGCGTTGATAAGATCAAAAGCGATTGGACTTCAACAAGATGAGGAATAGCTGGGCTGTTATTTATACGGCACCTTGAACCCCCCATGCTGATTGACTTGCTCACCCCTTCTTAGCCCTGAATTTAGCGTCAATTCCATATCCTTCCATGTTCAATATGCAAAGATCCCTGTTGACAAATTATGGGGCGTTTGAAAGTGTTTGAAAGTCTCTCAGACCACAATTGTACACTTCTCCAGGCCCCCACAATCCGGCTCATTTGCCCCGACAGTCCTTCCGCTATCTCCAACGGCTCGCGCTAACCCTAAACCGGATTCCTGGAACCGCTCCAACGCGATAAGAAAGCTTGGGGTAACATAGCCTCGATGGTACACATGGCCGTACATTTTTACTTGACAGGCTGTGAGATGGTAGGCAGAGTGCGGTGATTGGTTCAGTGCGATAGCTTCAACACATGTCTCAGGACACGTCACTACAAAGGATTCCATCTCACTCATCAAATATAACAGATGGGACCTAAATCCTGGAAGAGTCACGATAAAAATGAGTACTGCAACGTTTAGCTTTTCAGGTGTCGCTCTGGTCACCGGAGCGGGTGGAACAGGTACCGCACAGGATTCGGCTTCGGACAAGGCAATGCTCTGGCTAATACTGGCAGGATAGGCATCGGGGCCGCTGTTGCAAAGTCATTTGCTCGTTCTGGGTGCACACGCATTGCAATTACAGACCTGAACAAGGAATCTCTGCAGAATACGCATGATGCAATACTCGAAATAAACCCAGAAGCCCAGGTATTGAGCGTGGATGGCGATATATCCAATGAGTCCTTCGTCAAATCTCTTGGAAATGGCCTAGAGAAGAAGTTCTCCCGACTAGATTATGCCGTGAATTGTGCCGGCATTCTAGGCGAATCTCTCCGATCCCACGAGACCCCGGTTTCGGCATTCGATCTTATTAACGGGGTCAATTACCGCGGTACCTGGTTGTCATCCAGGATGGCATTGACCCAGATGCTTAAACAGTCGATGTTGCCTGAGCACACCCATCAGAGGGGCGCTATTGTGAACATTGCCAGCCAACTTGGTGTCGTGGCCCGTCCAGCTGCTGGTAAGCCTCCTTGATCTTGTATGTTCATGTTGAATTTGTCTAACACTTTCTATAGCACCCTACTGTGCAAGCAAGGCTGCCATTATCAACATGACACGATCCGACGCTATCGATTATTCCAAGGATGGAATTCGAATTAATTGCGTGTGTCCTGGAGTCATCGAGACACCCATGACCACGGGTTCCGAAGAAGTGCAAGAAAGACTGAAGCCAGCCATAGATATTGCGCCCATGAAGAGGATGGGGACTCCTCAAGAGGTAGCTGATGCTGTATTGTTCCTCTGTTCAACACAAGCATCCTTCATTCAAGGACACGCTCTAGTAGTTGACGGTGGGTATACAATTAATTAATCTTTTTGTGTCGAAACAAGGTCAAAGAAATTTGCCATCAACTTATTCCATGATTTCTTTCCCAGATCTCACCTAAGTAGATCAACATAGACTCTAATTCTAGGATGCCTTTTCCCGATCACTTTTGCTCCAACGTGAGGAACTTAATCCCCATCTTCAAAACCTTGGCCTCCAATTTGCGACCCACCCCAGTCATTTCCGGGACACAGATAAGACGACCCACCTACTGATTACCATTACATGACTAGTGCGCTGCGAGAATACCACGTGGAGAGGCGGAAATTTGGGTATCTCGGGTTTTTTTATTCATGGAGCGGTCTAGCGTCAACCGCTTTGCGCGGCAGTGACGTGATTTAGGCCTTGAGAGCTCCAAGCTTTCCCAGGAACAAGTTGGAGCCTATATCATTATTAATCAACTTTCGCTGGCAGTCGTATTGGAGGCTTCGGGTTTCCATGGAAAGATAAGTAGCCTACTTGCTGACTGTTGGCGTCGCAATTGCTCCAACGCCCCACACCATCGGCTGTGAAGAAGCCGAAAATTGGGGCGGCAAAAAACAATCCGGCGATCACAATCTGCAGATACAATTGGGGATACCGCCGAACAGGGCTTCACTCTTTAGCAGAATTCGACCCCAAGCATGCAAGTGATGGAGTCGGGGACCAAGGTGTTTTATATATTATTAGATGGACAGAAAAGCTTTTGCCGAATAATTTGGAATAACTCAACGCTTGAAAAATGACAAGCATCGGCAATAATCCTGGTGATCTTCCCTGCCGATAGGCTGTGATCTAGTTGAAAAATCTTAAAATTCGCGAATCCATTCGGTACTTGGAGAACAGAAGGTGACATATTGAGCCCTATTGCTTGGTGTGATATGTGTAGCGCGTATACCAGCTAAACCTCACTGATTTCGTTGAAAAATGAACCGGAAAAAGTCGATGAGACGAAACAAGCTTTTTTGCGTATTTTATTTAACCGAAAAAGCCTCTCTCTACGAAGAATTACTATTATCCGCGCATGAAAACGCCGAGCTAATCGATCCAATTTTGTATGCATCAATGACCTGCTGGATCACACCATAGGTTCCTCCAATGGTGAGGAAAATAGCAATCAATACCATCAACACATTCAATACATAAAAGATTCGCTGAACAATGGTGCCGGTTCTGTAAGAAGCATGATCATGCAGCCAGAGCCATCCCGGAAGTCCCAGGGCCAATGGTGCGAAGCAAAAGCTTCCCGCAAGAGCCAGGATGTAGCCGAAAATGGGGATTCCTGAAGCAACCACGAAACTGACGGCAGTCATTCCAAAGGTGCAAGAAAGCCATACACCCCAATGCACGACCGAGTTCTTCTGCAGGTGCTCTGAATTGCGGAGGAGCCGGACAAAAAGGTACTTAGCTCCGACATGAACATACAAGGCGGCGCTGACACAGAGCCCGACAAGGCCAATGCCATAGCTGACCTTTTTCAATACGGGACCGGCGCTTCCCAAGGATGGTGAAGAAACCCACTGTCCACACCACTTATAGACCACTAGGCTAAAGGAGAGATATGACGCTGTGACAAAGCTCATGCAAACATAAACTGCCTTGCTATACTCTCTGGGATGCTTCATCTCGGAAATCACAGGCAGGAATGCCGAGGTACCCGCACCAGAGCAAAAGATGGTGGATACGGCGGTGATGCCGGCAACAAAGCTGGGGTTTCCGATTGCGTGATAGCCGAGATCGAAATCTCCGGTTTTGGGCGCGGCAGCTGGGCGATCGAGTGTGGTGACACCAACGCTAGATACTTTTAACAATCCAGGTATATGACTTGTCGGGATCGCAACTTACACCACGATGAAGACAGCAATGAAAATGGAAATGAAACCGGCCCACGTGAGCCACGCAATCTTTTCAAATTTGCGGGCGCTTGCAAACAGTGCAACCATGATGGACGCAATGACCGAGAAGATGTTGGTGCAGAGGGAGTGGTTTGACAAGGCGTTGAATGCTGTCGAAACGCCGACAATACCGGAGGCCGCGCAGATGATGTATGCAATGAGGAAGAGAATTCCCACCAACTCCCTGGTTATCTTGCCACCAACAATGTAGCCCATATCAGCAATGCTGTGACACCCTGGGTGAGAATTGCGGAATTTTCCCAGCACAATCGCACAGTACGTGTTTAAAAATTGCCAGCCAAGGACATTGATGGCGCCGGGAAAAGCTCCGAGGACGTAGAAAGCAGATGGGATTGACAAGACACCGGTGGCGAAAATAACTAAATTGGAATTTTGTGAGCTTTTTACCCCAGGTCCAAGGTGAATCAGAAAGGAATGTCGAGTTGCGCACCCTTGAGGAAAATCATCGACGCATGGACCCACGACACGGTTCGAAAATCGACGCCACCCTCAATAATTTGAAAAATCTCGAGATCTTCCTCCGTCGTCTTGCCGGCACGGATGCTCTCCGAGCTTTCGCCGCGGTGCGGCTCGATAACGTCCGTCTTCTTCTCGTCCGACATGGCCGCGATACTGAAGTTGGTGTGGGAAGACGACAGAATATTTGAAAAGCGGAATGCAATCTACGCAGTTCGACCTTATATATCAATCCGATAAAGACAGTGTCTCAGGCATCGAAGGGGTTTGGTTATCTCTCATACTATGATAGAGTTCCTGGCGGTCAATTTTTGGCAAGGATGCAGACTATCATCAACGACGAATGCCCATGTCTTATCCCAGCCAGAACCCCACATTGGCGTAAGATTGTCGCTCTTTGATAACACGGCATTATCTTGCAGAGTTGCACAGGGGCGGCGACCAGTAACAGCGCCGCTGAGGTGATCTACTGCGGTTCCACCTAGGCTTGTCAATGCGCGATAATGGGGTTACGTGCACGCAAAGTCTGATCAAGAGTGGGTGGCTTTGCCCCTCACTCATGGGGGCCTAATAAAACCATTAACACGACTCGGATTGGAGTGATCTTGATGAAGATTTTGCATCAACTACTCTAAATTGGCGAATTTTAGATACTTGTCCCTAATTGTAACCCCATAACGGTTATATTTTTGACCGATTGCATCCGTGATATAGGTGCCCCGCCCGCTACCTTTGTATCTAGTCCTAACCTTGGGTTTATTTACTTCTAGTTAAAAAGCAAGCAGTAGGCTCAACCGGGTCTAACCTTGGGTAGACTTGGTTTATTAATGTTAGGTCTTTACCTGATAGTCCGACGACGAAATGCGTGAGATAACATGGTGCTCTGAGCGGAGCTGTTGTTTAAGACAAGTATCCAGAGCAACTCCCCTTCCTTCCCAGCATCTTCTTTCCCAACACCCCGCGTCTTTCGCCGGCAGATTTGACTCTCTCCTGATGTTTTTCTCTTGTTCGCCCACTGCTAACATTCTGTGTAGGAACCCACCGCTGCCGCCGCTGCCGGTTTGGTGCCCATTTGGGTTGCCTTGACTACTATGGTTGGTGGGTTGATTGGGACCTTGGTCCAGTCCCCGTTTACCAAGGAGGGCCGAAAGGCCTGGAAGGACTGTTTCTGCGGCTGTTTCGGCGGCAGTGACGCCTCGCCGCTGACCTGTACTACAGCCGACGGCTATCGCCTCAATAAAGGTCTCTCAATCTCTTTCGCCAACTACGCAAGCATGATAGAATACAATTTTGTAAATAAAGCCTAAGATATAAAATTATTTACTTGAGGATTATGATAAACTAAGAATAAAATGAATATTCAAAGGTATTATTATCCCAGTTGAGCCTACAGCTTGCTTTTCCAACTAGAAGTAAATTAGATACTTTTCTCGTTGGTGACCAAAGTCGTCACGAACTATGGTGTGGGTAGTCAGGATCTCCCCGGCGATTTGATTGTTAGGCGCGGCCTCGTCAGAGACATAACTCTCAAAATATTTTTCTCATTTAGTTTCCGCGAGCAATAAACTGTACAGTGAGGGACCCAGGGTCACCCTTGTAGCATTTCACGGTCGCTTCCATTTCAAGCTCACCGAATAGGACTGCAGTGGTGTTGGGAATCCGGCCCCATCTTAGTCGCGGGGATCCAAAACTTCATGTATTCTAAAAGCTTCAAGTCTAATCTAGTCTACTTAATGCAAATCGTTTCAATATGCATTTCAAATGTCAGGGTGAGCCTTGAGCCACTCCTTCAGACTGGTCGGCTTGGTGGGCGTCCATCGTGCGCCATCAACATTTTCGTGTACGCTTCGTCCTTGAAGTTGGATTTTGAGATAAATGTATGCGCAGTAGCCAATCCAATTGGATGGGTGAGTCTTGGCTCGAGCTTCTTCAACCGCGCGCTCCACATCGTCCACCGTCCCAAGATTCTTTCTCTCGAGTTTAACCCCTCGGACATCCTCGTAGGCAGCAGCCAGTTCGTTCATTGAGGTGCGGAAGCTTGAGACATAGCGCAGCCCACCTTCCGCAGCATTTGGTTCCGAAATGGCCTGGATCGTGTATGACGCAATATCGTCCACGGTGGTCAGGGTGTCCACCTCATCACCACTGCCAAAGAATGAAAAGGTCAAAGTGTCTTTGTCAAACGGGTTGTTCATCATGGGTCGTCGGAAAACATAATCAGGAATGGTTCCCGTGAAAGTGTAAATAGGCTTAATCTTTGAAGTGAGCTGGGCATGGTTCCGAAACGAGATGAATGTATCGTAGCCTTCATGAAAACCCAAGGGTAGCTTGGTCCAGTCGTAGTTCCACGATGCAGCATGGAATATCTAGTGGCAAAGAAGAGCTGTTAGTCAGAGGTAAAATAATCAAGAATTGTTTGGTGTACCTTGACGCCGGCCCTCTCGGCAGCTCTCAGTAAGAGGATCTGCGCATCGAGGACATACTCGGGAGTAGCCGATGAGGCTGAGATAATGGCATCGGCGCCTTTGACTGCTTTTTCATAGCCAGCCATATCGTAGTAGTCGGTGACTTCAACAAAACTCTCTAGATGATCAGCGACATCTTTGCTCAATGTTTGCGAGCTGCGCCCAAGCCCACGAACTTGATGACCGGCGGCAAGCGCAGCACGAGCGGTTGGCTCTCCAACCATACCGGTGATGCCAGTAATGAGGATGAGCATCATGGGATTTGTTCTGATGAAACTGGGATATAATCTGAATAAAACTGAGAGAAGTGAGGATGTTGCAAAGAAAATGAAGAGCGGCTATTCTAAGTATTAATACACTATTCTTTACCGCCAACCGGAGATAGAGCATCGCCTACCATTGTATGAAACTGCCTACAATTCAATTTGTTTACTAATGCAAAATGCAATGCCGCGTCATTGTCACTCATCCGAAGCGTGTCACTGTGAGAACTCCGACAAAATCGGACATTCGCGTGCCGATTAGCATTGACGTCAGATGGCAATGGCGTTGACGACTTGCCGAATTGGTCCTGGAAATCCCATTTTCCCTGCCCAGCGACGAGGCAAAAATGCACAAAACGCCCCAGCCCCTAGAGCGGTGGAGCAAATATGCACAAAGCGCCCCAAGCCCCGAGCTCCGAACGGCGGAGTAAAAATGCACAAAACGCCCCAACCTCCGGACGGCGGAATTATCGAATATGCTGAATAGGAGGCTCGCCGGTCGAAAACGACGCTTCGTGTTGCCCGTTGTCATTACATGGTCGGCGTTGCGGGATCGAAGTTGACGATGCCGATTGCCACAAGGTTGAGAGTTGCAAATAGAAGACCGTGGGCCAAAGTTCATTGACGTGTTGCTGCCTTCCTCTCAAGGTGCTAGCGACAAATTTCAGAGACGTTTATTTCTAGCTAAAAATAACCAAAATGAAGGTAACTAGACCATGAAGCTGACATGCAAATAGGATTCAACCATGGGCTCGATCATAAAAGTCTTATCGCTCTGGCCAACCAAATCAACATCTCCATTACAAAGAAATGATATCTTATTTTCTTTCTGATCTACCCATTTGCACTCGTTGATCCAACCCAATACTCTAGTTATCTTATTTCCAGTACCAACAATCATACAATTTTGACGACTCCTGGATCATGTCTACCTTCCAGCGGCGCTCATTGGCGTCTTGACAGATGCAAAAGTCGTTTCTCTTTGACTATCCTGCAAAAAGCAATTGCTTTCCGGAAAGACTGTGGTTATCTCGGTATTTTCCCATCAACAAACAGTTCTTTGCCTTACCACGCACCTACATTTGCATAGACTGGGTCCCCTGTGGGGTTGAACTGGCAATAGTGGGACTGGCCTTACTGACCCCAGCGGCTACTAACCCCAGAGATACGCTGAGTAATGCGCCCGGTATCTTCTTCGGTTATTTCTTTGCCGATATGGCGATTTCGTATCGTCTACGCGCTATTTAAGCTTCGCTCAGAATACCAGACTTTCCAAAAAGACAAAACCACGGTATCCATATATTCTGGTTTTGAAAAGAGCTGTCATTCCAACCAGTGATATCCCAATTCTTAACATGGCATCGGCCAATCAGCGATGGACTTCCCGCCAAAATGGCATCGCAAACATGCAGCTGTCAGAATGCGAAATACCGAAGCCAGGCAAAAACGAAGTTCTTGTAAAAATCATTGCTGTCGCTTTAAATTATCGCGATACCGAAGGTATTCTTGGCTGCGGAGAGTAATTGGCATCGACTAACTCATTGTAGTCGTTATGGGCCTCTATAATCACCACCAGTCTTCTTCACAAAATCCTCCAGAAACCGTACCTTGCGCAGATATGTGCGGTGTCATCGCTAAAGTGGGCACAGATTTGGATTGTCAATGGAAAGAAGGAGATAGAGTGCTTTCCATCTTCAACCAAGAGCACCTGACTGGAACTGTTAAGCCTGAACATATGCTCTCTGGGTTGGGTCTGCCGCTCCCTGGAGTTTTGACCAAATATCGGGTCTTCCCTAGCTACGGCCTTGTTAAGTGCCCCGACTACTTGACCGATGAAGAGGCATCTACCTTGCCTATTGCGGGAGTGACGGCGTGGATGGCCATCAACGGCATGCGTCCGCTCGGCCAACCAGGTGGAGCTGGAGAAAATATTCTCATTCAAGGAACCGGCGGCGTGTCAATAAGCGGACTTCAGATTGCCGCCGCATCTGGAGCGGTCCCGATTGTCACCTCCTCGTCGGATGCTAAGCTCGAGCGGGCAAAGAAAATGGGAGCGGTTCATACAATCAACTACAGTACCAACCCACAATGGCACGAGGAAACCATGCGTCTTACGGATGACCACGGTGCAGACATCATCTTCGAGATGGGCGGTGCCAAGACTCTCCGAAAAAGTTTCGATTGCGTCTCCTTCGGTGGCCTCATTGATTGCATCGGATATCTTTCAGGGAAGGAAGATGGGGAGGAGGACCGGTTGCACACAAATGTCTTGGCTCTGCGCCGCAATGTCACACTGAAGGGCATCCTCAATGGGCCGAGGGATCGTTTCGAAGAGATGTGTGGATTTTTCGATAAGCACCAAATTCATCCCGTCGTGGACCGTGTTTTCGAGATGGAGCAAGCCAAGGAGGCTTTGGAGTACCTCTTCAGTGGAAGCCATTTTGGCAAAGTGGTGGTTCGTGTATCCAAATAGACAACTACTCTTATGGATTTTTCTGAAGATGTTTACCAAGAGGGCGGTGGCCAGCATATCACTGAATACGTCCAGATCAATGAGTTCTAAAATGAAGGCTACACTATCAATATGCGGAGTAGAAGATGCAGTAAATGTTTGTGTATTCGCCCATTAATTTCCCATCTATTCTATTAATTGATTCCACGTAAATTCGGATGCTATCAACGCTGTATACTTATAGCTCATTGGAGCCAAAAATAAAACAAAACTCCATCTAGCCGCCAGATGTTTAACTGGGTACATGTGATATGTGCAGCCTGAACGCCAAACAAAAGAGAACATAAAGAAATGTAAAAGAATGAATAGGACAAAGTAAAATCACCGGGCAATTCCAAAATGCAATTCATCATCATATTCTCCCTTTTCCCCTTCAAAACGACTTTGAGATGTCTCAGTCGAGGAGCGTGTGTCCCAGCTACTCAATGTCGACTTTGACATCTTGCCCCTCAAGTGCCCCAAGCTTGTGTCGGTACTGTTGGATCTGAGATCCGTGCCTGACGATTTCATAGACAGCGATGTTTGTGACTTGTTAATGACGGTCTGAAAAAGCCCACTGAACCCCCACCGCCCCGACGGTCCTGGGCTCGAGGACAGCGGTTGGGACACAGGGAGCGCTGGCAGCTCCGGAATGGCTCCGTCACCCGCCTGCACGTCGTCGGGGTTGGGCGGCGAAAAGCTCTCTTGCGTATGCAGTTCTCTGGGAAACCCGCTTATGGGGATAAAACGCTCAACTGGGTCGTGGTAGTAGCCGCTGTGGTAGCCGTAGCGGTAGTCCTCTGGTTGAAGACAGAGGCAGACGCGCGTCACGCTGGACTGGTACGCTCCTTCTATTTGGAGGCGTGTTGTCAGCCTGAAGTGGCCGTTGACGCGCATGAGCTCAATTGTGTGATCGGGGATTGGCACTTCGTAGTTTCGCTGGTCTGAAGAGCCATAATCCTCCTGCAGGAAAAAGTACGGCGTGAACTTGGTGCCTCGGATGCATCTCTGTAGAATCTGCCCGAGACCTTTGAGCTCCTGGCTGCCATCGTCAAATCTGCAGCGAATTTTTCCTATGCAAGTCAGTACTTTGCTTGAGCAGATGCTGGTTATCGTCTTACCGGTGCATTTATAACCGCTAGCTCCTCTGTCATGCACGAGCCCAGACTTTTCGAAATAGAAACAGCTTGCAACCAGCTTATGGGCCACTTCAAGAATATCAGGGTCATCCCTGACAATGTTCGTTGCGTGCCTCTCGATATTCTCCAAGTCCTTAACACTATCCAAGTCGGGCCGTCGGCCAGGAAATTTGACATTGATACGCTTGTTGCGGTCTCTGTCTCCAATCCTGCTTGGCCGGCCCGGTGACAGAGGTCTTGTGACGTGCCTATTCCAAATGTCTTCGCAGTCCAATTGGTTGTCAATCATGTCATTCGCCGCACGCCACATGTAACTGAGGCCGCCAATGTTTCGCAATCGCCGCCCCTGGTTCTGGATCGAGCTATCTGACGGGTTCATGAAGCCCGAAGGGGAATGGGTTGTAGGGGACTGTTTGCTGCCAAGGCCAGTGCCCAGTGACAGCACAATGTCTGGAGGCCAGTCACTGACTTCTTCCCAGAGTTGCCTTCGTTCATAATCCGCTACCAACACTGGGTTATTATGATGGACTGCACCGTCTATGTAACCCGACATGGTTTTCTCTTGAATGAAAGGTTTAAAATACGGCGGGGCAGCCGCGGTAGCTCGGGCAGCCTCCCAGATCTTGAGCTCTGCGAATGTATCTGATGGCCTTATAAACTGGTATGGCACTGGAATAGTTAGTCTCAGTCAATGACAGACATTAGCAGGTGATGCTCACAGGAATCTCGTCTTCCTCCTGTGTTGTAGTTGGAGATGACGACGGGTCGGTTTTCACTCGCAAGAGTCGATGTTACCGCAACCCTGATATCGGTTGAGTGTGACAATGTGGTGCCACCGTACAGAGGCGAATGGTCGTTGAAAGCCGACTGCAGAGCATGCTCTAGTGGCTTCGTCTTGTAGGCACTCTTGTGGCTAACTATGGCGAATGCCTTGAGGGCAGGTGGTCCGCGCATCGTAAATGCTTCCTCGCAAAGGCTTTTAAAGTGTTTCGTGCACTCTGACACTGACCATCTTTTCACTCCCAAACCCAACGCGATAACACCGCCAGTACTATTTGAGTCAGCTTTGAGGCCTGTCTGCATAGACAATTACGCTACGCACCTTGTTCCGACGATCAAGTCAAAGAAGTTTTGGATGGGGATAAAACCTCCGAGCTTCTCTTCAATTTCGCGAAGAATGACAAGCTCAATGATGCCCCTTACTCCACCTCTGTCAACGATTAGTCTTCAATCACAATGGTTGCAGAAATAATATTTCGGTGACTCACCCATCCAAGCACAGCACTCTGACACCGGCCTCGTTTGGCTTGAATCTGATCCGTGCAGGCGGTGACCAGCATGTCTTCTCTGGATGAAGGGGACAATGACTTAGTTCAAACAGACCTTGCCCCGCGAAATCTCCAGTAGACTGGATGCAGGCCTTGCACAAAGCGTGGCCACAAGGAAGCACATTCTCTGGGATCTTTTGTATGCAGCCAAGACAAGTAACGTGACTCCTCAGCCTTCCAATCGCACGTGGATGGATTTGCCTGTAGTAGGAAGACATAACTTCCCAGTGCATTCTTGGTATGCATTTCCTTTCATCCCTATCGAGTGCATGTTGAAGACGATTATTCAAATCATGAATGTGCTTGTCGATTGTGAGGATCCAATCAGGGAAGAAGGTAGCGAAGTCAAACGGTGACAAGTAGTGTCCACGCGACATCACTTTGCCGTTCCACGCCTGATGGCCTTTCTTGTGAGCCCTTTTGGTTGCGCAGCATCTCATGCCATTCTTCTCAAAGCCGCAATGAAGCCACTGGGAGCAGAACTCTTCACAAGCTTTCCACAGCAAATCGGAGTATGTGCTCCTGAGGAGTCGGGAATACGATCCTAAATGATGTCAGCTCAGAAATCAACCATGGTTGAAAAGCGATCACGTACCTTGCCGGCTTTCTCTAGTCGCAGCAAGCATGATGCACGATGCAATTGGACGGCTAAGTCTTGTAAGAAGCGTCTTGGCGTCATAGTTGAACCACTCGGGGTGCTTGTACATGGACAGGATGAGGTTGAGAATATGCCCGCTGAAATCCTGCGGCAGAGGAGTATGGCGGCGGGCCTCCTCCATGAAATCAAATGGTTCATCCAGCTTGCGCGAGAAGTGGTCATACGCCGCATGCACATACTGCGGGAGCTTCTCTGCGTTGAGCAGCATTCGGATCTGCTGCTTGTACGCGTGCGAATAGGCAGACCTAGCAGCTATAATATTGTACAGCTTCCCGACTTGGTTGTCCATCTGCATGTATCGGCCCTTGGATGGAATTCTAATGACTGTGATGGACGAGTAGTAGTACTCGAGCAGGTCTTGCGTTGTCCTAATCTTTTTGCCTATTGCCTGCAGCCTGACAAGCAGCTCCTGCAGAGCTGGCACCTGGTGGACCGAGTCGCGATACTCATCAAGTAGCTCACGGGTTGCCGTGTCGACATCCCACTGCTTCTCGTCAATGTTGTTATCGGTAGCGTTGACCACAATGACAATGTGTGGAAGGCTCGGCTGGTTTAGCGATTGATCAAATGACTTGGCTGCCCAATTAATCAATTGTTGCAGGACCTTGGTTTCAAAGGTTCTTTGGCTGAATTAGCTTGCAGTTCAGGATGGATAAATATTAAGCTTACCGGAGTTCTCGCAGCACAAATACGACCACATCTGAGAAAGTGTAGAGTATTCTGGGGAAAAGTGCTGTCACTGCGTACTCCCGTGACTGAAGCTTAGGATTGTCCGCGGCCCAAGTCAGCCGTTTGCGCAGCTTGTTCTTGAAGGCTTTGGTGCCTTTAACGTTTTCCATCATTTCTCGGTGTTTTAATCCCCTCGGGGCATGCTCCCCTCCGGTCAATCCCTCGCAGTCAGCGTATAACATGGGTCTGGCTTGGTAGTATGATCCCGGGTCCGCGTAGAGGTGTACATCGCCTGTAGTCGGGATGTTGTCGCCAACAAGACCAGGCACAGGGCCGGGGAAGATCTGATCCTCGCTGGGGTCTCGCAGCTTGGCTTTCTCGCGGTCAATCAACATTTTGATGACAGTGCTCTTGCCAGCTCCTTAGTCTGCAGTCAGCGATTTGTCACGCCACAAGTAAATACGGGAGGCAAAATATACCTGTTTGGCCAACAAAAGAAACCAAGCTGGGATATCGCTCTGTCGTTTCTCCCACCACTTGACTCTCATGCAGGATGTTGACAAGTCTGTTTGATGAATGCAGGGTCAATTGGTTGGTTTCCTTGATGACACCAAACCAAGTGGTATTAATGTCGTTTGCATGGCGCTTTTGCTGTTCGTCCTCGGTCGGCTGCCCGAAGATTTGTTCCAACCGATTGATAACCTCTTCATCAACCTTTTCATGTTGACGACCATCAATACCATACTTTCCGGGCTGAATTTATTTGTTAGTAATTCGGATCATTTTATCGAGGGGAGAGAAATAAGCTGCAAGATCATGTGCAGCAAGAGCAAAGAAAGACAGAATCAAGAGGTGACAGACAGCCACTCATCCCATTCTACATAGACAAGAATATGAAGGCCACCAACCTTGTGAGGACGTTGCTTATCCCAGCACGTATCGCAAAAGTAGTCGCAGCACTGCACGCAGTTCCAGGTCTTGACATAGCCGCCACATTCACAACATGGAGTTGGCTCTCGAAACTCTGAATGTGATAGGTTCAATGGAGGGAGTCTTGGCGGCGTGGCTGATATTGGTTTTGATTTCGGGAGTCTTAGTGGCTCTGGTATCGGTACTGTACAGCAGAGACGAGCTGGTTTCGGGTTGGGAGGTGGGCGCGGGCGGTCACGGCGGCCAGCCCCGCGCGACGGTTGTGGTACTACCTCTGGCAGTTCTGAGTATTCGTAAGGCAAGGCCATGTTGATTCAGTTTGGTTCCTTATTATTCTACAATGAATATGGAAGGAAATAATAAGAAAATGTTGAAGGCAAAGCTGGCATGCAGAAGCATCTTTAAACTGCTCTTTATCAGCGGGAAGGCTAGACTAGTTCCCTCCAATCGCTCCCGAGCAACCGTATTTAGATGAGGCTGCGGGTTCTTTGACGCTAGCAATGTTTGTGCGCTGCATTAGCCTATTGATCAAAATAGCTTCATGCACCTAGTGTCGCAGCCTGATTCCGCAAAGCCTCACAACACACAATCAGCACCCCTATTGCATAATGCAGAGACTAATTTTTAATTGCAGTGACGCCGGGATCCACGAAGATCCATTCAGCCACGTAATGTAGCTCGATTTCATGGCGTGAATAAGCTCTTGTCAGATCCCAACTGGATTGCCTAAGATCGCCATCAACTCAACTGACAGCCTCGCCACTTCTCGGCTGGGCACTAATCCAGTACCCTGCATTCAGCCCAGCCACAAGCGCTGACTAAAATTAGGAGTATTAAAACATTGCAATTTAACAAAAGCCTCGCCTTCCCACGACGCCCTGATGAAAACGCGGAGCGATGTGGCTGCAAACTCAATGTGTCTCTCAGGAGCCATGTCATACACCTGAGAGCGCTTAAGCGACATGAACATGGCCCTCGAGTTGATATTTTAGGCCATTTTCTTGGTGAAGAAAAGGAGATAGGGTAAATGAGACCCGGAGTCGCCGCAGCAGTGGCCGTAGCTACAGTCGTCATCAAGATTCATGTTGCAAACGATGGGCGGGTGACGGTGTGAATACAAGAGCATTTCAGTAGCCATGGGCACTAGAGTTAAGGAAGGCCCTCCACTCTATAAATCCGATGGAAAAGCTTGACTTGACATAGGCCAGCAAACGATCTCGCGGATCGGCGCTAGGTTCCCCAGCTGGATTCAAGATGCAAATTATTCCAGGCGTTGCATTGACCAGAAAGTGCGAGCTTTGAAATCAGGCATACACGGACCAGTACCTTAACCAGCCCGTTCCATCAGGCATCAATCAGGCTCTCGTAGTAAATAGGTAGATGCTATCCATAAGGACGTCTACCTAGATTACACCATTAAACCTACCGATTTTTCCAGCGCATAACATTTTCCCTAGTCTCTGGAGTCATTTTAGGACACGTCAATCCGTGGTATTTAACTATCTGAAGATAGCAAGGGTACCCGGCGCTTCCTGACATAAATATTCAACTGGTACGCCTGGTTTTGCATCCTAGATAAGACAACGAATGCGGCAGTACGATGTCTGCCAAGGAGATCATATCCCAGGAGCAGAGGATCTCCACACTCCCAAAAGCAAGATTCTTAGCTCGGAAAGTGCTATATGCAGCAAGATACCGGTTGTATGACGCCCAATTCAATATTTCTATAATCAATACGCCTAGAATATGACGCAAAACCCTTGGCATCAGTACCGAATTCTACGACCGTCATCTTAGATTATCACAAGCCACTGTTTCCTGGCCCAACCCACTAGCCTGCCCCATGGCAACTCTCAGACCTGTTAGGGTCATCGTATGAGCATGGAAAAGCCGATGTTTGAGGGAAATGGTGGCAGACCGTTCTCAAAGGGTTTGTGGCAATGAACACGGGATTGATAGCATAAAGAATTGATACCCAAAAGCGAAATAAGATGGAGCACTTGCAAATTACATTCATAAACAGGGAATGGACGCGACTGAGATGCTTATCTCAATCCGTTATCATAAGCGAGATCTGTTACCCTAGAGGGTCGTGATTTTCTGGCGGGTTGCAGCAGTAGGCACACAACTCCCAAACATTGAACATAAAATGTTGCTAGTTGCAGTGTAATAAATCTCGTTTCATAATTCAGATTGCTTTTGAGGCTTACCTCTTTTCTTCCTAATGACATTGAACAAAAGGCTTGGATTACATATGGTTTTAAACAGAAAGTAAGCACCTTGGCAACATAAGTCTATATCCACCTTTCTATCTTGTCATGTATTTGCAATAATTTAAAAACAACCATTAAAAAAATTTCATGCAAATCAAATAATTGAAATTTGTCTTTTGATGGAATCAAATCCTGCTTTGTTTACAATCAGCTGATTACGAATTCACGCGACGCGAATCAGGCACGGGCCATGGTCACGTGATTTCATGGCGAATTGCCACCATCGTGATTGGGTCGACCAGCGATGCTAGCGAGTTGATCCCCTCGTTCTGCAGCCGTCCGGACGAAGTCGTTTGGATCTGTGCATCTCCATGCGCTATGGCTATTCAACCATTCTTTTACGAATTCGATACAGAGGGAGACGTTGTGTTGATCCTCAATACCACCCAATTGGCGTTTTGCTGGGTCAACGATGACATCCTGTGGCTGAAACCGGCACCGCAGATAGGTGGCAAGAGTGACTCAGGCCACTTTTCTCCTCACCCTACCTCCCCGCTGTCCAACGAGACCTTTCTCGACGACGTAGTTGACCTGCCTGATGCGAAGCTGGGCGATATTCACTCCGTCGTCTCTGGCTCACCCGCTAGATGGAGCGGCTCCACACTAGACCAGGGTTCCGACGGATCCATCCAAAACCCTGCCGAGGCGCGATATGGAGAGGATGAACCCGAACCCCGCCAAATCAGAGCCGAGATGCGGGTTTCTTCCCGCCACTTAATCCTTGCATCGCCGTTCTTTCGGGCAATGCTGAGTGGGCCGTGGATAGAGAGCCAGCCAGATCATTCCGGCACTCGCCGAATCGTGACGGATGGTTGGGATCTGGACGCCTTCGTTGTCTTCCTCAACATCATTCACAACCGTACACGGGCCGTGCCGAGGTACTTGGACCTCGAAACCCTGGCAAAGTTTGCCATCATTATTGACTACTACAAATCTTATGAGGCGGTTGAGGTGTTTGTTGACATCTGGATCAAAAAGCTCAGACAAAGCGTTCCAGAGAATTATGGTAAAGAAAGTGGGCTATGGGTACTCATATCTTCGGTGTTCCAACACGCAGAGATACTAGAAACAGTGACGATGCTTACCGTGAGGCATTGCAAACAGCCCTTCCAGCCGATCCAGATTCCGATCCCCGAATCTATACTGGGTAAGCAGCCCCCATAGCCATCGCTGCCATGGCAACTGATGATGTTCGCAGACAACATCAACAATAAGAGAGAGCAATTCCTCAGTGATATTTTTGGTTCCATACAGCAATTAACCACAGTCCTCTTGAGTGTAACGAGATGCTACTATGAATGCTCTGCTATTCTGCTCGGAACCCTCTTGATAGAGCTGAGGCAGAATGGCATTTTGAGCCCGCAGTTTCCAAGCCCGCCATTTCACGGCCACAGCATAGAATCTATTCGTCAGATGATAGAAAAGTTCAGACGCCCGCAATGGCGGAGCATTGCGTACCAAGGTTATCATACATGTTCGATTCAGAATTGTTTAGCAGACACCATCCAGAGGATGGAGAGAGAACTGAAGGCGTTGATGATGACTGGTTTTGACCAAGAAACGGACGGGTAAGGATTGTATGATGGCTAAAATAAAAAAAGATTAATTCATTTTCTAGTTGGGATTGCAACGAGTATTCAACTCATCCGTGTTCAGTCTCGCATCCAAGCCCAAGGTGCGAGAGTTGCAAGGTGCGGGAGTTGCAAGGTGCGAGAGCTGTGGCCTAAAAAATACTCACAAAGCAGCATGCGAACTAATTCCCTTCCACCTGATTGTTGTTGTGACCAAAGACACGTCTCTTGGCGCCTGGACCTTGCCAAGACTGATCCGCAATTTTCACTCGCGCTTTTACGTGTTTTTACGTGTTTTTTAGGATTTTCTGCCAAGACGGCAAGGCCCGAGATCTCACGGCACATCGGCACGGCGAGATCTCATGGTGGCTGTGAACTAGATCCTGCGGTGGCTGTGAACCACGACTCACAAAGTGATTGGACGGGGCGCTGACCTCGTGCCAATCCGCGCATACCACATGGCAGACAAAAATTAGCTTTGGGATTCTTTTTCTGGAAGAATCCTTTATGCACCTGTCAGAACCTAAGCTTCACCTTCGCAGTTGGGTTGGGTTGGGTTGGGTCTCCCTGCGGGGGGCCATGATGCCTTTGCAGCACCGAAGGGCATAACCCGAGACTTTCTGTCACCAGGCACCAAGAATTGATGATTAGCATTCGAGTTGAGTTTTCTGATTAATTTTCCATGGGTTTCTATCCTGTCTGCGTAGTGTGGCTGCATTGGTTACAATG
The DNA here is from genome assembly GCA_013403855.1 of Calonectria honghensis. Lineage (NCBI taxonomy): Eukaryota > Fungi > Ascomycota > Sordariomycetes > Hypocreales > Nectriaceae > Calonectria > Calonectria honghensis. Next base: position 92,698 of record VTGB01000081.1, on the reverse strand, counting down.
ATCAAAGAATTCGCTGACCCTGCCAATATAGCACGGCTCTTTCTTTCCTCTACCCAGTCATGATGGTGTAGAATGTATTTAGTCGGGCGATGTGTGGAAATTGCATCTCGGAATACTTTGATCAGGTTTGAGTCATTAACTCACTGTGATGGCGTTCGGTACTGTGTTGTGAAAGAGCGTTCTTGCAATGGCATCATGTGTATGGTAATTGAAAAGCATCAACGGCGTCATTTGGCCGTAGACTCAAACATTCGCGGAAAAGGAAAATACCTTTTGAGGGTGACTAGCTCACACATAAAAGTTGCCTAGGGCCTTCAAAACAGGCCTGTCCTTTTATCGCGCATATCAACAATCGCCATCTCGCATTTGCCAACCATCCGTTGTTCGCCCCACCAACCACTATCCCATCAAAACAACCAAGTAGTCACCATGGCACGTGATTTTAGTAACTGTTTTTTATATTCTACGAATTCTCGAATTGTTTCTGGACTAGTTGAAATATTTTGCTAAATCATTGGTCATTTCATTTCGGCTCGTCCCGCTTTTGACAGCACTACTGAGCAGGCTCATTGGGCAAGTCAGTACACAAGAGCACTCGAGCTTCTCACGCGATTACTAGCTCTCATGGAGCTTTGGCCAACACTAATTGAAAGCTTGCGTTTTATGCAATTATGATATGGAAACCCGCGTGTATAGGGTGAGAGCGGCAATTTGGAGGGTTGACTCGACTTCGTTCTCCTGCATCTTTGCCCGTTATTTTCCCCGCCCATCCCCCAAAGATCTTCAAACGAGCTGGAAGTCGAGCAGAATATCGCCAAGAGTCACGAGCATGTACCAGTAGCCGATAACCATACGATTCCCCTCTTTTAGATAGCGATTGACAATCCTGCTTCTACATTCTTATCGAGATCTGAGGGATATGCCAGATTCTCCGCATCGCCTTTCAAAAGAGGGGTCGCTTGGAGCAGTCTTGATGCCAGCCCTTGTCAGGCTGGCATTCCCCAACCGGTTTGACGCTCTCTCTCGACGAGTACGATGCATGATGGAAGATGTCTCAAAAAACAAGGGCCTGCTCCACCATTGAGCATTGGGAGGGTCGGCGGGTAGCATTGCGGATCACAACTCCAGCGGGGGAGTCTTGCTCGCGCTACTACGCGGCGGTCAGTGCTTGCTGGTGGTCCCCCCGAAGTTAAAATGGCACGGCACGGCTGTATGCACGTGCGCTGGCCACCTCCGCTTCTAGATTGCTACTTGAAACAAAAAGCCCATGACGTGTACCTGTTGCACCATCGAGCACATGCCAGCTGGGTCTTGGAAGGTTGTTGGCTGTTGGCTGTTGGCTGCTCTGTCCTTTAGGCGACATTGCATTGGCACACACCTGGACCGCTTGGGGGCTGCTTTGCTACACGAGCAAAGGCGCACGAGTCGCGAAGCTCGCGCGTGTTGCTCGCGGCTTCAATTACTCCGACCGCACCTGTTGGCTCTGCATCTGGCAAGCGACATCCCCACTCCCGCTGGTGTTTTCGGGGTATCAATGGCGCGAATACGGAAAATGCGGCAACTAATAACGCGGAGATATTGGAGAAAGTCGTGCTAGCGTCGGGGTAAATTGGGACCAGCCAGGATTCAACCGTTGCATTTAGCCTCGCGTGACCGGGGATGAGGGCCGGAGTGGCGCCGGAGTGGTGTCTTGTTCTGGGGTAGTCGCGGGGAGGGTGCGGGGAGGCTAGGGGCCATAGTTATGGGTCGGCTCTGCAGGACGGGGCCCTGATAGGCCGGCGTATAAGCTGTGAACCCGGTTTGCAGAGCCTGGCCTGTAATAGGTGCGTCTATGTGGAAAAGCATGAACCCCCCAGATGCCTAAATGTCCCTTCCAATCCCGCTAAAATGAGCACCGTCCAGATCGATTCCCCAATTTTCCACATCCGCTCCTACCACCTTAACGTAAGAGGCGGCCGCCGGGGGTGAAACATCAGGCCTTATGAACTGGTCCACCCGCCGCTCTTGGTTGTAGATCTTTTCTTTTTCTTCTTCTTCTGTTCGTTACTCGCTTCAATCTTCTCCTTCCTCACCCCATTGTTCATTCCCGGGCAAAAAAACAACCATCCAACATGACTGAGAAAGTCGATTCGGGCTCGCCCGACGTCGCAGAGGCGAAGGGGGACAATGTAGAGCACGTCTACGATGTCGAGGACACCGTCTACAAGTCCGACGCCAAGCAGGATGCCATCGAGGCAGAGAACATGGAGCACAACATGACTGTGCTGGAAGCTGTGCGCGCTTATCCCATGGCCACGCTGTGGGCCTTTGTCATGTCCTGCACCATTGTAAGTTGCTTATTCTTTTCCCCTCTCCCGCCCCAGCGCTGTCCAATCAGGAATTGCGGCTGACAAACTATGGCTTTAGATTATGGAATCCTACTGTGTGTTCCTGATGGGCAACTTTATCGCCCTGCCCGCCTTCGCCAACGAGTACGGTATCTGGTCTGAGAGCTCGAACAAATATGTCATTGCGACCAAGTGGCAGTCTGCGCTCCAGATGGGTGGACCTATCGGTGCCATCATCGGCGTGTGTCTGGCCGGTCCCTTCACCAGCCGCATCGGATACCGCTGGGCCACCATCAGCGGCCTCATGGCTCTGAACGGCTTCATCTTCGTCTTCTACTTTGCCAACTCGCTCCCCGTCATGCTGGTGTCCCAGCTTCTCGAGGGTGTGCCATGGGGCATCTTCATCGCCAACGCTCCTGCCTACTGCAGTGAGATTGTGCCCATCAAGCTGCGAGCCCCTGCCACTCAGATGTTGCAGATGTTCTGGGCCATTGGAGCCATCATTGTCGGTGGTGTCACCTACCACTACAACACTAGACTTGACTCGACAGCATACAGGTGCGTCTTCTTCCCGCGTGTGAAAAAAAAAAAGGCTCTGCTAATGACGAGAAATTAGAATTCCCATTGCCCTTCAGTGGATGTTCCCCACTCCCCTTGCTGTCCTCATCTGGCTGGCCCCCGAGTCGCCCTGGTGGTTGGCTCGAAAGGAGCGCTACGACGAAGCCGCAAAGATGGTGCTGCGACTGGGACGCCAGACCGTCATCAAGAACCCTCACGAGTCCATTGCCATGATGCGCCGTACCATTGAGCTCGAGAAGAACGAGAAGGAGCCCAACCACCTGGAGCTGTTCAAGGGCACCGACCTCTACCGTACCCTCATTGTCTGCGGTGTCTACGCCGCTCAGAACTTGACTGGTAACCTCATCGCCAACCAGGCCGTCTACTTCTTCGAACGTAAGTTACTATGCAATCATCAGCTTTGATTTTATTTTTTGGGTGAATCAACATGCTGATCAAAGTACAGAGGCTGGCATGAGCACCGACACTGCCTTCGCCCTGGGTCTCATCACCTCGGCCCTGCAGACCATTTTTGTCATGCTTTCTTGGATCCTCACAACCTACATCGGCCGACGCACCATCTACGTGTGGGGTTCGGCTGTCAACACCCTGCTGCTCGTGGCCCTCGGTGTTGCCGCCTCCTGCGGCAAGTCGACCTCCGCCTCTCTTGCGCAGGCGTCCCTGGGTCTCATCGTCTCCGTCCTGTTCACGCTCGGACCTGCTCCCGCTTCGTGGGTCATCATCGGTGAGACATCGGCCATTCGACTTCGCCCTCTAACCACCGGTATCGGACGTGGTTGCTACTATGTCGTCAACATTCCTTGCATCTTCCTGGCCAGTTACATGCTCAACCCCACGGTAGGATTCCTCGCCCTCGCAAGTTTCACAGTGACAATTACTGACAGTAGTATAGGGCGGAAACCTTGGAGGTAAGTGCGGTTACGTCTGGGCTGGCACCGGTTTCGTCTGTTTGGTCTTGGCATACTTCTACTTGCCAGAGATGAAGGGTCGCTCCTACCGTGAAATCGACATTCTGTTCAAGCGTAAGGTCCCTGCTCGCCAGTGGAAGAACACGGTCGTCGACATGGAGGCCGATGAGTAGATAGAGACACGATTGCAAGGATACCAGGCTTCATCTTGTTACATTAGAAGCCCACTAAGCGTACCTATCAATTTGAGTAGCATTGCATATATGCCTATATTAATTTTAACCAATTAAGCATGTCAATTTCCATGTCGATGTCAGAAGTCCAATATCATAGGTGAATAGGAACATGGAGAAGTTGCACACGATAGAGAATGCAGCCATCCGGGGTAAGCCGTGAACATGCATTCCAAACGCAGTGAAAGAAGATGGGATGAAATAAGCATACGTTTTAGGTGTAGTGGGTGAGACAAAATACAGGGGCACTAAGGGAGGCGATGGAAGGGTAATGTAACGTGGTACCGGCAATACACGTGGCCAGCCGGCGGGTGGGGAAGAGACGGGTAATCCTTGCCCTGGGCACGGAGTCGACCGATTGGGCGTCGTGCGTTGATCATCAGATACGACATCTTCGGGCTTTGCTTCGAATTTGGGCCCTAATTTGTTTTGCCCCAGGACAGCGCAAATGCAACCTTGACGCGTGAGTAACATCTCGTTGCGAATCTCCGTTGCCAACCTTCGCACTATCTATGCCCTGGCCTACTCAGCAGAGGCGATCCCATTCAGCGCCCAGCCGCACCGTTAGGGACTTTGGTTAGCCTGGGTGGCTTGCTTAAGATGCGCGATGTGGAGTTTTAAGAGGCTCGTGGTTCCATTTTTGGCAGGCCTTGTTGAGGAGCGACCAAGGACTTTCATCAATGTAACACTGACTTTGTACCTTCTTTTGCAAGTCGCTAAATTTATACCAAGAATTTAGTTCATGATATTGCAAAGAGTTGAGAGGATTCATAACGGTCGCCATATTCTGCCCAGAACAGCTCTACAGGATAGTACGATTCGGTACCACTGTATGTATGGACCAGGTTCTTTTTCTATACTCTCCCTAGAGGGCAACCCTTCTGGCGAGAAGGGAACAGTAAATTGTGACCACGAAATGTATAGCCGCCAGATTAATATATATTATAAATGCCAGAAAGATACTATAAAACCCGCTTCCAGCGTGGATAAGACAGCCGGGAATCTCTCTTCAAGACCCCAACCATTGTCCCGCCGCCTTTCTTCTCCAGAAGCTCGAATAGCGCGGCTCCAACGTATATACTTTCTCTATTTTAAGAATTGTACTTTTGCTTTTTCTTATATCATCAAGGGCGGCATATATTATTTTTGCTATTTCCTCCACGTCAAAAAACATTGACGATAAACTGGCAGAAACAATGGATAGTTTTACTCTGGCTCCGTGGCGGATCATCAGTCGGGCCATTGTTCCAATAGCTCTCTGAGCTATTTCGTCATTCGAGACAAACTCAAAGGCCTTAGCAATGGCGGTAATCAAACTCTCCCAGGGTGTTGTGTATAAATATCCATCGCTGATCACAACTACTGTAACGTAATTTGGATCGGCTCCGTTATTAAGCAGAGCTTCGATCATGGCAGTATCTAGGTCTGTCAATGATAGTGGATCTTTCAAGAAAGGGAGCAGCAACAATGGATAGTTACGGTTGAGGCTAAATCCACGTTCTTGAAAGTGTACTACTTTCCCCGGAGAAATGCGATAGAGAAGTTTCAATGCTCCTTGATGCCAATAATTGTTGGTATGAACTCTACCTTTGTGAATTCCAACTAAGCAGCCCTTATTTGCCTCGCTATTGACGTATGGCAAAACTCCACAGACCGTGGCGAGGCAGAGAAACTGGTCTGTTTCACTCCAATGCGCAATCAACTTGTTCTGAATCGGCAACGCACTAGCACCGATCTCCATGGCTATCATGGTAGACCGAAGGATATGCAAGAGGTGTATGATATCGGCATTTTGCGTTGTAGCTGCTCTGGCTGCATGATGCATACAAGCCAATATGCACTCGTTGACGTCACCCATTCTACCGCTGCAACCCCATACTTTGACTAATGCTATACTGGCTGCCAGAAGCCTAGCATGAGTATCTTCAGAAACTGCCACAAGTTTCTCCTGCGCTCGGGGGCCTTCGATGTAATCTTTTACCGTCTTGTGTAGATAGTGAACTCTTGTGTCGAAAATGAAGGATTGGTCGGAAGATTCTTGATGATGCCGATCTACCTCGATCAAACCTTTACAACGACTATTGATTCGAAGCCTCATATCATTGACCCTGTCCTTCAACTTTGAAGTTTCAGCGAACTTTCCATCCATGTCTGTGATGAATTCTGTGAGAGCATCCTCATCGCTAAATGAAAACAGGAGGGCTAAAGGAGGTTCCGGGCATGATTGCATTCTAGCAAAGTACTCGGAAGCGTGCTTCCTATAGAATGGGTCCAGGCTATCCAAGATTCTGTCGTAAAGCTTCTCCAAATCCGACGGTAGGAGGTCCAATCTCCTCTTCAGGTCACTGATTCTATCACCGAAGCCCATTCCGGCAAGCAGCGAGTTGACAACCAAACGAACCCACAAGAACACACCAGATGCCTTGGAAACTATAGTCTCAGCCAAAGCATTCGCAGCCTCTTCTTCTTTTCGTTGGAGGTCAGCGAACCTTGAATCTTCGTGAAATCTGGCATTTATGTAATCTTTGATATCTCCATGAGTGAGATCTTCCAACTGGAGACTCGGTCTGCTGCCAAAGGCTCGGCCAAACTCAACCCACGGTCTGCTGGAAACACAGAGCTTGATAGTAGATTCAGAAAAATGAATCAACTTCTCCAAACTGTGAAGCAGCTCAGATAAGTCCCCGTTGAATTCGTCCAAACCGTCCACGAACAATACCACTCTTTCAGTTGAGCTAACATGCGACACGGTACGGTAGAGCATATCCCAGAGCTCCTTTTCCGTAAATTGTGCTGGTTCGTCCCCAAAAAGGGCCAAAGCCTCCCATCTACTAGGAGAAGCAAATTGGATGGAACCGGGGTGATCACCGAGCAATTGGTCCAAAAGCGTAAGGAGGAGCCCGGTCTGGGATTTTTGGATGGTGGAACCTGAAGCCCAAAAGTAGAAAGAAGCAATGGCTACAGGCCTTTCAGGGTTGCCTTTCTTGATGTATTGTACACAGCGAGGCAGCGAATCTTCTGCGCTGTGCTCGGCTGCCTGGGTGATGAATTTCATCAGCGTTGATTTCCCTGCACCGGCCTTTCCAGTAACCCAATAGATTTGCTCATCGGACTCGAGCCAGGTTCTCAAGTTGGACCAACTGACGCTTTCATCATCTGGGTGATCAAAAACCCATCGAAATGTTTTTTTGTGCGCTTCTGAAATGTCCTCTTCTCTGTCTTTGATGCCTGGGTAACTTAGTTTAGAGAGAAACAATTTGGCCACCATGTTCCGATGAGCATCAGGCATGGAAATATTTGAAGGACCTCCAGTATTAGACTGGACCTGATAGATGGTATTGAGCAACTCTTGGCGAAGATTGAGCTTTACGTCCTCACGACTGGATTCCACTAGCTGTCGGCAGAGATATTCGATGACTGTTGATCCGAATCCCGACGCAGGCGTCGTCGCGGATCCGTTGGATTGAATCCCTTGGGTATCGGTGATTGCATTAAGCTTGTCGAGAATCTGTTTCTGGTTTTCAAGACTTGTTGCTGCTTGGGTTCTTTCTGTGGGTCAACCCCTTGAACCATTTTGGCTCGTTCTTTGTCGACTCACCTGATCGTTAAGGCTAAACTGAGTGTGAGTTGTTTGCAGAACCTGTCTAATCGATCGTGCAGGTCTTCTGTCCTCCCTCTATTCCACTCAATCTTGAATGCAGCTATCGCCGGACCCCTTTTGCGCTTACTGTGGGCAGAGGTGGCTTTCTCAATAGATTGTAACATCTCCCTCAAAGTTTCGGCGCATTCTGTCGCCAGTTGTGCATCATTGCTTTCACTAGACCTTGCATTAGCGGTAACTGCCTCGTCTAAGAGACTATTCACCACGGCAATGAGGTTTCTAGATGCAATTTGGAGATCATCAAAGCTTTTAGCCCCATCAGGGGTTGCCTGAGCAAGCTTCTGTGCGGTATTAAGGAACCTTGCGCCGAAATCAACAACCTGCAAGACACCGGTAGCCAAACTGAAGATTTCGGCCATCTTCGTAAACGAAGCAAACTTGATATAGACCCGCTTCGTGAGGATGAATGCTGGTATTCAAAGCGAAAGATGGTCGAAATGAAGGAGAGAAAGCGGGGAAGAGGAGAAGCAGGCTGAAAAGGCAGCAGTCTGATGAGGCTGAAGCGACCATCACTAGCGCAAGGCGAAATCTCGCGTCAAGTCACAGTTGGGTATTCAGCCAATCAAGATGTACCACGTGTACATCGACGTCGAATCCTACTCTTAAGTGCTGCATAGGCGCCGCGCTCGCATGAGTTTGTTCTAATGGACCGCCTTGCTGTACCACAAGGCTGGGTACATCCTCCTTCGAGTCTTCGGTGATATGGTATTGAGTTGTACGTAACTGTGCAGGCTCTGATGTACTTAATGAATCGCCTCTGTTTCGCAGCGATTTTATACTCAGACCTCAATCGGGTATTGTCGTTCCTCTCTGATGAACAGCCCGTTCCAGTAATCTGCTGGGTCAAACCATTGTTGTAACCTCAGATCTCTGTTGGTGAACAGGGATATTTAATTCAATAGACCTGGTGGCACTCGATCCAGCCAATCATCCACAAGATATAAGCGCTAAAGTTTCGCAAGCGATGCAGGGTCAAGTGGGGCAGGGATTCAACATGCTCTTGAGCAACGGGCGGCCTCTTCTGCTCTCGATCCAATGAACCCGAAGGAGTCGCCCAGTACTCTCCAGCGCGCATGCGAAACCAGGCCAATCTAGTCAACCAGCCCATCTCCAGCTAGCCCGCCTCACTATCATCTCACGAACCCCGCGACATGGTAGCCACTGTTGCAAACTCACCGCATTTGGTCCGGGATTCTGAAGTAGTTGCCCACCCATGGCTGAAAACGCCTGGGTCGTCATCACAGGCTAGTTTGCATCCAAATCAGAGGTGAGTTATAATCCCCCCCCCCCGGGTTAGACCAAGAGCATTGCTGACTGTTCCATCGGCTCTTCAAGCGTCCCGACCCTTGGGAAGTCGTCCACCATCATTGAAGATGCTGAAAGCGTTGGTCAAGGTATACAACTATTGATGGCAGAGAGTAGCTTTGCCAACTGTACGACTAAAAGGTGTCAGGGTCTAGCTCGGGATTCGACAGGCCTGGGTCACAATCCTTCTCCAGACTCTGGGTCAAACACATGCATTGATTCGCTGACTGAAAATGACTATGGCCCACTAAGCATTGCAAATGAGAAGGAAGACATAGCACTTCAAGTTCTGTCCAGACTATCTTTCAAGGGAATCGAGGATCTGACTCCGCGAATACTGGCAGTTGCAAGACAAATCCACAAGGACACAGAAGTCATCAAAGCATCCCTCATCAGACGGGACCTTTTGACGGAAGAGCAAGCGAAGGCTTTGGCTGAAAAGGTGCGAGAAATTGACAATCTCACATCCCCGGAGGATGTCAAATCCCTCATCGCTAGTGGTGCAAAGCTGTGCCCAGAAGATTGGCATGAAGCATTGACAGCTGCTTTGGAATCGAAGAATCAGAAGTGCCCGATTGCGCTTCTACAATGTGAGGCAGATTTCAGCTTTATGCCTCCCCGCCGTTCAAGATTCAGGTCTGCTTTGACGTTTGCGGCTTCCTCTGGAAATGAAGCTGGTGTCTGGGCGTTGTTTTCTGCTGGTGCGAGTGTAAGCCCCTATTCGGACAAGGAAAGAGAGGATATGCTGAGCGAGGGCAACCTCGAAAATACTCTGTTCCGCCCAACGCCCTTGGTAGAAGCCCTCACTCACGGACATTTGAATATTTTGCGGTTTTTACTGGCGAACGGCGCAAACCCTCGTGAATTTGGGGTGGTAGTCATGGGAGTGGGAAAACCACACAAAACATACTCGCCACTCATGGCTCTCCTCATGACAGAACCGCGCCCAGTGGATCCCATTACCTTGGAGCTCGACAGATCCCAAGAGACTGACGAACAGACCAGCCTCCTCCTACAGGAGAAGAAGTTAAAAATGGGTGATCTTCTCATAGAGGCCGGAGCGAGCTGGAATTTCCCCCACACTGGTTCAATTTGGCTTGATGACTCGCGAAATTGGCATTTTAACAATCCGTTTCAAGTTGCTGTATGGCTGGGGCATGATAGGGTATTGGCATGGCTTGCTGATAAAGCTCCCAAAGCGTGGTGCGCGAAGGCCTTTGCCATGAAGTTGGCAGTTGTTCAAGCTGAATGGAAATGCTTCGATATTCTCGCAATGGGACCTTATAGGCTGGACGGGAATTTGCACTGCTTGATACACTCTTACATGACTTGCGAATGGGGTTCGCATATGTCGTGGGATGCGTTTTCTCGCGCAGTTGGAGAATTGCTCAAGGCGGGCTTTGATCCCCGGCGCAAAGTCAAATTTGCCTATGTACCACGAATGACGGGACAACTATTTATGGTTCATGAAAAGGTGTCTGCGCAGGGATTGGTAAGCCGCATTAGCTCAAAATGCGACCGAGGCGCAATTGCAGAATTGTTGAACTGATTTGCATTTGGAAAATACATCCTTCACTTAGTGTTCATACTACCAAGGTTTTGTCTTGGCTGTTTTGCAATATTTTACAGGGCATTTTGTGTGGGTGCTGCGCATTAATGACTTGGAAATCTTGCCATCGTTTCGACGGTGGAAGGTAACATGTGAGGAGATGGACATTATTTACCAAAATTAAAAGCACGAGCCTTCCGTTCAGGGACATCCAAACAAACAACTCCTTGATATTCTCATATTCAACTACGGCGGATTGTATAGGTTGGAATCATCAAGAATAGACCAGTAGTCCAATTCTCATTGCTCTGTTTGAGAAGTATAGGGGGTGATAGGGTAGGCGAATTGTTCGCTCTAGATTTGAAAATATTCGAGAAGGCTGTGTACGTAATCCGTTTATGAAGAGTGAAACGGCTCGTGCCACCCCTGACCCTAACTCCGGCTGGAGATTGGCGAAGAGCAAAAGGACACGCCCCACTGGGATCTCGTTTTAAATTATACTTGGTGGGTATTCGGAAGGTCTGCGATTGGCTGTCCACAAAAGTACAATTGATGAGATCGACGGAAGCATCTATGCCCAGAGTGCTCGTCAGCGTTGCACTTCTGATGACGAGGCCTCTCAACGTTCACCCTTGTTGCAACGGAGTAGTTGTCGTAACAAGTCTTTGCCACAATCAATATCGCATTCTTTAGTCTTCGTGCCTGTTTTGTTACGAGGTGTCTAAAGTAAACGGGGATTGGTGTCCATGCGGCCACATGAGTTCGGATGAATAGAGGGGGCATATTTTTGTCGGCATGGACTGACATGGTCGCAATGCGGTTGCCCAGCCTGCCCTGTTCAGGTGGTGGGGATCGCTACGCAACTGTCAATCGAAGTAGAACCGTTGGATTGATGATGTCTTTGCCACCATTGCTAGCGACTGGCTCCCGTTATTTGCAAGGCCCCAGCTGAAGCAAAAGCAAGTCAGTTTGCCTATTTGCTGAAAATGAGTTACCGCTTTATGATAGTCAGTGTTGAAATGCGCTACCATTTCAATTTCCAATACCCACAATTAAATGATTGGCCATTCGACAAGACCAAGCAATCCAACCCGTCATCACAGCACACTACAAATCTGAACGAACTCTAGATCCGCGTATATATTTTAAATATTAAATTCGTATCGTATGTATTTTGAACCTTTATTTTGAGCTGCTCACGAATCTCGTATGTAGTGTACAACTAGGCATACCATTAGCCCTAACCACGGATTGGAAATCGGAGCAGAGTTGTCAGACACTTATGCACACAACGCCAGAGGAGAATAAAGAGGGATCTATGAGAGGAATATCGTAGGTTATTTCCTGTGGGTTCTCTTTTAACGAAATTCTCTTGGCTCTCAATTTAACATTCACGTCATCCAGTTCGTACGTCCGCGTCAGCGATACACCCTGGCCCGGTTCTTGGCAACCTCGTACAGAGCCTCATATATTTTATAAAGCAAGATCAAAGTAACCAAAGGTAGAAAGTTGCAACCCTCTGTACTCATTCTATCTTTTCACGAAAACAATCGAAGAAAATCTACAGCTCACCATGACAAAACAAACCATTGCTGTGCTAGCCTCTGCCGCTCTTGTAGCTGGCAGCTCACTGTCTTCGACATGTGACTCTCTATCGCAACGAAAGAACTTCACATCGCTTTCAAACGCAGAAAAGACTGCTTGGATTGAGGCAGAAAAGTGCCTGACTACTCATGGTGCCGTCTTCGGGCTTTTCGACGGTGCCAAGACGCTGTGGGACGAGCAACAGTACCTTCATTTGACCATGTCCAATTATATTCACGGCGTGGTACGTCCTCGAAAACTAGCCATTCATCTAGGAAACAACTATCTAACAAGTTTAATTAGGGTCAATTCCTCCCTTGGCACCGTTACTACATAACCATGCACGAGAAACTTCTCCAAACCTATTGTGGTTATGAAAGCGGCATGCCCTATTGGGATTTGCAAATTGATGCAGAGAACGTCACTGCGTCTGCGATATGGGATTCCGTCTATGGAATTGGAGGCGATGGCAATGCGTCTGCCAGCAATATCGTTACCGATGGCCCCTTTGCCTACACCGAGCTTCACGTCGGAGCCTACTCGTTCAACACGGTCATCCCGAAGGCCGCGACGTACCATCTCAACAGATCCATCAGCGCCACCACGTTCCAAGTTGCGAGCCAGGCCAATGTGGATGCGTGCTTTGCCCTGGACACATACGACGAGGCATGGCAGTGCTACGGCCAGAGCCCACACTCGGCTGGCCACGCTGGAACTGGTGGGACCGTAAGTGAAGCCGTTCACCACTAGCCAAAAGTAGACCCAAGCTAAACCGTAAACAGATGAAGGACCCCGTGCTCTCCCCTGGCGACCCCGTCTTCTTTCTGCACCACACGAACCTGGATCGTCTCTGGTGGGAGTGGCAGTCTGCCAACCTGACCCACCGCCTCCAGGACATGGGAGGAAACAACGTGCCCAGCGATGAGTTTAACAAGGCTAACAGCTGGGATGCCCCGGGCGCCAATTTCACCGACTACAGTGGAGACCCAGGAAACGTCACCACTCTGGCCCATGTCCTGTCTCTGTACGAGATTTTGCCCAATGTGACCATTGCCGACATTATGGATGTCGGAAGCAGTGCTAGCTGTGCCGAGTATGTTTAGAATTAGATAGTTGGGCTTGGTGAATTCGGTGGCGACTTTCATAGCAATACAACGCCCAGGAGCGGGCGGGTTGGTGAGAGAAAGGCTCTGTTAGCTATTTAAGCATATAAATTTAGGGGACCGGGGTGGTTAAACTTCCATAGTATTGTATACGGCATCAGCAATATTAGTTTTTGTCTATCTAGGCCCATGTGTAACGTGTCGCTATTAGGCCTAGCGGTACCCCATCCCACTCTATGCGTACAAATGCTGGACCGTGGGACATGCACCGCAAAAGCGACCCGTTTGGTCGTGGGTCCGGGCTAACATTGCTTATCCGCATACCATAGTATGTCCTATTTTTCAGTTATTTCGTAATATATTCATATGTAACCGTTCAATCCACTCCACTTTGATCTAGTCTGCGCCGTCGATTGCGACTGAGGGGCGCCTACTGCAAGGCACCCCTACGACCTGGCATTCTCCGGCCGCGACACCCACCCACACGGTGGCCACACCATCTCCAATCACTGCACGAGCATTGTCATCCATTTCCCATATCTCGTAGTGTCATGGGTACCATGCAACTCCGCACGCAATGTAAGGCGGCAATTGACTCAGAACGGTCGACTGCCGGGACCGTCGTACGTCACCTTCGCCGCAACAATAAGATCCGCCAACCAACCCCGTGGGCGGCACATGGAGGCATATGGAAGGATAATTACGCGTTGCCGGTGCTTGGGCCAGGATTTCGAATCGAAAGGGCTTTGATCGGCGTCGGCTTTGTCATTGAGCTGAACGGTCATGATTATAAAAGATAGAGGCATCTCTTCCGTTCTCAGCTATTCATCAAGCTCCTCACCAGCATTTCTCTACCAAGCTCCTTACTACAGGCTATCCAAGTCAATCAACTTGAATACTCTTTACATCTCAGAATGCGCTTCTCCGTCATCTCTACAGCCGCTCTGCTGGTCGCCAGCGCTACCGCTCACCCAGGCCACGATGTTACCGAGGAGATGGCCCATCGACGAGCCTTCAAGCGGGCTACCCGTCGCAGTGACCTAAGCCACTGCGCTGCCAAACTTGAAGCTCGTGGAATCCAGCGTCGCAACATGATGCGTCGTTCTGCCCTGGCCAACGCGCTCAAGAAGCGCAGCTTCGAGTCTGTTGTTGCTACGGACCACAACAAGACATCCCAGGGATACAGCGTCCAAACTTCGGCCGACACTCTTTTCGCCGATAGCAACTCTTGCATACTAACTCCTGAGGTTACTAACGGTCCTTACTGTAAGCAAACCCTTGATTGACCCTTACCCCACACCTTGAACCACATTTGAATAGAGTGTTGACGGACCCAGACGTGTCTGGTGAATATGTCCGACGCGACATTAGCGAGGAGCAAGAGGGCGTCCCCGTCACCCTCGACTACCAGGTCATCGATGTTGATACGTGCGATCCCATCCCCAATCTCTACCTCGAGATCTGGCACTGCAATGCCACCGGTGTCTACTCTGGCGTCGACGGCGGCCAGGGTGGTCTCGACACGACTTGGCTGCGCGGCATCCAAGAGACCGAGACCGACGGCGTCGCTCAGTTCGACAGCATCTTCCCGGGCCACTACACCGGCCGCGCCACCCACATCCACATTCTCGTTCACTCCAACGCGACGCTGTACCCCAACAGCACCCTTGGCCACGATACCACCGCCATGCACGTCGGCCAAGCCTTCTTCGACCAGGCTCTCATCTCCGACGTCGAAGCCACGTCTCCCTACACCGCGAACGAGCAGGAGCTGACCCAAAACACCAGTGACGACATCCTCGAGGAGGAGGCTGCGACTGATGTCGATCCTTTCATGTCGTACACTTTGCTGGGCTCCAGCGTTTCGGACGGCATCTTTGCTTGGTTGTCGTTTGGTGTGAACACTACTTATGCTAGCCCGGCTGGTGCTGCTGCCATTCTTTACGAGGACGGAGGTGTCGTGAACCCCGATGGCCCTTCTGCTCAGGGTCCTGATATGAGCGGCACGCCGGGGTCTGGCTCTGCTCCTCAACAGACAGCTTGAAAGAATTGCTGTGTCATAGATGCAAATGGTATCTAATATCATTCGTCAAATTTGGTATGTAGCCGGAATAGGTGCCGGTGCATGCTGCTGAGGAGAATAACGAGAGGCTTGGCTGGGGCTGAGGAATGGATGGAGTATTTTCGTGTTTATGCTGTTCGTTGAAAATTCCTGGATAAAATATTTTGGCACAACCACGCCAGACCAACTTTGTTGACGTGTCATTATCCTGTCCCGGTGGTAAACTCAGGTCCTATGCGACCACCCCAGAGTACCAATAACCCCGAGACAGTGCATGATAGGTGCCAGCCACGTTTTATACGTTAGACCACCCCTGCAAAACACATGACACAGCACGGCAGTTTTAAAGGCCTAGATTACTAACACATTTGTATCACATAACAGAGGTTTACAAGGTTCAAGCAATAGTAATTCAAGATATATAAGCACCCTACACATGCTAACCAAAAAAGGGAAGGCTTTAATACCAACCTCTCCCAATCAATACTCATCCGCACTACGCTTTGACCTTCTAGTGATACGGGCCCCCAGACAAAAGCAGATACTTCTTGCTTACAGGCACTTCCGGCATCGGTTTACAAGAGAAGCTTACTGTTTTGCAACCAAGAAGCCAGTGCAAATCCTAGCTCCTCCCAGAGAAACAAGCCCAAACACTGCTCTTGCAACAGGTTAAGATATATTCTATAGCAATGAATCAGAACAAAAGGATTAGCAAAGTCAAAATTGACGGAATCATGATCATGGAGATGGGCTTGCAATCTGAGGAAATGGAAGCTAGCTAGAGCGATTGGGCTGGAGAAGGTGAAACATGGACTTTTGCCTATGCTCGCTTATGTTGGTGAATGACGCTCATTTCGCGACCCCCGTCGCTCGATGCTAAAAGTTTGCCCTTAACATCAGGACTTGCTTGAGCTCGGAATAAAACCATATCTTGATTATATTTAACCAACGCTGATGCTCTTGGCCACAAAGCCAGAAAGGCCATCCAGCATTACAGACAATTGCACGACCACGCACATCTCCGGGAATTATTCCATTTCTCAACACGCCACCATCACCACGTCCCGGCGGACACTTGTAAATGCTCACTAGTAACCACGTACCCTGTCAGATTCTGAGATCTCTCTATTCACATCACTTTTGGGGACCCTTGTTGCGGGTATGCGGCATCTCAAATACGAAATCCACCCATGAGGCTGAATTTTGGAACGGCTGCACGGCAATTGAACGGGTACACGGCAGTCATCTGATGATTGCAATGGCAAGAATTTTACGTGCCCCGTAAATAGAGGAGCCTTCCGGGTTTTGTTTGAGATCTCGGACCCAAAGGCGGAACAAGAAATATCCGCTGGCCAATAAGATCGCCACGCCAGTCGGCTCTATTTCGATTTTAACTATCACCAGGCTCCACCTATGACGTTGTCCGATAACAAACAAAGAGAACTGCTGGGAGAATGTCACCAGCGTGGTGGCATCACAAGGCGACTGCCGGCCGAGTGATGGCAAATAACATGATAATCTCTCACTTGAGTGGTTTGGCCGTGGTGGAACAGCTACGATTCGCTTGCTATCACCATGACTTGTCACGTAGCCACCGACAGCATGCATCGGCCTAACAAAACTGCGATTGAGACGTTTAAGCTGGTTGCCACACAATGGCCTGACTGGGTCACACCTAGCTAGGCCACGGTGAGAGAATAGTGAACAGCAGTGCAATCACTGATCAAGGCCAGCGGTTACGTGTCCAAAGCCCGAACGCGGTCCGAATACTCCAAAATCCTGGTCCCTCGCTTTGGCCAGTTAGCTGGTCACGGGGTCAGAACTCGGCCTCAAAAGATGTTGACCTTGCTCTCCATCCATCATTCATTGCTACTGATTCATTCTTCTATACAATTTGCATATAAACAAGACAATGGCTCCCGCTGTTCAAACTTCCTCCAGTGACTCCGACACAGGGCCTGAGCCAGATGAAATTCCCACCGGAAACCCAAACCGAAGTTATTTTCGCGAACTTACAGACCATGCATTCATCACACCAGAAGTTCTTGCCTACAGGTATCCGGGTAGAGGAACAGCCAAAGAACCCTACTCTGTGGGCTGGATCCCAGGAGACGACAGAAACCCCATGACATTCCACCCTCTCCGAAAAGCCTTGATCACCGGCATTGTGTCATCGCTGTCACTTTCTGGAGCCTTTGCATCATCGGTGTATTCTGGCTGTATGCATCAGATCCGGGCGGAGATGCATGTCAGCGTGGAGCTGGCTACAGCTGGTCTGTCCCTCTACGTTCTTGGCTTTGCAGTTGGGCCGATTGTATGGGCGCCTTTGTCAGAAATGATAGGTCGTCAAGTTGTCATCGTCGGAACCTTTTTGGCGTTCACGCTCGTCAACATTGGCAGCGCCTGCAGTAACAATATTGCCGCACTCTTGGCACTGCGATTTCTGGGTGGATCCTTCTGTTCATCATCAATGACAAATAGCGGCGCTATTATATCTGATATGTACGAGGCTAAAGATCGGGGCATTCCCATTGCAATGTTTGCTCTGGCCCCGTTTATGGGACCCATCATTGGCCCAATTGTTGGTGGATACCTTGGTGAAGCTGCTGGTTGGCGATGGGTTGAGGGCCTCACAGCTATTATTTCCGGTACACTTTGCCTATCAGCATCCATAATAGTTCCAGAGACGTATTCCTTGGTTCTTTTGCGAAAGAAAGCAAAATTACTCTCTAAAATGACCGGAAAGGTCTACACTAGCGCCATGGATATTAAGACAGGCGCTCCACCCACCTTTGCACAACAAATGATACGCGGCTTCAGCCGACCTTTATCCCTTGTTATCTGGGAGCCATCGCTATTATTCCTTTCGGTTTATATGAGCCTTCTGTACGGAATCTTGTACATGTTCTTTGCCGCTCTACCGGTCGTCTTCCAGACTGACAGAGGGTGGGGCGAAGGCAAGGGGGGCACTGCATTCCTTGGAGTGTTGGTTGGTGAGATTATAGCTGGACTTTATTGTGTACCCGATAATATCCGGTATGTCCGTCGGGCCAAGAAGTGTGGCGGACAAGCCCAGCCAGAAGACCGCCTGCCGCCAGCCATGGTTGCCGCTGTTGCTATTCCGGTTTCTCTGTTCTGGTTTGCATGGACCTGTGATAAAAGCATGCCCCCAATGGTCAGCATTGTTGGCACAGCTCCCTTTGGCTTTGGAGTTGTTCTCGTCTTTATTGCGGGAAAAAACTATATTGTTGACTCGTACACGGTCTTTTCTGCCTCCGGTATCGCGGCAGCCGTTATCATGAGATCCCTATTTGGCGCTGCGTTTCCCATGTTTACCACGTACATGTATACCAGTCTTGGAAATAACTGGGCAGCGTCTATTCCGGCATTCTTTTCGCTGCTATGTGCCCCTCTGCCATTTATTCTGTACATTTATGGTGGGAGGATTCGACAAAAGTGCCGGTATTCTAAGGAAGCGATAGCTTTATCTGAGCTTGCTGAACAACATGATGAGCCAAGTACATCAGAGTCAGACGCAGAATCAAAGCAGAAGCCAAAGCCAGCTTCAGTGACCATGCAGGGATCTGTTACACAGATAGACTAAGCTTAACCTGTTCTGTTTGTCAGTTCTAGAGGGCTTCGAATTGGGCAGCCATATGCCTCGTGTCAATATATGATGGAGCTGCGAGTGCAAGCAAACGGCTACTGGCTAACAGCTTCTCAATGCACTGTATCTTGGATACTGAAGGATCGTGCTACTTGCACGCCATTTATGATGAGTTATAAAACGTTAGCTAAATATATTTATTTCGTTTCTTTGTTGAACTGATTCCCATCTCGTGAGGAAGGCGTGTGCCCTTCGTGATGTAAATTATCCTGTGAAGGCAGGAGAGGGTCTGCCCGCCCCACTCTCAACTACTTCAATACTGCACCATATAAGATGACATTCCAACATAAGGCAACACTCCAGGGTGGCTGTACAAAGTAAAACAGAACTCACAGGAACGATGAACGAAACGGAAGTTGCTACTGGAGTTAAAATTTGGGGGTTTTTGTCCGATTTATTGCTACATAAAGTCGAACTGGTTGCTAATAGCATGGTATCTAGGATACATTGGCCGTGAGCTATCGGCTTTTAGCTTCCGCTGATAATTTCCCGTGCGGAAGTTGCATTGCATGTTCGTGGTATCATATGCTCGTGGAGAATTATTCATCCTGCCCCTCGGCGACCTCCTGCTTCTCAGCGGGCTCCTCCTGATTCCCAGCGGCGGCAGCCTCAGTATCAGCGGCGTCAGCCTTAGCGGCGTCAGCCTCAGTGGCGGCAGCCTCAGTATCAGTCTGCTTCTGGGCGATGGCCTGGAGTTCGTTAAAAGCCTCGGTGAGCTTGATGCTGGCGGCCTGGGCCTCGGGCATGCCCTGGGCGATGTGGGCCACCAGCTGGTCCACGACGCTGAAAACGCTGCCTATAATCAAACGGTTAACATTTTCTTCTTCTTCTCGCAGGCTTATCATGAAGTCACGTACCCTGAGCAAGCTCACGCTTTTTGGCGCCAGTGAAGCCGGCGAAACCAGCCAGCTGCTTCAGGAGAGCGCTGGTGGAGTCGGTGGCGCTGGATGCCGCAGGTTTGGCCACGCCGGAAGCGGTTTTCACGGTCGATGTTGAGGAGGAAGCAGGCTTCGTGGTGGACGCTGGGAGAGGGATAAGGGCGCCGAGGAGGCCAGTCAACGTGTTGAGGAGGCCGTCGATAAGGGTGCCGGCGACATTGATGTTGACGCCGCCCTTGGTGGCGCGGGCGACAAGCTCTTCGATTCCCTCAACGTCTCGCTTGCCAGGGTTCTGGCCAAGGGCGGCGAGGATCTTGTCGAATCCGAACAATTTGTCGAAGAGGCAAGCCTGCTCGGCCTGCTCGGCCTGCGCAGCCTGCGCAGCCTGCTCGCGGACCACGAGGCCGTTGTTGTTGCTGCTAACCTGCTGGGTGGCGGGCAGGGCGACGGCGGAGGAGACAAAGAGAGAGAAGGCGACGGTGCTGAACTTCATTTTGAAAGATGTAAAAAAAGATTATTATTAGTGAGTGTTTGATTAAAGTGAATGTATTGGTAATGAGGGTGGTGTGTAAAGGAGTGTGGATGAGTTGAGCACGATTGTGGTTGTGATTGTGAGTGTGAGAGGGGAGTGATGATCTTTCCAACACCAGTCGATTTGTCTTCCTTTATACTTAGTATTCGCCGTGATGAATGCAGCCATTGTTTGGTGTTGCTGCCAATTCGCAAGAATGACTGTCTCGGCCAGTTTTCGGTCGCATTGTGCTGAGCAAGTATTCCAGAATATGGACCAATGCCTATCGAGAAGCGTGCTATCGGAGCCGGTGAATCACTCAAGGACAGAGGATAGGTGGTGCCGGAGATTGGTATTGCACATCTTGGAGCATAGCAAGGTGTTCCCAGAAAGGAAGGAATCTGCGCTTTGCGAGAAATTGGAATGTTGGTCCGAAGGCATAGTTGATTGGCAGATAGGAGTGTGTGAATACATATTGAGAGCACTACAAGAAAACCTCTGCATTTACTATCGCGTTGGGAGCAAGTCTAAAAATTATCTGCTTCAGGTAGGCGATGCACCGAGTCTCGTACCTAGTGCAGAACTTACTAAGTCTACAACGATAGTCTCAAGGCAAAATCCCTCTACAGCCCGAAATGGAATGCAACGGGATATCATGAGGGACTTCACCATGGAATGGTCGAGGGGTTGGATCCCGATCCGCATCAAAGTCTCAGACAAGTCCCGGGAAATCCCCTGCCAACGTCCATAGCATGCCAATCTTTAGTGGCGCAACTCAATCTGTCGATGCCAAGGGCGATCATTCTTGCCATGCAGTGGAGCGTGAAAGGGGCGGACGATGGAATTGGCCGGCCGTTACGCGGGAGACTGACTAACGGTAGTTGAGCGGTCGAGACCGCTGTTCCGGCGGTGATGTCATTTCTTGGGCTCAATAACGGAACATGGCGCTTATTAAATAGCCATTCCAGAGAAAGGATGTCTATGGTATACCATTTGACCGCGTACAGCAGCATCTGCACCGGCTGTCCGGCATTCTCGGGCAGCGAAGAGTGGAGATCAGTCACCCTGGAAACCTTGCATTCGAAATTTCGCTTCGAGCCTGGCACAACGCTTGCTGCGAGCGTCAATAAACATGTTGATGAGTTTGTTCGAGGTATAAAGATTGCGAGAGGAGTAGCAAAC
The DNA here is from genome assembly GCA_013403855.1 of Calonectria honghensis. NCBI lineage: Eukaryota > Fungi > Ascomycota > Sordariomycetes > Hypocreales > Nectriaceae > Calonectria > Calonectria honghensis. Next base: position 71,149 of record VTGB01000081.1, on the reverse strand, counting down.
GGTAGTTTAAACTGTTGGTGGTAAATTTTGGAAATACTGGAGCAGCATTATGAAAGTGGTGGTCTTGACGCGTTGGCAGGTCGGGACCCTTGCCAAATCTGACAGGCAGCCTCAACAAACGCCATGCGGAGTTGATCACGATTACAGAATACTGTTGCGATCATTTAATTACTAGCGACGTGGAAAGCGGCTATTCTGTTTTGGTATCTTTAATCCAGCCGAAGGCTTCTAGAAATTGTCTTGGAAGCCGACCGAGCGGCCCAGACTGTCATCCCATCGCGACTCCTTATTCTCAGTGCGGACCTTCACTATCGTGGACGGCTTACCGATATTGAACGGTCGTGTCCCCTCAGCGCTTGTTTCAGGATGCTCGGCGCCCATTCGTGGAATTTCCGCTCCGGTAGCACCTTTTGTGGCCCGTGAAACACTGGGTTTACGTGTTCCGGATCCCTGCCAGCGCCCATGATCCCGGCGCGCGACGAGAGCCATCGTTTCACACCCCAGCGGCCTGCCACTGAGAGCCCTGCAGCCCAATTAGTTGGAAACGGGCCTCGCAAAATGTGATTTGCAGTCGGTCGAGATTATCGTCCGGTGTCGCCTAGATCCCGGAGCTGATCCCGTCAGCTGCAGCTTGTCCCACGCCGCTGGTGACTTGATAAAACAACCAGTTTCCCTGCCAAGCCATCTGTTTGTTCCATTGTGTTTGCCTGTTTCTCGTGCTGTCCATTCTTTTGTGTGTATGTGTTTTTGGTGCTGCAATTGACTTGTAGCTAATTCCATTCCTTCGTTTCTTCAATTCGACCTTTCATCAATCGTTACAATGGTTAGACTGGGCTTATCGGCTCTCATTGCCACGGCATTCGGCCTGCAGGCTGCTGCGCAGCTGAGCGGCACCGTCGGCCCCCTTACAACTCGCGCCGTCAAGGCGGCCAAGAAGACTTGCAACATTATGGACTATGGTGGTGTGGCTAGCGCTACTACGGATAACAGCCAGGCCATCAGCGATGCCTGGGCTGCGTGCAAAACGACTGGAGGAGAGGTGTACATTCCCGAGGGTGACTACGGCCTAGGCACATGGCTGAAGCTGTCTGGCGATGCCATGTCGTTCCGACTGGACGGTACCATCTACCGCATCGGGTTAGTTGCCAGGATTTTGAGCCTCAGACTTAGGCTAATGTGTGCAGTACCGACGCTGGAAACATGATCTTCTTCCAGCACATGTCCGACTTTGAGTTTTACAGCAGCAACTCCAAGGGTGCTGTCCAGGGCTACGGCTACGAGTTCCACAAGAGTATGTACCTTGGATAGGATTCCATGGTTGTTACTAACTGGCATCAGACAACGAGTACGGACCCCGTATTCTTCGCTTCTACGACGTCAACAACTTTTCCATCCACGATGTGGCCCTGGTTGACTGTAAGTTGCCGACAAATCAAGCATCTACGAAGTAGCTAACCTGTGAAGCGCCCCAATTCCATTTCGCCATGGATACGTGCACCAACGGCGAGGTGTACAACATGGTCATCCACGGTGGAAACCGCGGCGGCCTCGACGGCATCAGCGTGTGGAGCACCAACATCTGGCTGCACGACATTGAAGTGAGCAACAAGGACGAGTGCGTCACCGTCAAGAGCCCCGCCGACCACATCCTCGTCGAGAACGTCTTCTGCAACTGGTCCGGCGGCTGCGCCATGGGATCCCTCGGCGCCGACACGGCCATCTCCAACGTCAAGTACAACAACGTGTACACGCAGAACTCGAACCAGATGTACATGTTCAAGTCCAACGGCGGCAGCGGCACCGTGTCCAACGTGGTGCTCAACAACTTCATCGGCCACACCAACGCCTACACGCTCGACCTCGACGCCGCCTGGTCGTCCATGTCCACCATCAGCGGCGACGGCGTCAACTACTCCAACTTCAGCTTCGCCGGCTGGAAGGGCACCTGCTCCAACGGCAAGAACCGCGGCCCCATCAAGTTCAACTGCCCCTCGGCCGTCCCCTGCACGGAAATGGTCGTCGACGACTTCAACGTCTGGACAGAGTCCGGCAGCGTCGTCGAGTACTGGTGCAACAACGCCTACGGCTCCGGAGCCTGCCTGAACGAGGGCACCGCCACCACCGCCTACACCAGCACCCAGACAATCTCGACCGCCACCGGCTACTCTGTCGCCACCATGGACGGCGAGATCACCGCCGGCCTGGGTCTCACCGTCTCCATTCCCATTCCCACCCTTCGCGCCTCTTACTACCCCGGCGTTGCTGCCTACAGCCCGCTGATGGCCAACTCTGCCTCTGCCGACTCCGTAGCCTCCACCACTCCTGTTGCCGCTGCTGCCGCTTCCACTGCCACGCCTGCGCTTGACAAGCTGGCTGCGTCTAGCTCAACCCCCATTGTATCCTCCTCGGCCCCAGTCGTGACTGCTGCTTCATCTGCCGCTCCCGTTGTCTCGTCTGCCAAGGCTGCCGTTTCGAGCACTGCGTCTGCTCCTTCTTGGGGTAACTGGAGGGGAGGCCGTGGTTCTTTCCCCTGGCGCGCGTAAATTAGGCGCCACTAAGTGCCTAATGGGTGGAAACATGTAAGATAGTTCTCTTCGCTGGTGGATGAGGGTGGTTTTTGGTAGATACACTGGATAATAGAAAATTGTACATCTGATGCATTATCAGCTCAAGCGCATTGTGATAGCCAGCCGAACCCACCAACGTGAACCAACCAACGTGATTCTACTCATGAGTGAAAATATTCAAATCGAGTAAGCGGAAGTAGAAATCCAACGCCAAGAACGACGATAGACCTCATGTCGGATTCGGCAAGTTCTCGTATTCAACTCGCCAGCCTCGCGTTGTGGATTGGGCCTTTGCATATTGTACGTAATTTTCGTCCTGTCATCTCAACATTTAAATGAAAGTTAGATTGAGGCGACTGGAGCCATTTATCCAAAGTGCCGCCACTGCAATAAGCTTATGGGTTACGGTTGCTGCTGGAGCCGGTGCTACTGGCTCCGACAGGCAAGTCCGGAGCACATTGTCCCGTTTCAGATCCCTGCCAATTACCCAAAGGAGACGGGTTCGATGCCAGGACCAACCTTAAACCAAACATGTTTTGGCGATTGCAGTACTGCAACGCTGACCTTTTACCAGATGATCCGAGGTCCTCATCCGATTTTCCTTCCCAGACATGGAAATTTTCTCCGTCTTTCCAATCCTGGAACATGATCCTAAAGTGTCGAATTGTTTTGGTGATCGGTACTGCTACCCGACCCCGTCTCGCCGGTGCCATTCCCTGCTTCGGTTAGCCTAGTGTCGCGTGTCCCGACTTGGCGCTCCACTGGGAAGGCCAGCCGTCAGAGAAGCGACAGGGAATACCCGCGTGTGTTACAGGTCCCAGTTCTTGGTGGTAGACTGACAAGAGAATGTCAACTAAAAGGTCTTGGCATTGCGCTTCTGCTCGTGTTGACGGATTCTGAACCCTGGGTCTGGACCCTTAATCCAGACTATGCTACCCTGACATCCGATGACTTGCTAAGCGACCAAGCGGATACCCCATGGTGCCATAGGTGGGAAATATGGAGACGGAAGTTCATGAGAAAGGATGACGCCGTAGTCGTGCATCTTCGTGGTTGTATATATTCTCATCGTCGCTCTTGGCTGTCATGTTTCACTATCAACCCATTCCTTTCATTCATTCTTTAATCCGACTGGTCGGATCTTTCATATTTCGTCTAGTATTTCAACACATTCTTTAAAAGACATCGCTACAATCTTTACTTATTCGCCCATCATGCGTTTCTCTACCGTCTCTGCCGTCCTTGGAGGACTTGTTGCCTCCGGTGCCGCCATCTCCGATCTCGACGCTTCTGTCTGGAAGAACTTGGAAACTTCGCAGCCCGTGAAGAAGTCTGCATTCTCCCGAGTGGCCAGCAACCGACCCTCCAAGCGAGCAACTTGGAGCCCTCCCTCCGACTTGGCCACTCCCTTGACTGAAGTCTGGAGCCACTATGAGAGCACCTACGATGGCGGCGTCTTCAGCAACACCAACTGGGGATGGCAGCAAATCATGGCCAACAACGGGTAGGAAACCCGGAGGCAAACTTTCGGCTCTATGCTAACAGTTTGACAGAAAGCTGAACATTTGCGTTCGATGGGAGTCCAATGAGACTGTGACTGCCGCTCAGCGCACCCAGATTGCCAAGGTCTACAACGAGCAGTACCAGAAGTGGTTCAAGTGGGTTTACGGATTCGACGGCTTCCCCTACTCCGAGGTCGCCGTCAACATTGTTGGCTGGGCTGTCAAGGACACCAGCCTCCTCCAGGGTTCCACTGACGGCATTGACGTCTACACCGACCTCGATGCCGATGGCATCCCCATGTGCCCTGTCGCCTGCGCCCGAGATGCTCACCTCGACGGCGACTACAGCGGCTGCACCGGAGGTGCTGACCACCACTACGACCACTCCCTCTGGCTCACCGAGGGTCTCGACGGAGGATACGGTTACTCTTGGGGCCAGCAGGTCGGCCGCGAGTACCTTATGAACAACATTGACTCGGGTAACATCCACATCCTTCTGCACGAGATGGGCCACACCTTTGGTCTGGATGATTGTAAGTTTCCATAACCTGTACAAAAAGAAAAGTCTTAAAGCTAACCTGTTTATAGTCTACGGTATGTTTTATTACCCAGATTGAGATTAGACTATAGCCGCTAACATGTCACAGACTGGACCCCCACTGGCGTCACCAACTTCATCATGCTTGCCGGTTCCGCCATGGAAATCACCGACTTTGACGGCTGGATGTTCCGCAACTGGTGGTACAAGCTCGCCGAGAAGAACAACTGGGGAACTACTAGCTCGGTGGGTTCCTCCTCCTCCACCCCGGCAGCCACCACCCCCACGGCCACTCCCGCCGTCACCCCCACTCAGGTCGTCCAGAAGCAGGAGCAGGTCCTGGAGACCACTACCACCCCCGTTGCTGTTTCTGCCGCTGCTTCTGAAACCCCCGACTCGGCTAACGCGGATACCGATGATAGTGAAGGCGAGGTCGCGGCTCAGTACGCGCAGTGCGGAGGTAACTTCTTTACCGGCTCCACCAAGTGCGCTTCCGGATCGACGTGCGTCAAGCACAACGAATACTACTCGCAGTGCGTCTAAATAGTGGGTTATTCAAAGTTGGGCGGGAGGTGTACAAAGGATTTGGAGATGGGGACATCAGAGCATTTATGGGGTTGATATGTGTCCGAGTGTTGTACAAAAACTAGACTTCATAGTGTATATATGTTGAGTATCGTAATTCATATCGCGTTCAGACGCAACCCGCCTGTTTCGGTTGAAAGTAGAGTGGTATCGCACCGCGCACCTTGGCACTTCTCCTTCATCGGTGATTCATATTATACTACTGGGGGATTCCGAGTTTCTTCCACATGGCATTGTTCATCTTGTCTCACCATGCAGAATCCCCAGTGTTGCTAATCCAAGTCTGGGTTTTGACTGCCAAACGGGCTGGCGATGCGCTGGACGCAGAGGTCGGCGTGTTGCGGGCTTCCTCGCTTTTGAATTAGTTAGTAAGTCTATTGAGTGTTATACTTGGATTTTTTGTGTTTTTTACACGGGGGAATACCTCGATTCCACGCTCAGGTATTTATCCTCTTTTCTCATTCAAGGTATTGCTCCGCTGCTCTTGTTATCTCCTCCTGCAGTTCTGGAGAAACTGGCTTAAGTCTGGCGGAAATTAGAGATGGCGTTGTGATTTCTCCATGTTTTGGAGTCTCCCTACATAGAGAATTAGTTTGAGACAAATCCTTTCCACAATTCTGTCGTATTTTACGACATTTCGTGGTGCTCTAGCCGTGCATCAACTCAGTCGCCCCAGAAATACCACGAGCTATACAGAATCCGGCATAGTCAGTCCCGTAATTTGTCTAGCAGCAGAGCGGATTGGCTGGCCCATTGGCATTTAAGTTGCCCCGCAATTTGTCTTATGCAGTGGGGCTTTTCTTGTTCAGCAACTTGGTCTCGGACGGTGTACGAATTTTGTCCAAGGGGCCATCATCTTGCCAGCCAAAAATAATGGGTTCATCGCAAGCAGCACGTCGTGACCGTCCTCTGATGGATGTGGCCCCAGGTCAGCCTGAAAACGAAATTGATGTGGGCGGAATCTGACGCCACGCATTTGAACTGAGCTAACGGAGCCCCAGGAACGGAGAGAGAGGATGCGTCTGGCGCAAAGGACGTACCGCAATCGCAAAGCCATGGTTCTGGACCGGGAAAAGGCCCGCTCCGAACGATTGAGTCTCGCTTTAGATAAGGTAACCGGGGCTTTTGATAGGTTCCATCGACAGATTGCCGAATCAAGCCAAACACAATACCCCCCAGAACTTCTTGCTCATCTCAGCGAGGTAGCGAAGGAGATGGCGGCGGCAGTCAGGGACGCGAAAAGCTATGACGTTCCCTCAGATTCCTCAGACGTTACATTAGTAGATCCCAAGCCGCGGTCACTAGGAGATTGGAATACTGGATCCGCTCTGACACAAACCATGCAACGACATCAAACGTCTCCCGAGGTGGACTCAGGTATAATGTCCATCTCAAATTCCTTGGCCCCCACATCCTGTGCTCCCTCCCACGGCATGGTCTCCATTTGCCTACATACACGGCAACCAGCTCACACATCACTGGAAAGTCTGATTGTGTCTGCTTGCATAGAGCAGGTCATCTTTCTGCTATCCAGCCTGAACAACCAGAGCTGGTACCCAGCACTCACTGTCCCACTTAAATTGATGGGTGAGGAGTTGGGGAAGCTCGTCATTCTCGGAACTCTACGGGCGCGTTACGAGGTACCAAAGGGGGCTCCTTACATCCCTGATGCTTTTGCGCGGTTGCCAGAAATATATCGCGTCATAGAAGGGGGGGACACGATAGTTCCCAGGTTGCCACCGCCTTACGTTCAAAAGCTTCGGTATGGCAAGACCAGAACCAGGTTGCGTACAGACGTTCCCGCCCTTCAGGGGAAGTGGATGGAAGCGTCAGATGTGGAAGAATACCTACAAGAACGAGGCATTGATACGAAAAACAACAGCCCAACCATGACAATGAATTTGGGTAAGAACCGCGTTGAGTCGCCAGATTCTGACGCTACACTCGCGCAACCCCCATCTGAATGGCAAATAATATCTTCTGTACGCCCTTTCCTTTATGATTTAGTATAGCAGGTAGGCTTTCCTCTAACCCGCGTCTGCAGGAAGTATCAAATCAAAAAGATCATTCGCGCGTATCATGCTACACGGCCGGCGCCCAAGTTCACGAGCCCTCGGACTTTTCGGTATTTGGATTTGCCCCTGATGAGACCCCTTTGGTTCCGCCAGCATCTGAAAATACTCACATGGGAAGTGGATCTGCAAAAAAGGTAATGGTGACATTGGGACCAGAGTTCCAAGTGGACAATAAACCGGGTTCCTGTCCAGTTCGAATCGTCATCGATCTTGACCAACTCACCAGGATACTTGCTGCAAACGCTGTATGCTTAGGCTATATGCCAGGAATCCGGAGAGAGTCTGTGGATGACGCAATTCGCCAGTCTGTTATCAATTTCGAGAGCATCAGTTAGACTACGCATTGTTGAGACATTCTCGACATAGAAAGCAATTATTATCACTTTGTCAACGATTGCGGCAGGACAGGAATCCGCCCATGTGCGGTGTTTGCCGCTGTCATCTCGCCCCCGGTTTCAACAAACCAGACTAAACAATCTACATGGAAGCGCTGGTGTTGTGAGACAATGGGGAGCGAGGGAAAGATGAGCGCAAAATAGATTTGAAGGCAGCAACCCAAGGGAAAGTCTTTAGGGAAAGCTGGCACCGAATTACATCTAATAAATCCATGGCTACCTTGTTTTGCACTGTACCTGTCACATTCATATTATAACCACTATTTGCACTACGCATTAGCGGAGTGTACATTCCCTTTTGCGTCGTGCAACGATTACTTAATAGTACCAAACTGTCATCGAGTTTTGGTTACGTCAGGGCCCAAGGGCAACAATGAATATTATCAATGCAGATGCATCGGGTGATTGGATAACATGGATGAAATGTGCGCCCATATTTATGAATTCAGCGGCTTGGCAAAGCAAAGGCCTATGAGTACTCAGAACAGCCGTCGGTGTACTGCATCAATAACGCACAAGCGTCGCTGATGCGATCAAGAGAACTCACGGTGCTAAAGACTTTGCCTTGGATCTAAACAAAAGATTAACATTACTCTTGCATTAGAGATGATATATACAAAAGTCTAGGGGGTATTAAAAATCTAGTCTATACTCTATTATTCCACCAAGTGCTTTTGCAGCCACGATTCTATAACTCCGACTCTTTTCCACATGTATTAAAGGTTAAGCAGCATCTCGAAACACGTTTGTCTGCACTGTTTTTGCTACTGATATGGCGACAAGCCTCTCCATGGGCGTTGCGGGGTGAAGGGCATCCCACCAAAGCTAAGAAGAATTAGTTTTGCGCAACAAATCTGAGATAATTCAGGAGCCCTCACACATGATTTTCCGTCCAGACTCTGGCAGGTTGAACTGACGACACCCGCAGATGCCGGATTATTGTACCCGTCCATGAATGGAACCGACGTGTTCAAGAATACCACGGCCGCCTTGTTGTGGCTGGCTTGGAACGCCCTGACCTTTTTGCCCAAAAGATCGTTCCAGGTACTCACAGCTGTGCTGAGCTGCCTTTTCTGCGTCGTATTGAGCGGCGTGAAAATGGGAAGGATGTTCATAGCTGGGGGGGGGCATCGTTAGCGGGGCATGCATTGGAGGGGGAGAATCGGGACTCACGCGGGGCCGAGAGCATGACGAATTTCCGAAGACCGAGCCCATATAACCTGTCCACTTGCGCAAAGTAGCTGTCCGCGATTTTCCCGTACACAGCGCCGGCTGTGGCGTTTGTGTAGCTGAGGCGGATGTCATTGACGCCAAACCATACGCCGACCACGGCGTTGGCGTTTGCAACCCTCCAGCTTTTGTTCCTGGGTCCCAGCCGATAATAATTCGTGAAGATGTCGACTTGGGTTTTAAAGTCGTTGGCGGTTCCCATCACGATACCGTTGTCGACCGTCGCGCCGCTTGTCGCAAAGTTGTACGAAACCGTTTGAGTGTTGTTGTTCGAGTAAGCGATCGACGTGTTGAATTCCGTCACCATCAGTCCCACCCAGTTGGCTCCCCCGGATGATGTTACTCCCGGGTACGCGGGATTGCCTAGAGGATTGATGGGCCCGGGAGCCTGCTTCGTGGGGTTAAACCCCGTTTTTGAGTACGAGTCGCCGCTGGTGAAATTTGATCTGGTAAGAAAGGCATCATCCTGGGGGTTAGGTACTGCACGGTAACTTACAAGGTGAGAAGGAAGTTCCTGGGGTCTTGAGCACCCTCGGCGCATCTTGTCAGGGCCGTCAGAAGCAGGGCGGCTGTCGCCTTGATAGCGAGGAACCTCATGGCTACAATGCTCCAGCACGATGGTAGGGATCGGGGGAAAAGAAGGACCTAAAGGCAAGTTTAAACACCTGGTCTCCTTTTAATGATATAGCCAACATCCCGTCCAGTTTATCTCCTTCTCTCTTGGCATATGGGGATCCACCAGCTAACGATCAAGGGTCATGTCCGTGTTAGGAAGCACACAAAGGGTCCCACGCCAATCGGATTTTACGTTCAAAAAGTCCCGCAATGCTTGGCGATGAAACTACTGCATCGCTAGAAACAATACCCCGGGAGGTAAACCAGGTCAAGATTCATCAAACTCGGCAGTCTAGACTCTGCCAAGCGAGTGCGAGGCTTGCTGAGGTTTTTGGTCCACCTGCCCAACGGCGCTACGGGTGCCCATCCTCCAATGGCAACGAGACGGGCCATGATGTGGCTGAAGTGACGGTACTCTGAGAAATTATTGTACCCGGAGCTCGGCGCAGCCAAGTGGATCCTTGTTGGTTGCACATTGAAACAACCCTGCACGGAGCACAAGTGTGGGTTGCTCGAAATAGACCATTGAATTCAGTGTTGCGCTACTGTCAGGTGCATTGGTTTAGCCCTCTCAGAAATCAGCCACGACCAACAGTTCCATTCATCCGACGAGAAATTGTTTGTCGTTAGCGAACTTCTGGAAGCCCTCTCGGCCGGGTCACTAATTGTTCCCTGTGCGGGTTAACCGATACGCGAGGAGCCCGCATTGCAGCTGTAACAACGGCCTTTATACATGAAATCCGACATTAATTTATCGCAAAGTTTGGCAAATTGCGCACGCTCAAATCCAAGATAAAAATAACCGTTTGTAGGGCCGAATTGGAATCGAATAGAGCGCAGTGTGGCCCAACATAGTATAATGGCCCATATTCCCATACACTGAGACTCCATTTTGTTTACGGCCTCGCCGTAAAGTGAATGGCGCATGAAATTGTCACGTAATTATACAAATACACTGTTCTCAATAATATTGTATCCAGCAGAAACAGACAAGCCACTTGAATCCAAAGTATTAGTAATTTGTTCCAGTTGCGCGCTGAGTGCCTTTCCAATTTTGTGTATCTACAACCTTCATCCCGCCAGCCTTAATTCCAGCTTGAAAAGAAAAAAAATACAACAGGCCGTGACAAAGACTCTGAGTTAGTCGCAAAAGAAAAAGAACTAAAATGGGAGCAAGTCGGGCCAGAAATCCTAATCAACACCCAGTAAATAATTGCTGTCTAATTTACAAGTGTAGTCCATTGCTACAACATGAGAGAGACAGGAGAAAACTTCTAATACCGCGCAAAGAACCTGATGTCTATCTATAATTTCGCCAACCTCTAAATATCCTGTTATACGCCCTTACCAAGTAGCCAGTTGGAGAGCGCGCCAATCGTGCTCGCCACCATGCAGATAATGTACACGATAATCCCAAAGATTCCGCCCCACAGAAATCGGACAGCGGCGATAGGGTCCGTCACGCCCCTCTTCACAGCGCAAAGCGCCCACTTCCAGTCGCTCTTGGCCTCGACAATGACCCACGCAAATAGCGACTGCTTCCGCGGCCGTTGCTTAAGCTTAGGCCGAGACCCGGGGAACTCGGCCACTCCCTTCTTTCTCCCGGCCAGATCCTTCACGTTCAGCGTGTGTTCCTCATGGGAGCGCTCCTTAACGCTCTCCTTGGTCAACTTGCCGCGGATCCTGCTCTGCTCCTCTGGGCTGTTGTGTTCCCACCACCCGCGCACCGCGTCGAACATATACTTTTGGATTTCCGTCTTCCGCCGAGGAAAAGCAGGGTGGTGCAGGATGGTCAACACCTCGTCAATCGTCTTGTCGGCGTCGCGGAATCCGTCGTCCCAGCATTTCACGACCTGCTGAGTGGTCCAATTTGTCGTAACTGTCGCTACAAGCCCGGCGGGGTGGTTGAGGATGTTGTTGAAGTGGTCTTTGGACAGATCCGAGTGGCTCGGGTCGGACCCGTCGCCGTCCTGGTAAACCTCTGCTGATGTCGATTTTGCAGCTTCTGCATCGACCCGTTCCTTAGCGGCCCTCACAGCGTTGCGCAACTCCATGATGGAAGCTTCCATCATGAGGGAGAGATACTTGAACGCGAGATCATCTGTGTACTTGCCCAACTGCGTGCTCGACTCCTTGGACATCGGCTCAGAATCTTCCTGTTCGTTACTCTCCTGGAGCCACTTCTTTATTCTGTCGTGAAGAAAGAAAATTGGCTCAATAGACTGCCAGAGGATGGTTGCATCCATGGCGCTGTCCGCAACTTTCCCTTTGCCCTTGTTCTCGGCAGCCGAATCTTCTGCTTTTTGGAACAGCACTCCCACTGTTTCTAAGTCCTTGAGAAGTGGGTCGTTGACCACTGTTTTAGATGCCAAGGTCTGCAAGCTTTGTATGGCGGCTTTCAGCAACTCAAATATCTGGTCAAAAGCCATCGCTCCGATGTTGAGTTCCTTGTAGCGGTTAGCGGTATTCTTTTAAAGCCAGCGGTCAACGGCTGCGTACATTTTCAAGGTTCTCAATGGATCCTTTGCATTGCAACACGGCCATGTCGTCAGCTTCGCCAAGGAGACTGTGGAAAATGTCCAGCATCCCAAATGTGCCCGTCACTAGCGGCGGCACCACTCGGCCCTTCCATCCTGGAATCCGTACCCTACATGCGTCGCCCACAAATGGGAAAACATCATCTTCCCCTAGCTCCTGTAGACAAAGCTCGATGAAGTTGCTGTGTGCAGAGAAATCCTCCAGTGTGTGTAGAGCAGCTCCAAGGTGAATAAAAGCCTCCTTCTTTGCCCCAGGATTCTTCTTCTGCCGTCCCAACTCGATACACTTACTCAGTTCTCTTCGAATGTAGTCGGCAGACGTATCCCAACCCTTGCCGGAATTAGAAATGTAATTCTTCATGCCAGTCTTGGGGTCAAATTTCAGCTCCTTCGGATCGACCGGACCTCGCAGCCGCTCATCAATATCCTTTGCATTTTCAGGATAGCCCTTGGGGTTGTCGATGTGTTCAACATGAGTGTAGCATCCGAGTCGTTCTCTAGTCACATCAAACTCATCGGTAGCAAACCCAAACTCCAGGAAGCCCAGCACGCTCACGATAGCCCGGAGGGCCGGCTCCGGTACATTTTCGAGGCATGTCGTGTCTATGACCTGTGAAAAATCGCGAAGCCAGTTACCAAAGTATATCTGCCGGCGCTCGAGCGCTGAGAAGCGGTAGTGGGTGATGAAGCTGGCGGGCAGGTAGCGAAGCACCTCAATAATGTCGCCGTGGCGCCACACGTAGCCGTTGAACTCGCTCGTGCCCACGACCTCACCGGCCCCGAAGGCGGACGCGCGGCCAACGAACAGGAGGCAGACAACGAGTATGAGAAGCACTTTCGATGTAGATCCCATCTTTTCGGCTAGTTGTGACGTATTGAGCTGGAAGATGTCGTGTAGAAGTGAGTGAGCAAGCGGCTCGGATCTTAGTCCATGACGTCATCTGATCACTAGGTCCAATCACGTTTTTGCGAGCTGAAGAAATGGGCGATCGGAAAATCATAGCCCCATATTTCCGTGCCGCAAGCGGCCCAAAAGTGCCCGCCAAACCCGCAAGCAACCAGCTGATAATGGAAGAGCTCGGAGATGCAGCGAGCAAAAGTCCGTAATACTGAGACGGAATAGGGTGGGCCAATCGCAACCATTCAATCCTCGTATATTTTTTCTAGCCAAGACTAAACAGAGAGGGACTTCAAAGAGGAAACTTTCCAGTCGGCGTCTTCGGAAATGCCAAGAAGCCTAGCGCTGCAAATCTTACCAGTACAAGGATGGTTTGTTCTGGTGGAAATGTGATGAGCGGAACGCGCACATCAGTGCACATACTGTGTATACAATTCTCAAGTTATTCAAAACCGCTTTCATGTGATAACTGATTTCTACACAGGAGTCGTCATATCCTCACATCCATTTAGACTGGTGATCGGCAGCATAGTTGCCCATTGTGGTAAGTGATGCGGTTAGTTCCGAGCGGCATTACGCAGGGTCCCCCGTTTCTTGTCAAACTCAAGCTCAGCATCGAGAAAGAGTCAAGGTAAAATAGAAAAATTCGATAGAACGGTTACCCGAATAAAATGGTTCATGAAAAGAAGCTCCCGATTATCCGAAAGCGCGGGTGACATGGCTACGATTATTGTTGTCGATGTTGTAGGGTAGTTGCTTCAACTGCGAAATCGCTAAAACTCAATGATTTATTTTTAGAAGCTTTCCCCGAGCTTTTTGTTGCCGAATGGATGTCGGGTTGGGCATACCAATCTAATTTACCCGTATTATCGCTCACCGGAGAATAATCATTTGGAATGGTTCAAGTTCTGTGAAACAGCACTGATCGTCCCACCGCGACCAATTCACGCATGTCGGTGGTTTTTGTGTCATGTCCTATTTGGCCACTTTGCAGGCCTTGGCACGTGTGCATTGACCATCTTTAACTCTCACCGGAGGAGTAGCAGCAAGGTATGACCTCATCTGATGCTTTTGCACTGTCCGCGTGTTGCTGTTACAAGCTAGTGATCAGCTGCATGGAGGAATGCTGACTTCAGCTCCTGCGGGCGAAATGCGACTTGACATTTCGGATCTCGGGGCCAGTGCATCACCACATTTCACCGTCGTGGGGAAATTCAGTAAGCATAAAATATTTGCCAACGTTTATCAAAGCTACTCGGGCACCTTGGTCGTTACATAAAACCACGACATCGTCCACCCGCAAGGTTAAACGCTCCTCTTTGCATCACAACTTCCTCAATAATCTCCGATACTACGCATCTAGACATCGCCCTTCGAATAAAATGCTTGCCAACTACTTGATTGCATCCTTGACCCTCGGGTTTGCGTCCTTTGGCTTCGCCCAGGACAGCATCCCTTGCGGCTTCAAAATGGCACCTTGTCCCACTGGCAAAGTGTGCATCCCGAACAGCGCCGACTGCACGAATACAGACAGGTGTGCTGGCACCTGCGGAACCAACTACTCTTCCTGCGGAGGTTTCGTCGTGAACCCGAAAAAATGCGAAGATACAGCATCTTGTCTTCAAGATCCGCGATACCCAAACAGATATGGAATGGTCACTGATCTGCCTGGAATTTGCGTGCCCAAGACAGTCAAGACATGCACTGTCATTGGTGAGACTTGCGAAGACGGCCTCAAGTGTTATGACAACCCGAGGGATGACTGCCGCCCGTACAAGAACGACAAAAATTGCCCCGGCATTTGCCTTTAGCGAGCGAAATCCAGCATCCAAGCTGGGACAAATTTGGTCGATGGGATGGATGAGGTCAATGCCCGGGTCGGACGACATAATAAAACACAGTGGAGTATGATGGAGAGGATGGCACGGATGGTCCAAACGCTGACGGGACCATGCGTTGGTTTGGATTTAATGCGCCCAAACGTGAGCTTAGCCACGAAAATTAGTCTAATATGAAACTCGCCATATTGATTCTGACTTAATCTGAGCGGCGATTTTATTTGAGAAAGGCCGATCGGCCACGTGTGGTTGGGGCGTTAGGCACCGATCACATTGACGTGAAACATGCAGAAGCGGCTTTTCTACTCATTGAAGCACGTGAATTGCCAGGTGATTTCGTAGTTTATCCGAGGACGAAGCATGAGCGTCCCACAACATCACGCTGCGCAGGTCGGTCACACCCAGCTGCTGAATTGAATATTGAAAGAACTTTGTTTTTCTATGACTGAGGGAGCGGTCAAAAATGGCTTTCGAGCTTAATAGAGCTCGCTTCCGTGGTGGCGTTGCGCTAGTTATTCAGCCCACCAGCCTCAACACATAATTCTTGGTGTTTCGATACAAACAGCTCAACCTCATTTTATGGTTACCACTATCTATTATGTATTTTGAAGTTGCGACGTATCGAATTTAAGGAGGAATATTGTGGAACCCGAAGTATTTCCCACCGTCGGCCAAGGAGGTTTTGGGTTTGCGATGTTTTCCTTTGGTGGGGCGAATGTATAAAATGACCGGGCCCATTGAAGAATTGCATAATTTGAGGCTGACAGGATCTTTCCATCGCAGTCGCCTGAGTAGAGAGGCGCTAAATCTATCCTGGCATCCAAACTACAAATGTTGGAAGAAGCATGCATTATCATGACTGGCCAAATATTGATACCTATTGTTCGATAGGTCCTTCTGCAAAGCTAATTTGTCTATGTATAAGCTAAGACATCCACTTGCGAAGATGGTCCATCCCTACCGCGACGAGACGGCAGTCGAGCCACCTCTCATACGCTGCTTACCGGATTGATGCGCCCCCCCTTGAGTTCGGCGCGCTTCCCGTTCAGACACTGGTGCATCCAACAGTTCGGCGCTGAGCCGCCCATTTGGTTTCTGCTTATTGGCATGGGGATTAGGTAATCGAAATGGTCGCGAGCCACGTGAGAGGGACAGCAAGCCACAGCGGCTCTACCCCCGCAAATACCGTGTGCCTTCTGGCGCTGGCGGTGAACTTTTCCTGAAGCATGAGAATTAGCCTGATTGTTGTTTATGCTGATCTTGCTTTTCATTCTAGACCCTTTGTTTTTTTTCAGCTCCAGCAGCTTTCGCCCGCTCTCTGGCTTTTGCTTTGGAGCACAAATCTCCATCTAGCCCTCTAACAGCAGCTCTTTGGAGAAGGCTGCAATCATGGGCAAAAAGCCTCAAAAGGCACCACGTCAAGATCAAGGCAAATGGACTCGCCGGGTTCTGAAGCGCTGCGGTCTGGGTGGCAAACATGAAGCATCTGATGACAACGGCGTAGTTAGTCATACCCTTCTTAGTTCTGATCCGACCGACTGACGTGGCTGAAATAATCTAGCTCACGCACCAACAGCTCACGGAAACACAACTCATAGCTAGGAACCCGCCGAAGGGGGACTGCACCGATACTGGCGTGTTAGGTAGCGATGATACTTGTGCAGCCTCTCCTGACGGCGTCCAGCTGCACCATAGAATGGCGGGACACACCAACATGTGGGATGAGGCTTTAACACGAGTGAAGGATTCGGAAGTAGATGAAAAGATCATCAACAGCATCCAGAGTTTTGCAAGGAAGTCGGCCGAAGAGACCCATTCCGGATCTCAGCTACAGGATTTAGCTACTATCACGAAAAGGATGGAACAAGCCATCGCCAATAAAGAAGCCAATCACAAGGCGGAAGCATGGAGTGTTATGATTGGTAGCAAGGAATACTCTGTGCGTGGATTTATCGAAAAGACTGTCGGAATCCTCAACAAATTCACTCCAATCGCCGACGTTGCCGTCAGCGCTGACCCTCTCCATGCTGCTTTGCCATGGGCAGCTGTGCGACTTGTTCTTATGGTAAGCTCGTACCCCCTTTATCATGGCATATTTCTTTTTAACCCACCGCCTCTAGGCTTTAAGTTCAGGTAGTAAAATGAAGAGTGAGATAGCCTTTGGACTCACCAAGGTGACTATGTTGGTTTTCCATTGCAATGCCTATCAAAAATTGTACCTTGTTTCAAACGAGTCAAGTCAACAAGACTACCCTGTTTTGAGTCGCCTCAGAGAAGCCATTATTGAGGCTTATGTTCAGTCGTTGATTTTTCTTGGCTTCGCACATCTACAGTATGGCAGAGGCGATGTCATTGCTCTCTTCAAAATTGAAGATATGGGGACGTACATCCAAAACCTTATGGACGTCGGAAATGACCTTATTCAAGCTGCCAATGACTGTGAAAAGGATTGTAGTCATAAGAGCCAGGCCAGGGTAGAAGAGCTCTTTCAACTTGCAGCGGAAATTCACGAAGTCATCAGCAATCAAAAGTATGCCAATAATAAAAGCTTTGGATCGAGTACTGGTGCTGAAATTCTACAGAAAACACATTTCCGGCATTTACAAGTCTGTTCACTTGTCTTATCTAACGGCTCAATTGGCCGAGGGCGCCGAATACGACTCTCACGACAATGAAAACGGCCCTAAATGCCACAAAGAGACCAGAGTTGATTTGCTCAAGGCAATTCAAGCTTGGTCCAGAAGCCTTGAGGGGAGGCCCATATACTGGTTACAAGGGAAAGCCGGAACAGGAAAATCAACTATATCGCGCACCATCGCCCAAAGGCTACATGATGTAGATGAACCTGGTGCAAACTTCTTCTTCAAGCGGGGCGCAGGCGATAGAAGTCATGCCAAGCGCTTTTTTACAACGATTAGCTCACAACTTTGCCGTAAGTGGCCCATATTTGCGGAATGCGTGGAAGAGGCTATCTGTCAAGACCGCGCCATCGTTACGAAAGCGTTCAAGCAGCAGTTCGAGAAACTCATCCTGGAGCCGTTGCAAGAGTTAAGCAAAAGGGGGTATGGCATTTTAAGGATCCTGGTGGTAGTAGACGCTCTTGATGAGTGCGACGAAGACGACCATGTCAAAACTATCGTCAGCCTCTTGCCGAAAGTCAGAATTCTGATGGAAAGGAACATTTACTTAAAGTTCTTCATAACAAGTCGTCCGGAAACTCACCTTCGACATGGTTTTAAGAAGATTGGCCAAGATCATGACGAGGTAGTCCTTCATGATATATCAGAAGACCTGATCCGACGAGATTTATACACGTATTTGAAGTACGAGCTATCAAGGATCAGGGATGAATATAATGAAGACGATGAGCTGCCACTGGAAGAAGACTGGCCCGGTGACGAAAATGTCAGGAGACTGGCTCAGATGGCATCGCCTTTATTCATCTTCGCTGCAACTGTCTGCCGATTCTTGAACAAGGATCCTAGAGATGGGCTTGTATTGGTTTTGGATGAGGCGATGAAAACCTACGACACGCAGCTAAATGCGGCATATCTTCCGGTTCTTCGTCGTTTGCTCAAGGAGAATGAAAACAGTTCTGCTGAAAGGAACATGGTCAACAGATTCCAGAAGATTGTGGGATCAATCGTGACTCTCGAAGAACCACTATCCGTGTCATCCCTTGCACGACTCCTGGATATTGACCAAGGTGAAATTATACGCACTATTAAGCCTCTCGATTCCGTCCTCAATATTCCTAACTTAGATTCAAAACTTCCCATTCGACTCTTTCATCTATCCTTTCATGAATTCCTAATCGACAAGCAACGAAATAAAGAAGAGAAGTTTCATGTTGATCAGGAAAAGGCTCACGAAAACCTGGCAAATAAATGCCTAGAACTTCTCTTGAGGCCCGGTTGCCTGAAAGAGGATATCTGCGGTCTGAATAAGCCCGCAAGATATAGAAATGAGATAGATCAGCATACCATTGACAATGAGATTCCTCCTCCAGTTCAATATAGCTGCCGCTATTGGATCCAACATATTATCAAAGGCAATGTCAAAATTCATGATCAACACCTGGCATATCATTTTCTACAGCAACACTTCATCCATTGGATTGAAGTGCTGTGTCTGATTGGAAGACTATCAGAAGGCCTTAGTCTTATTCAAGAACTACAAACGGCTATAAATGCAAGTAAATTCAAGCTCAACCTAAAATGTATATGTGCTAATGTTTAACTCGTAGGATAATGGTGCCGAAAAAGTGCTAAGTTTTGTTCGAGACGCAAATCGGTTTATTCTGCACTCTTACGCTGCAATTGACCGAACACCCCTCCAGCTTTATTCTTCGGCTCTTCTTTTTTCTCCAGAGGAGAGCATTATCAGAAAATCTTTCCAGAAGCATATAGATTGGGTGATACAAAAACCAATCATGGAAAGCAGTTGGAGTCCCTGCCTCCAAACACTTGATGATCATGAAACCCCCATACATTCTGTGGCTGTCTCTGGTAATGGTAAATTCATAGCTTCAGGGGGGCATAATGGCACCGTTACAGTTTGGGATGTGTCAACACGGGTACTTCGATACACACTCGAGGGCCATGGGAGATCTGTAACGGTGGCGTTGTATGACCGTGGAAAGTTAATGGCATGTGGGTCATATGACTCAAGAATCAAAATTTGGGATACAGAAACGGGGGAGCTCCAGCATACACTCAACAATAATGACTTTGTCATGTCCTTGGCATTTTCAAAGGGCGGGCGACTGGCCTCAGGCTCACGGGATGGAAAAATCAAGTTATGGGCAGTGTCATCTGGAAAACTTGAAAAGGTCTTGCAAGGCCATTGTGGAGAGGTTTCATCAGTCGCTTTTTCAGAGGAAAACAGGCTGTTGGCTTCGGGCTCATATGATTGCACAGTTAAAGTTTGGGACGCAGAAACAGGAGCACTCAAAGCTACCCTCACTGGCCATACTAAGCGAGTTAGATCAGTGGCACTATCAAGCAATGGTAAACTGCTGACATCTGGATCAGCTGACTATACGGTCAAAATCTGGGACACAGCAACGTTGAAACTTCGACACACGCTCGAAACGCATGGTAGAGTCATGTCAATCTCATTCTCGAGGGATAGCAAACTGCTAGCCTATACATCAAGCCAAAAAGTTGAAATTTGGGACCTGGAAACGCAAAAGCTTCGACAAACTCTTGAGGGACATGCCCGATTGGTTAACTCAGTTGCTTTCCAGGACAATGGAAACATGGTATCGGGTTCGGATGATAAAACAATTAAAATTTGGGATATAACCCAAAACAACAACGAACACGCATTTCAAGGTCATAATAACGATGTTGTATCGATTGCCTTCTCGGCCGATGACAGGCTGGTGGCATCTATATTACAAGATTGCACAATCAGGATCTGGGATGCAAGAGAGGCAACACTAAGGTCTGAAATCGACCTTGAAATGCACACTGAAACCAGAAGTAAACAATTTGCTTCCTTACCCGCATTCTCTCCTGAAAACAAGCTTCTAGCAGCAGGATTTTTCAAAGGTCAAATTATTGTCATGGACTTAATACGTGAAAGGCTTGAATGGGAGGACCGGGCCCATTCTGATATTGTTAGATCAATTGCTTTCTCAGCTGATGGTAAGTTCATGGTATCTGGGTCAGACGATAGGACAGTAAAAGTCTGGGATGCAAGAGGGGGATCGCTTTTGCATACCCTCGAGGGTCACAACGCCCGAGTAATGTCAATTGGATTTTCACCAAATGCTACACTTCTAGCATCACTATCGGCAGGGGAAATCAAAATTTGGAATGCAACACAAGGGATTCTCGAGAAGACAATTGTATACAATACCCCTTGTCAAAAGTTGTCGTTCTCTATGGATGGTTCGCATTTATTCCTCGACCCTGGAAATCAGTCAATAAATGTTGCTGCAACCTTGAATTCCGTGAATGCGCTGGATTATATGCACACCGATGGCAGCATCCAACTCAGCAGTTCCGACCTGCTTGGAACAAGGTCGGAGGTTGCATTGGCGACCATGAACATGATATTGCTGCAGTCTGACAGTTATAGTTTGAGCATGGATTGTGACTGGGTTACAAGAGGTGGAAACAAACTGATATGGATTCACCCTGCTTACCGTCCATCGCATTATGAAGGCAAAGCCTGGGCTATATCACCCTCGAGAAAAGTCATTGCAATCGGTCTTGCCTTAGGGAGAATAATTAGGATTGGGTTTTAGATAATATCGGGTGACTTCATGTTTGTAAGGATAGTTGGAATTGGTGTTGACTCTTGGGATTTTGCTAAAACGAAAGCCTCTACTATGGGAAGATTCAAGCGATTGGATGAGATTCAGATTCTATTCGCTGATGTGAAGCATCAATTAATGATATCATGCCACTGGGTCGTCCATATTCTTTGCCTGCAATTCTTGCCTGTCCCTCTCTTGCAAAGCCACAGTCTTTTTTGTATATTTCCTCTTGTCAATGCTTGGAATCCAAAATGCTGCGATGCAACCGACAATCCCAAATGACATGGCAACCAAATACGAAAGATGCGCCCCGTCGAGATACGCCAGCTGGTTCCCTCGGGCCGCGGCAGTTTGTATGCTTTCATTTATACCCGGGACCGCTACATACGCAGCAGCTGTATTTAGCTTTGCAGCGGCAATCAGAGCGGCTAGGTTTTTAGTTTCAAAGCCGAGTCCATTTATCGCCTCCGACACACGATTTGGCAACGCAGTTGCGTAACGGTTGTTGGTCACATTGCCGAAAATTGCGACAGCTGTAGCTCCAGCAATAAGTCGGGCGGTGCCAGCCAGTCCCGCTGCCGTTCCACTACTCCATAATCAGCTCAGGACATTATGAGAAACAAAACATCGGCTAGCAACTTACATGTCGCTTTGATCCACAATTCCAAAGCCAACCAACACAAAGCAGTTGAGCATAACCAAAGATGTCGTCATAGATACAATAACCGTGAGGACAATAGATTTGGCTGGGTTGTCGATGGATGAAGTGGAGAGAAGGCCAACGCAAATTGTTTGGAGAGCCACATAAAAGACAATTTGCCATCGTTGGTGGCCAATCTTCTTACTACCCGTAACAGCAAGCCCGCCAACTGTGATGAAGTCACTATAAGATCGAGTCGATAATTTCACAACATGACTTACGAATAGTACCCAAAGGAACAACCGAGGCGTAGAGTCCCTTGGAGATTTCATCGGTTGCGTATAGGAGCTGAGACATCCTTGGCCAAAGGGTTGCATTCGAATAATACTGCATGCCGACAATGGCCATGACCAGCATTGGCAAAGTAAAGCTGCAAATATTAGAAGCAAGAACAAATTTGGACTGGCATCCAACTCACTGTCGAACTTGTCTGAAAAGTCGGGGTGGGAGCAGGGGTTCTTTCACATTTCCATAGACCTCATAGAATCCAAGTGCCACCAGTAGAAGCAGGCCAACAATAATGGGTGCCAGTGTACGCCCGCTCGTCCAAGGATACAGAGTTCCTCCCCAGCTAACGCCGACGATGAAGAGAGTACATCCCGAGACGAAGATAAACAAGCCAGCCCAGTCAAAAGACTTCAGGATGTCTCGCTTGGTTCGAGAATCCCCTCTCTGCTTAGCACTGAAAGACGGAGGGTTGTAAAACACCCAGAGGAACACGGCATTGAATGCCTGGTATCCAATCATCATATAATAGGTGTTCCGCCAATTCCCGGTGTATTTTATAACGGCCCAGGAGGTCAAGGGCATCAACTGGGATATTATCGACGATGCATCGAAGACTCCGATCGTAACCATACGCCAGTCATTTGGAACAATTTCCTAACCTGCCATTAACGCTGGGCATTTCTTACCATCAGACTAATCTTACCTGCACGGCACCAAAGGCCATCTCCAACAAGCCAGCCCCGGATCCAAAAATGGCACCAGAAGCAATCATCTGGTTGATGGTTTGCCCTGTAGCACCAACAATCGATCCAACGATGAGGGTCACGGCTCCCGTCAGAAAGAACCAACGACGACCGAATATGTCGGAAAATCTTCCACCGATTGTCACAAAGATTGCACCGCCGAGATTCCAGGATATTGTAATCCATGTATATGTTGGGTCTGGGCCCAACTCGGCGTTGACGAAACTGAGGATGGCAGGAGGGATGAGTAGCGTGAAAAGGTAAGCATTGTATGACGAAGCCATTGTCTGTTTCGCAATTTTGAATTAGCTCAGTTGCAAGACACAAGATCATGACCCAAGTGCATCGGACTCACGGCAGCTGCCATAAAACTCCTCCATGTCATGCCAACCTCTTCGCCAGTATGCTGAAGGGCAGTGACGATTTCATCAGAGCCACTCTCCGCATTTTTGTCATTTTCAATGATACCGCTGCTCTGCGTGGCATCAACGTAGTCGGCGTGGGCGACGTCGATCTTGTCATCGGATCCCGCGGCCATCGTGATGTGTTGTTCCAAAATGTGGGAGAACCGTGAGATGCAGGGGCCAGTGACGGTTTCATCTTCTCACTTATATAGAATTGGTATTTTGCAAATACGCAAACTAATTTCTCGCAGAAAAATAGCGGTGGCAAATGAAATCGTATCTACATTGTTGGCCTTTTTGGATAATGATAGCCGGTCAGCTACGTAATCTCCCTGGTCCCAGGGACCTATCCTGTGACCCCACATGGATGCAGGGAATTTACCTGGCAAAACAAGTCCGTCGTACTTGTCAGTCTGGGGTCCTGGTTCCCGTAGCCGATCGGAGATAGAGTCATGTTCGATGCGACCCAGCTCAGCGGTCCTGGAATGCTAAGAGACGATCTTGTCCGAGTCTGAGCACTCAATTTAGTCAACACCTGACCATACTACCTGCTAAGAATGAATTTGGTATTGTTTCACCAAACTAGCTTTTTTCCAGCCATTCAACTTCTCTTGGTGCTCCTAAAACAGAACCATCGGGTTCGAATCGCCAACCCTGTCAGTCTCTGGCAGATTGTGGGGGACGATCTGCGGGGTAGAGATGGGGGGCGCTCGGTGATGTTGTACTGCAGGTTCCAATTTACAGATAAGATCCCTCGAGCAGGAGGGTGAAGTTCATCCCCTGTCGGGCTACGTTGAGAACTTGTTTATAAATCCTCACACCTTTGTTCTAGTAAACAACCCAATATCGTTGTCACCCGAAGCCTGTGCTGCATGTCTCTCTAGGCCATCCACCCAAGTCCTCTACTGAGTCTTTTGAGACGACTCACCAAACTCACATCATTCTCATAAATTTCCATGGGATATATACTTTCTTTTCTATACCCAATTCGTTTAAAGTGCACAATCTGTGGGTTGACTGTTCGAAATCTGCATGTGATATACACCCCCTGTGCAACGGCCGAATTCACAAGAACAAATAAACGAACCAGGCATGTGTAATGGAGCGCGATTAAATTTTATGCTGATAAGTAAGAGATTATACTTTGGCTGGGCTCAAGATGAACTGTGGCTGGCTTTCGCGCAAACGGGTGTTCATTTCCGATTCCCGAGGGTAAAACCACAACGAGGCCGACGCTAAAAAAGCAAGAACCGACCGCACTACAAGTACGAGGACAAATGATGCTCTGGTAGGCCACACAAGGCTTCAGGGTATAACGTCTCAACACTTTTGTTCTTGCTGATACGCAGATGCATCTATTTGAATGGGGGATTTTTCTTTCCATCTTTTTATCACCCAAGTTCACCATAAAAGTCTGTAAAATGCTGTTGCGAGCTGCTTAATTTTTCCGAGCAGGGATTTTTACCTCAATATTTGACCCACGGTATGGTGGCTCGGCACGCCGATTAGACCGTTTCTTTGATAGAATAAATGGGGCCCTTGAATACATGATGGCTTTGACTTTGACGTGTCCCGAGATCGTGACAAAGGACAAGTAGGCGACTTGGACAGAGAGCCCTTTCTTGGCTAAGTTCGTCACTGTCTATAATAACCTAAACGACATGACTTTTCTTAGGGTTATGCCATCGCATGAGACTCGTGGTGAGGGTGGCAATTAGTGCCTGAATGTGGCGTGTTTGGACCGATCTTCGCTACGACAACTGGAGTCTGCATGATATTGGTGTACTTTAACAAGCTCCCTAGGGATTTTCTCTCGTTTATTCCATGTGTGTCGCCTCTTGGTTTCAATTAGAGTAACGCTGCGATATCGCCAGATTCTGGACGTCGATGTCTTGTGAACGGGGCAGTGTGGTGTAAAGTGAAGCCTTCGGAGCGCAAGCGATTGAATGATGCCACTTTGTGTCAGCAATCATGGCCCATTTTCAGATAAAACATCTCAAGTGTTCTAGAACCCTCCACTACCCGATATCGAGTCCCTTTCCGGTCCGGTGGAGCCGATTGCAGGCTCACAGGGATACGTCCTCTAAAAATATCCACAATGGGATGAGGCTGAGCATCGCCGCCGGAATCATCGCAAACCAAACGAACGCAATGACATGTTGTAGAATCGTCAGGTTTTGTTGCATGCGAAGGGGATGAAAAGAGTCGCGCCAGCGCAAATCTAGAGCGTATGATGGTTCATGGCGATGTGCGCATGACAATTTTCAATTTCTTATCGCGATGCCAATATTCGCTAATGCAAGGTTTGTAAAAGTAGCCCTGTGCCCTGTCAGGCTAGGGATTTGGGAGCCGCATGAAAACCTTCCTCCGACTTCCGAGTCTCGATGATGCGACTCGTTTGCCAGTTTTGCTAACCCACGAATTGAGCCAAACAACCCTGCGTAGTTACCTAACCAAGCCACCAAGTAAATCCTAAAGGACCAAGAAGGTAACCTTTGTTCACAGATGTCAATGTGTAAGTATGACTGGTCATCCTGCAGAGTTATGTATGGCATCACAACATCCCTCATCATTTTTACAACATCTTGATCACTTTTCAACATGTCTGCCACTAAGATTGTCCTCGCACTCACCTCTCTTTTCCTCGTGGCCCATGCAGACTTGCAGCTCACGGGGAGCAACATTCCTACTTGCGGTTGGCCCCTCCCAGCTTGGGTCAAGAGCTCTTTCAACTGAGACCGTGTGGCTGCAGACACCATCTTTCAGATGGGGCGATTACCCAAATGGAGCATCTGTATTTACCGAGGTTCCCAATGGTTTCGTGTCACCTTGAACCATGGATAATGAGAGCAGCGCAAAAGGCCAGCTCCAATCCCGCTTTCACTTTCAGATTAGGGCATCACTGTTTTTGGTCACATACTAAAGGATATCCATGATAGTATCGGCGGACTGCCAGTTACGGTACTTGTAGCTGTCTGTAGCCAATATATATTGCGCCACCTTGTCTCCTCCTTAAAACCGCTGTTTCGTGCTTTTCAACCCGCTTCTAAAATTATTAATTGTCTGTTCCCAAAGGTCTCAACAGGGGCTAAACGGAAAAGGCTCGCTACTTGGAGGGCCATGTTGTACTAAACAAACGAGCCACTGTATGAAACCTTAATCTAGGGACTAATATGAGTGTGTTCTTGATTTTCAGGCCTTCCTTTAGGATGATTGCCCTTATTTTAGCCCCAGATCTTTTGTACTTTTGGTTGTACGTCTAGTGAAACACGGGCCTCAAAATAACGTGACTTGTGCGAAATTCGGAAGGACAACGGCTGGGGAGTTGGGCGGTACTCAGCGGCTACTGGGAATTAATTCCGGGTGAAACTAGACTAAATTAGACAATTAAAATTCACTCCACGCGGTCACGACTACGAATTCTTTTCTGGTGAGACTTATGCTTATCAGGGCTCGAGAACTGGCCATCCTATTTAAACATGCTAGCTAGGGATCTTTTATCTCAACTGCGTCCAGCCTAACGTTGTGTATTCGCCAAAAGGCCACATCCTTTGTGTTCACAGAAACCACCAATTTGGCGCTTCCCCCCACAAACGGTATTAAAATAATTGGTTCTTCTTCCTCAACCTTAGCATTTTTTCCAAGCATGTCGTAAAGGTGGCCCAGTTCGATAGTTGAAAATGAGCTTCCCTCTCTGGCAATGACGTTTGCCCCCCTCATCATGACTGTGAAATCGTGATGCGTAGGTGGCCGATTCCATTCATACTTGAACCCAACCATTTCATCGGAACCGTTCATGTTGGGCAGTGAGAATAATTGCAAAGCCTCGTCCCACTGATACTTGGTTGACCCCGGCCTTTCTGAGTATAAAATTCCCGCGCTTGAAATGCTATAGTCCATACATTTGAGCAGGAATGACTCCTCCAGAACGATTTTTCGATAGCCAAGCTTTTGTTTCCGGATGATGGCGCTCTCACTTGGATCAGTGATTGTTACTTGGGTAGATGCAGCTCGCATAGCAACTGCAGGGTCCACCAAGAACGTATGGCCGGTCGGGTAAACGCCGCACCTTTGGGCTCGCAAATGATCCTCGAAAGCTTGATCTTCACCCAAAAATATAGCGAGGAGGGCTGATTCTGGTCCTGCAGAGCAACTTAGCAGTCCTACCAAGCCAAGGCACTCTCCATTGACGGCAGAATCGGGTTTGGCCTCGTGGGGGGCTTTGCGGGCTAGAGTTGAGTATGAAATAGAGGCGACGGGCAATTGAATCTGCAAGCCCTGGTTTGTCATTGAGAAGACGGCTTCCGATTGGGCCCCGTACTCCACACTATGGCATCTCGCAAAGTCATCTGGAGACTTGGCTAGAGCACTAACGTTATGCGCGCTATATGCCAAAACTGAGTTTGTTTGGGCTGGAAAAGGAGTGTGAAAGTCCACATTTAAGCCCCAGGCGAGAATTGAATCATCAGCATAATTCTTGATTATCTCCTCTTGCAACCGTTTGAATGCTTTCTCCCCCTCACCATAAAGAAGAGACATGTTAATATCAAAGATGCCAAGCAACGAATATGCTCTGTCTTCAACTCTTGTGGTTTGTCGATCCGATGCCCATGACATGCGCCTGGCCACGCAAAATTGCCCCAGACCCTTCTTTGTGCCGTCCGCGTGTGTTCCAGAGATGCAGAGGGCATCGGCGTCGATTTTCGTGATTTGGGAGATCCACTCCGCGTGAGTGCGCTTGTCGCCAATCAAGCTCCACTGCCCATCAAAAAAGCGAACCTTTTCGGGAGCCAAGAGCTCTTGGAGGGTCCACCCGCGCGAGAACCAACGCGAGACCGGAAAGGTCCGGTCCAAGTCATGTACAAGGACGTCTTTTAGGTACACATAGCAAACTTCTGAGCGCTGGTACCACTTGAACATGGAATTGATGGCTTCAGAGAGTTCAGCACTGGAGCTCTTGTCAATGCAACACGTGTCCACCCAAGCGTATTTGATTTC
Organism: Calonectria honghensis; assembly: GCA_013403855.1. NCBI lineage: Eukaryota > Fungi > Ascomycota > Sordariomycetes > Hypocreales > Nectriaceae > Calonectria > Calonectria honghensis. The sequence continues at coordinate 43,028 of VTGB01000081.1, read as the reverse complement.
ATCTTGGAGAGCCTGTTGGCAAGTGTAGGCGATTTTCTGGAAGCCGCGTTTCCACCTGGCAGCTGGGTCACGGTCGCGAAAGTCGGTGAAAACCACCTCGTCCACATCCCAGGTGTGAGATAGAATTGCGTACTGAGGGAATTCGGGGCCAAAGAACTCTTCCAACTCCAATGTTTGGCAGTTGATGAGGCGCATCGTGAGATGAATACTCTGGTGTGCCTGAGTGTTGTTGTGAAGCTTCCCGTACCAATCAGAAGCCTGTACCTGGTGATGAGCGGTGCGGCTAAACTTCGTCAGATACGGTACACTAACCGTAAGAGGAAACTCTTTGTTTACTCAGAACATTAGTGCCCAACACGTGACTACATACCATGTTCGCATGACCAAGATCGTCGCGCGTCCTGCTCTAAATGAGAGGTTGGAAGGATAGGAGATGGAGAACTAATTTGGATTGTGTTCACTTTTGAGTTTAGATTTTTTTTGGTTTATGTATGTGTGATCATTGACTGAAATTATAGACATTAACTAGATTTCAATGCCGACGCTCCTCTAAAGACCCCTGTCTATTTTTGCCCGAGGCATCTCGAGCCCAACAAATGAACCATCCAACTTTAAAATGCAGCAACGCTAGTGGTACAATCGCTCAAACGCCGCGAACTCCTAGTAAATTTCCGAAACATGAGAAAGTGTGTGTCGAGTAATTTCGTGCAAAATGTCTAGCTTCTCAATTCTTTGAGAATAGCGTCGTTGAATTCGTCGGGGTTGTCCAGATACAGGTGGTGGCCAGCCTTTGAGATGATGATAACCTTGGCACTGCCCTTCTCGTTCTTCTTCTCCTCGGGCGAAGCATTGCGCAGGAACTCCGCGTTGAGCTTGTTCAGCTTCTCCTCAGCAGCGAGGCCTCCGCGCACGTCCATCCAGTCCTCGTCGCCGTAGAGGAAAACGATTGGATACCCAGTTTCCTTGGAGGGCTTTCCGGGCGCGGGTTGAGTGATGGGCTGGCGGCCGACTTGGTGGATGCGGTTGATGACTGGTCGGTAGGCGTGGACGCTCGGGGAGAGGATGTGGTTGAGAGCATATTCTCCGCTGCCCTTTTGCTTAAAAATGGAAAACGAGTACTCGTGCAGAGCTTGCGACTCCTCTTCAGGTAGGTGGTTGAATCGACGAGAGCTCCACGCTGAGACGAGCTTGGGACCTAGGGGACCGGCGGCACGGATGAAGCTGAATGGCGAAAGCTTGCTCTCCCACAAACTCACGAGCCAGCCCGGTGTCTGAGCTCTGGGGGCGGGGGTCTGGCCGGTCTGGGAGCCTGAGTCGGACGAGTCGCTCTTGGTGATGCTCTGTTGATCCTGGACGAATTCCTGCTGCGCTGTCGTCTCGGGGGGGTTGAGTGGGTTGGTGCTCTCGGGGTTCGTATCCTCCGGGATGCCCACGGGCGAAACCAGAATCAGCTTCTTCAGGTGTCCTGGGTATTTAATAGCATAAGAAACAGCGAGGTATCCGCCGAGAGAGTGGGCAAGAAGCGTAAAGGTCTCTATGTCGCGAATCTTGCGCCACTCCTCCAGCGCATCGATGAACCAGTTTTCGGCCTCGACAGCCTTGTCAATCTTGTCCTTGGCGTGGACCTTGAACTTGTACCGCGTCGAGTTGCCCATGCCCGGCAGGTCGAGCGCGTACAGCTTGAGACCGGGAACGCGCGAAAGAGGCTCAAAGTTCTTGTAAAAGAATGCAAGACCGGCGCCATAGCCGTGGAGCATAACAAGCGTGTCGGTCTCCTTTTCGCCGACTCTCTCAATTGACAGCTCGTTCAGGGCGCGGTTTTTGCCAGACAGCTGGATCATGGACTGACGCCAGAGGCGAATCCCGTAGGGATCGGGCGTGCTGGGCGTGTGGGCCTTGTCAGCCGCCTCCCTGAGATGCGGCATGAAGCGGAGGACCTTGTGCTCGGCAGCTTGCGGACTGATGCGAGCCCACTAGTGATGGTGTAAGTTATGCATTCAATGAGTCGCAATGCGATCATAAATAAAGATGCTTACCCATTGAGACGCAGCGTCACCAACTCCGAGGGGAAACATTTTGCCTTCCAATTTGGGTGGGCCCTTTGCCACTACAGGCGGTGTCTGCACTTCTGCGGTGGCCATTTTGTTCCCTTTTTTTAATTGCGAGAAATGATTTCAATGATTGAAAAGAAGCGGCAAGTCCTAGTTATATGAATAAGAGATTGATCGAATCGCAGCCAAAGGTAAACGGCGCAGGCAACAGTAATTTAAAGAATTGGACCAAGCTTAACTCCATGTACTATCTCCAGAAACAAGCTCCGCTAGCACCAAACCCTGGCGCCCAAACCCGTCGCCCGGCTTGCGGGCAGATTGAGGACCCCGAGTGGGGCTTATTCAGCCACCCAGCACTGCCTCAATGTCGCCAATCGCGACTGCGACCAAGCCACAGATTGGTCCGCCGGTCGGACCTTGCGGAGCGGAGTAAGCATATTGCATTAGCTCCGGATGCGACGAGAGCATTACCCTAAAGCGTCGCCAGCAACGAATTCCCCAGGGATTCATCTTTCTCGCAACCCAACCTTGAAACAAATGTCGCTTCAAAGCGAAACTCGGCCGAGCAATGGATTTACGTACGCAGAACTCTGAAATTGGACGTCTTGATCCAAGAATCGTTTTGCTGGCGGATGGGGAATTATTGATCCGATCCGGCTATCGGGCTTCTATGCGCATCCACCCAACCCGCCAAAATTGATGAGTTATACCGTTATGGGCATTTGCACCAACATTTTTGTGACTCTTCATATTGAAAAGACCCTGAGCGTACGAGAAAGCGACCTGAATTTCTTCCTACTCAAAAATCGCCATCATGTCAGCAAAAGCACCCACAAAGTTTGTCATGTTCGATTTCGATGGAACCCTGTACGACAGCCACCAAGCCATTATCCACAGCGTCACGAAAACGTTTGACCAGCTTTTGCCAGGGCACAAACTTGTCGACTCCGACATCCAGGAGCTGGTTGGAAGCGGAATGGGGCTCGATGACGTTTTGAAGAAGTTGCATCCGGATCTCGCTCTCAACGATGAGGACTGGATTCCCACGTACCGCGAGGTCTACGCCACCCATGGACAGCCGTTGACTGTGCCGTTTGATGGGGCCGATCGCCTTTTGCGTCTCCTAAAGTCCCAGAACATCCCAATCGCCATTATGAGCAACAAGAGTGTGCCTGCGATTATAACTGCCTTGGCCAACCACGGCATGAGCGATATTGTTCCGGAGAAGTTGATTATCGGCGATGGAACTCCAGGTTTCATCAGAAAGCCAGACACAAGCATCTACTATGATGTGCTACTTCCCATTCTGAAGGACGAGGGCATCCTTGAGGAGGCCGATGCGATGGATGTCTTCATGGTTGGCGATACCAAAGCCGATATCCAATTTGCAGCAAACATCCCCAACGCCAAGTCTGTGTGGTGCAGTTTCGGCCATGGCGACAAAGCAAGTTTCGGGGGTCTCGACCCCGATTTCAGCATTGATTCTTTGTCTGAAATTGAAAAGATATTGGAACTAGTTTAAAACTTCTCTGGCGAGAACATAAATGCCGGCCTGGATAGAAATATAGACACATGCTATTTGGCAACCATACGTTGACGACTTGGACGAAGTCACCGCTCCCATGGGTTTTCGAGTACACTCCGAAGCGTCTAATGATACACTGAAAGCTAGTGCAGGCATGTAATCCTCCTCAAAGCTGGCCCAAAGTAACGGCTATTCACGATTAGGAGTTGTAACATTATTTTTTAGCGCATTGTTGACGTTCCATCCAAATGCCGCCGCCCCGATTACGAATGCAACATTGCCGCACCAATCAAACTTATCCTCCGATTACCAAATTCTAGATTGCAAACTAGGCATCAGGGATACTAGCTACTCTTCTGCATGGCAACCCGGCTGGACACTGGAGATGGCCGACCCTTGAGGTCGATCAAACAGTGGAGCAGCAACGCCCCTTTGAAATTTCGGTTGGAGGATCGAATCCTGTTGATCGGCGCGGCGCAATAAAAATGATTCTCGTAAACGCGATGAGTATAGACAGGAACTTCAGAGATGGAAATAGAATATCATATTCGTATAGAATAGACCTGGTGACTGGGCTACCGTTTATGTGCTAAATGCAGAAATAAGCTGCCCCTGAAGCCTCTTGTGCACAGACCCCAAACATAGGCCCCGCAGTGAGACCGGGTCAGTTCACCCAGGAGTTGGCGGAATTGGACTGCGCCATTAAAATTATAGACATGGCGTATCTTGGCGTAAGCGGCGGATACTCCGATGACAAACTGATGAGAGGTAACAGGCCACACTGGCTTTCACCAAAGCAAATGGCGGCGGGGCCGTCATGGGCAACTTAACCATCAAAAATGGGTATGCTGCACAACATATATATTCAAATAGCCTTGGTGCCTGAAGCAGGGTAGCCTGTGCCTTTGCCATTGGTGCGGTGGTCTATGTAGTTCGGCTATGTATAAATGTTGGCGCGTGGTGCTGTCTTGGGGTTCTCAACTTTCTTTCTGTCTACGGAACTTTGGTATTGTAAAAGGTGACCAAGTCTTACAGGCTTGACCAATTTGGCCATGTTATTCGCAACACGTGGCCCGCTCAATCAGCCCTGTCAGCCGTGGCTGAACACGAGCTTTTTATATCGATGCATGTATCACCTGTCAGGCAAGTTGCAGCCAGCTCATTGGCCAAGGGAATTGTCGGTCAATGGAATCGAGGCAGGCATCCCAGTTTGTGTCTTGAATGTTGTCTCGGAGCCCTCAGACCTGCCCCGATCCGCTCTCGCATCGGTTGGGACCTGTCCGTGCATAACGTAGATGTGCACAGGACAAATTAGAAGACGACCGCCAGTAATTCCTTTTGCATGTATAGCTACAAGTTCAATTATAACTCGGTTCCAGAAGCTGGGTTCTGTCCCCAATTTCTTAACCAGCTTCACGGCTTTCGTTTTGGCTGACAATTGAGACAGTATGTGTCGCTCAAAAACCGCAAAGTCTGACCGAGGCGGGGTTTTGAGGATCGACTCGCATTAGCTGCGGATCTATCAAATGCTATCATGTTGGGTGAGATTATTGCATGACGTCTGTGAACTTGCTGTCCAATCATTCTGAATGCAGCTGCATGCACGCACACAGGGAATGCTTTTTCTCCGAGGAAGTACAAGGAAGCGCCTTGTTGTATTTACTTTTGTGGCCCTCTGCGCGGTGTTTCCTGCAGCCTTGTCGGGCTGAGGCATGCAACAAATAGCATGCGCCGCACTGCGCGTCCTTCAAAACATTGCGATGAAATATTTCTGGTTAGAGGATTGCAAACTATTATATATACTCGATCCTGCATCGTTCCTAAACCTAGGCCAGCTGGGTTCAACTGCGTCTCGCAAGATAATTCAACTCGTGTCCTTCGCCGACTGCCGACCGACATCATGAAGATTTTCCTTTTTGCCGTCGCTTGCGGACTTTTTGGACTTTCCCAAGCTCATATGGAGATGGAATACCCACCTCCGCTTAGGTCTAAGAACAACACGTTTGTCCCACAAGACAAAAGAGACTGGAGTATGTCGTTCCCTCTGCAGCCCAATGGCTCCGACTTTCCATGCAAAGGTTACTTGAATCTTCTCAATACGAGCGAGGGCAGTCCTACGGCTAGTTTTGAAGTTGGCAAGGAATATAATATGACTATACATGGAGGTACCGCACACGGAGGAGGTAGCTGCCAAGCATCCCTCTCTTTCGACCAGGGAAATACGTGGAAGGTGATCCACTCATACATCGGAAACTGTCCTTCAGGCAACGTCTCGTTAGATTTCACTATTCCAAGCAATGCCCCGTCGGCCAGGGCCGTTTTCGCTTGGACGTGGTTTAACAATATCGGCAACCGCGAGATGTACATGAACTGCGCCGTTGTCAATATTACCGGTGGGTCATCGAGCAATCTTGACGGGGCTCTGAGCCAATGTCCGGGAATGTTTGTGGCCAATATAGGCAATAATTGTTCAACAAAGGAAGGATATGATCTTGAATTTCCTACTCCGGGAAAGTATGTTGATGAAGAATCTAAGAATCTCTCCCCCCCTATCGGTAATAATTGTTCTGTGGAACCGGGAATCGAAAGCGACCAAAATGATGGCGGTGGAAATGGCAACAATACGAGCGACAAAGATGATTCTGGAAGTGCCGTACTTCAAACCAACAAATGGTGGATGTGGCTTGGACATTGTTGGATTCTGTTATTTTTGTTTTATTAAAACTACTTTTCATACAATCCGGGCCCACCTTTGTCGAAGAAGACTACCTTTTTACTATTTATAAAGTGAAGGAATAGGCTGCTCCGCTGTAGCAGTTGCCCAATATGCTGGAGTCGGAAGAAGGTAACATGGTAATTGAATATGGATATCTGATCAAGTATGCACGCCTTGAGAAACGAGTGGCGACCGCTGCTATCCCGGGAGCCTGGGTTGGCCTCAGCAAAGTCTAGAGTGACAGTGACAACAGTACCTGCAGCACCTAGAACAATCTGAAACCAACTCTAGCGGTTTTCACCGGTCGCTTCGTAATGCGCGGCGGGACGTAGAGAAGGTCGAACATGAGGTCGACAATCTGGATGGGGAGCACCATTGGGACCTGGCAATCAAGCCCCACAATACTAACAAGTAATACTCGGGTTGATATCGCGTGTATTGATCCTAGAAAGTCACGGGGTGGCCGGTTGACAAGGGCCCTATCTGCAATTCAGGCTTAATCTGACAAGGTTCCACCTCATCAGGAAACAGGTAAGTGATCGAAAATGCCACGAAAAGAATGAGGAGACAGGTAGCAATGCGCCTGTGTACAAGACGAGGGAGGAAGAATGGCGATCCTCATCTGAGTTGACACATAATGACTACAACATCGGATAAGTCTAGGCACAAACTAGTGGTTAGGGTGTTGCTTGAAAGAGGTGCCGACCTGGAGTCCAGAGATAACACTGGGCACCACTCTTTTGGGAAATTTCCTCTGGGTATAAATCGGTGATCATAGCATTGCTTAAAAAAGGTGCCGACTGGGAGAAAAAGGATAACAATGGGTGTATACCTTTATAATGGGCAATTTGCTTTGGGGATAAATCGGTGGTCAAGGCATTGTTTGAAAAAGGCGCCAACTTGGAGGAAGGGATAATGATGGGCGTACACCTCTATCATGGGAAGCACAGCATGGGCAATTGTGGATGGTCAGGTTTTTGTTTGAAAAGGTGCCGACCTGGACTCTAGGGATCACACTGGATTGACACCACCCTCGTGGGCGGCTCATCTCGGGCAAAAATCGGCGGTTAAAGCATTACTTCAGAAGGGTGCCAACTGCGTCACATCGGTGCCGACTTGAAATCTAAATATGATGAGATATTGATACCACTAGTACAGCTATGCGCAAGGGCTTCAGAATTTGTTGGAGAAGGGATCTATGGGCCAGGAATAGGATGAAAAGCAACTGGCTTGGTAGGCGAGTGACACAATCGAACCAAAGCTGAACTTTCCGCTAACCTTTCATTGCAACTCCACAATGGGACAAAAGAAATACACGCAATTATAGCTGTTGGGGGCCTGTAATGCTAATCGCGGCAACCCTGTGTGGTGCAAGGCCCGCTCAAATAAGGCGCCGGGTTGGCCTCGGGTAGAAAAAAACAAGAGGATTCACACCCCAAGAAAGACACCCCCACTTGGCACTAGTGCTATTCCTTTCCCCTTCGGTTGAAACAGCACCGATAAGCCCAGAAGGAAAAACACAAAAAAAAACATCGGGCTCTGTCTGGGATAGGGACAAGGCGTCACGTGGTCCCTGGAATGGACGGTTCCCAAGCCTGCCGAAGATGAGCGAATTCCCATTCCCAGCCTATTGATACTTGTGGGGAGAAGGATGCCGGAAAGTTGACCATTGGAGCCGTTTAGTGCACTTTAGGCTCATACGGCGATGATCCAAGGCATTCTTACCGCATCGTTGTAGAAATGCCATGGCATCAGGTTGCCTTGTTTATTGAAGCATTCTGGGTTTATAGTGCATAATACAGGCAGCACTGCTGCTGGCACCTCACTCCCCCACTGATGGGATTGTTGGGTGGGAAAATGTGAAGACTGGGGGGCGGAGATGTCGTAAAAATGACGGCATGCTGAGTGGCGTGTGACGAAGCAGCACAGAGGTGCACCGGGGCAGGTATGTGTTGTAAACTTAAGAAATGGAAACGATGGCATGCTTTTATTGTGGTCATGACCAACTTGGCTGGGTTTGGCAAAAATTAGGGGTTAAGGGTGTGATTACGAGTTCGAGCCAAAATACTCAGCGACTTATGCAGATACATCTGTGGCACAATTTTAGCGTGATTTGATCCAAGTACCGTCCTACACCGTTTCTGCCCACCTAAGCCCCTTTTGAACACGAATCTCACTAGCAGCCTACAGCAGCCTTCCACTGCAGCCTACAGCAGCCTTCCACTGCAGCCTACAGCAGCCTTCCACTGTAGCTTGCAGCAGCCTTCCACTGTAGCTTACAGCAGCCTACAGCAGCCTTCTACTATAGCTTATAGTAGCCTTTTATTGTATCTTGTAGTATATAAGCTATAGTAGAAGGCTGCTGTAAGCTGCTAGTGAGATTCGTGTTCAAAAGGGGCTTAGGTGGGCAGAAACGGTATGGGACGGTACTTGGATCAAATCACGCTAAAATTGTGCCACAGATGTATCTGCATAAGTCGCTGAGTATTTTGGCTCGAACTCGTAATCACACCCTAAAACTTTTTACGCAACTGTGTAATAAAAGTGGGCGGGGGCGCCGAGGTGTCAGTGCCGTGACTCACCTGCAGCTCATGTGTTGGTGCGTTTGGCGCCAGCAGGCAAGAATCCTTCCACAATCGTGTAAAATTATCAGGTCTTGTCTACCTCACATCGCAACGCCCTGTATGATAGACACGAGAGGAGAATGTGGAAGATTGTATAAATAACTGAGGAGTTGCTCTCAAATCTCAATTCTCATGGCATTAGTTTCCATCAGGTTCAAATCATTGCCTCAGTTTCACAATGCAAATTCGTCCTCCAACATGCCGCAATTTCATTGCCCCGCAACTATCTTCAGCATCACAACGGCTACTTCCAATACGCAAAAAGTCAGAGCGAGAATGCGGTGCGCTAGATTTAAATGGTAAAAATCTGTCAATTTCTCATGTTGCACAACTTGTTCACGCAGCTAATATCTCGCACAGAAGATCATCGAGATGACGCTAACGTAAAAATGTGCTGTAACGGCATCCAAATTCCGAGACACATTGCTGCTGAAGGATTGCGTATTTTTCTCCGCCTAAAGGGGCGGGGGCATATCCCCGATTCGAACGGGGCGCTTTGCATATACCTCCAAGAGCAAAATGGTATCCAAGTTTGTGCGGACCCAGAGTCGCCAATCACTGTCTCGTCAGAGGTCGACCAGTGCAAAGCCATCACAGTAACACCGGACACAAATACGGCGATTTTTTTAGAGATGGATGTGTCAGCAATCAATTTAACTCAACACAGTGAATATCCAAGGTTGTCTCTCAGTTAAAATCCAATACCATTAGACACGTACTGATTGGTTATACAGTGGCAAACGGAGCAGATCTGAGAGCGACCTGGATGATAGCGAATCCTTTAGTGACAGCGATAGCGACAGTGGGGAAGATGGTGGCTATGATGGCTACAGTGATGAGGACTGTGATGGCGGTGATGACTTGGCCGACGAGGTGCTGCATCGTGACACTACGCCAGGCCTCAACATATTCTCTGAGGTACTTGAAGGACTGCGGGAGCATTTGCTAGCCTTTGCGTCTGACCAGGTAAATGAGGTGAGACCTAATGCAACATACAGCGCGCCACGCCGCGATAATAAGCGACCGCCGAGTAAGATTGCAAAGACGCACCCTCAATCAGTTGGCAGAGAGGAAGGCTATGATGAGACTGATTTACATGCTGGTTCTTATTTCTGCGGGTACTTTCATCTGGCATGCCCGTACTACCAGCAAGCTCCCCTCGTATTCCAAGACTGCTTGCGACAGGGCAGCCTTCGGTCCATAAGCGATGTTCTGCGGCATCTTCGGCGTGATCACAAGTTGCCCATTTACTGCCCTCTTTGTCGCGAGACATTCCCGAAGGCGCTCGATCGAGACTTCCACGTCCGCAGAAGGGAATGCGAACCCAACCCTGATGTGAAACTCCATGGCCTCAGCCACAGTCAGCTAGTCACATTAACGAAACTGGCCAAGCGGGACAGGTGCTGCCTTAGCGAGCGGAGGCAGTGGATGCGGATATGTGCAGCACTATTTCCCGGCGCTGACGCCCCAGCTTCACCTTACCTCGAACAGGATATCGGGCTGCAGGTGTCCTTTATTCACGATTTTTGGGCGACCAAGGGCAAGACTGTCGTGTCAGAATTCCTGGACACATACGCATCTCAACACACAGAAGAAGAAGTCTATGGCAGCGCCATAGAAGATCTTTATACATGCACGCTGGAGCAGCTGATAAACAATGCTTTGGAAAGGAAGCACAGTGATGATGGTAACGGATGACCAGGGTCGGTAGCCAAGGCTTTGACGCCACTGCGCCAGGATCTGTGCATGCTGGAAGAGGATGTTGGCCAACCGGGAGCGCGGCCGGTTTAATTTTTTTAATTTTCATTTTTCCGTTTCCTCTGTCTATTTTGTTTCCAAAGCGAGTAAACATTTTTTTGTTGTTTTTCGTTACTTCCTCATTTATTTCCCCATCTGAGCCAGCCAATAGGGCACCAAAAAAGAAAGACAATAATTTCCAAAATAAACAAAAACCAAATAAACAAAAGAACATGAGAAAATAGGCAGCCGACAAATCAAGAAGCAAACAACACACATGGTATAGATTCTTTCGCAATAACACGGGGCTGCAAACCGACGCTTCATGTTCCGTACCAAGAAGAGAAATCATTCCAGTCAGCGTTGTCGTCGTCGTCGTCGAGCGGCTGGGTGGGGGGGAAGATGCTCAGAACTGCCGCCTCTCCCTGATCAACTGCAACCCACGGGTCGGTATCAAAACTCGCCATGTGGGAGCCAGCAGGGTGACTGAGCGCCGTCATATCTCGAGGAAAATTGGCAAAACTAAATGGGTCGCCCGCACCCATTTGAGACATGTCGGTCTGCCTTGTCACATTGCCAGCCGTGTGAGGAAGCGAGGCCAATGGATTGCTGGTGGCTGATCCGCCATGGCTTTCGTGGTTGACCAGGTGCCAACCGCCCGAGCTCAAGGCCGCCTCGGTCAACCCTCGGAGGGGGTCGACTTCAGCCATGGCATGCAGGTCGAGTCCTTTATTGGCTCCCCAGGGCTCGGCTGCGTGCGCCACTGGGGAGCCAGCCAAGGCAGCAGGCAGCATACGAGGAGCCAGCTCCATTGTCGTTGCAAGCTCCGAGGGCGTTTGCTGATCGCACGCGATTGCGGAAATAGAAGCATGGCCTGCGACGCCACCAAATCCACCAGGCCCCCAAGAGTCGCTAGAACCCTCAGGACCCTCAGGACCCTCAAAACGCCCAGAGCCCTCAGAGTCCTCAGAGTCCTCAGAGCCTGCAGAGTCTGCAGAGTCTGCAGAGTCTTCGGGATCCTCAGAAATGATTGAAGCGTCTTGAACTTTGCCAATTCTGACGTCAAACTGAGATACCCGGTACCGTGGCGACGTCCAGTCGTCGGCCAGGTCGACAGCCTGAATGGTCCCGGCGGTGGTTGGCTCCGCCGTGGTGGGTTGCGTCTGGGCCTGACCGCTGCGTCGAAGTAATTCGCTCATCTCAGACGCCGTGCTTCCACGATAGGGGTCCATGTTGACAAGACCGAAGTACTTTAGGCACATGAGGTGATACTTGAGCTCGCCCGAGTTGTCCGTGTTGGGGACCACGCCAGCCGGGAATCTGGCTCTGATAGCATTAATTCCGCCTGACACGTTCCGATCAAAGTCCTCGTACTCGTCATTCGAGAATAGTTCCATGGGTCGCGCATCAGTGCACCCGCTGGTATGTCGGTCCCGATTCACCGCGTTGCGGAAGATGGCGGAGCAGTTCGGACAGTATCGGTCTGTGGCAGGGAGATGGTCCCTCTTTAGATGTTGTTTCATATCGGCAAATCTCTTTAGGTGTTTTTGCCAACAATCCTCGTAGCGAACAGGATCCAGCCGCCAATATGGGCAGATGAACTCTCCTCTATGAGCATGGCTGTCGCCTCCGGGATCCCCTCCAGCAGATCCATTGCCCTCCTGCTTGCCCCTCTCCTCATTATCATTACCATCATTGTCCTTGCCTAGGTTACTTCGATTTATCCCTCCCTTGTCATTTTTAGATCGTTTCGAACTGCCTTTACCAGAGCAATCTTCGTCTTGTGTGCTCTTTCTTTTGCTGTTGAAGGCTGGCTGACATTGTTCCGACACGACTGCATGCGAATTACTAGGACCAGAGGCGGGAGTTCTAGTGGGATTGGAAATGGTCGCTGAGAGGACATGTCAGCGCAAGGCCAGACTAATTATATCAGGCATTCGAATTGAGGCTACACTACCCTCAGGTTGGGCGGCAAAACAAGGACGGGCAGTCACAAAGAGACAGCCAAATAAAGAAAGAAAATCCTCAGCTACATACCAAGACCGTCAATGATTTGGCCAGTGATTCTACTCATCTTGATCCAGGGCGATTTGGTGTGTAGCCTTTAATGTGAAGACGACGGTACCGCGCTGGAAGGCGATCTTGGCACTTGCAAAACCACGATGGAAGCGCGAGAAAATCTTGGTCTTTTATGCGAGGGCAAAGATATTCACCCACGCCTCTGCCAGTGTATCGCCAGCGAACTAAGCGAGGCACACTTGTCACCGTGGCAGTGTATGGCCGCTTCTTTTTTACACAGGTGTGTAGACACGGCATTTTGAGCTTTGGGCATGTGCTGCTGCCATTCCATCGGCGAGCGGATCCGGAGCCAACAGATGACAAGCGGTAATCTAGTACCACGCGGCCATATTGGAGACCCATCGAACATTCGTTGCCTGAATCATACTGATATTAATTTCAGTATATTTAGATACCTGCTAGATGCTCTGTGAGAAGGTTTGTCCAACCTGGTGATGCGTTTTCAGTCCTGAGTCATGCTTAACGTGTGGTTTCCTTTAGCCGACTGAAAAAAACAAAAAGAAACGAGCAAAAAAGAAACGAGTGAAAAAAAGAAACGAGCTAAAAAGATACAGTTGACGACCGAATGCCGGGGTAGTCACGAGGATGGCGCACTTTGGCCGTTGGGGGCCTGGTCCAGGGCCAAAGTGCCGGCGCTTGGCGTCAGTGACGGGAGCTAGGCCAAGTCGCTTCTGCCATTGCCGTCAAGTCTCCTGCCAGTAAGTCGCTTAATTAGGCTCTACGTTGACTAATGCCTTGTCCTCGGTACAAATGCTAAATTAGATGGGAAGGCCAAGGGGAAAAAATAGATAAGCAATAGTCGGTTAAGCTGACACTTCGCTAATCGTAGTTCATAGGGGATTTTGGCGTGTCGATCCACGCAGAAAATCCCAGGGAAGCGTCCATGACGGCTAAGGGGGATGCTTGCTGTCTCGTTCAAGACCCGAAGAGCCTCATGATCATCTCATCTGGGACCAAGGCAGATTGAGGCGCACCCTCCCCACACACACCGCACTTAGGTACGACCTGAAACTGACATGTCACTCATGCATCCCCTCGCTACATTGCCACCACGGCAGCCGTGACATTGCCTAGCATAGCAATAGGGTTGATCACCGTAGCATTTGCCAGAAGTACGCACATCATCTTTGGCCCACACAAATGGAGACGCGATCGAGCAATAGTCCCAAGCAGATTCTTGTGCCTTGCGTTTTGAATGCAACCAACCCTGACCTAGTCACCGAATTGTTTGGGCAACGTTCGTTTGAGAAGAAAAGTTAAAAGCGACGACACACCCGCCTCACCGCATCGTCCCAAAACGCGGTGCACGCTTATCAGGACAAGACGACAAGTGAACAAGAGATAATGAGGCTCTGAGTTGGCAGCACCAGGCTGATGCGATGAATCAGTTGTTGAGAACAATAAGGACAATGGTACCGCAAGAACTCATCAAATTGGTCATCCTTAGCGTGATTCAAATGCCACTTCCTCGCTGATCTTTTCCTTATGCAGCTAGTATGTGGAAATAATCACTGTCTAAGAATATCTGGAATAATTTTAAATAAAAGTACAAAAAATCTAATATAAAGAAAATGTCTTAAATTATTTATAATTATATCTATAGATAATAGTAAATATTATTTTAGACTATTTTTCTGGTTATATAGGGAGAAAAAGAGGCCAGAATAGATTTACTACCAAAATTGGCGTATGCTGTGATTGGGCAACAAGGCAACGCCACGCCAGGCAAGGTGCGCTAAGGATGACCAATTTGTTGAGTTCTTGCGGTAGCCGAACGTGGCAAAAAAAGAAAAAAGCGAAGGACCACATGGGGCGGTGCTGGGCATGGCTCGCTCGGTCTCCGACAGACCCAAGCCGATGTCTCGGCGTTAAGTCACGCCTTGAATTTGCTATTCTTCGGGTGGGTGTACAACCACCTAACTCGTCGCCCAACTATATGTTCGTGCCAGCTAAATGCAGTGCAGGGAGTAGATGATGTGGGATTGAATTTAAGTCTTGTTTCATTCATCATTGCATAAAAGAAAAACACATTGCCTATAACCTACTCATATTTGACGGTTGCGCTATTCGCCTTTTTTAATCATTAATAGTCTATGCACATGATATGCATTAATAATAACTTTCTCGGTATCCCTCTAGTGCACGAGGGGAGGACGTTGTTGAGTAGCTCTGGAATAACCAAATTGTCGCCAAGGTAGGCCATTGGGTCGCGTTTGAATACGTTCCCCCACCGCAGCATGTTTTCGGCTGGCTATATGGACATATTCTTGTTGTCCTTGGCTTTCCCATTGGCGAGTTGTGAGACATGGAGAAGCTTGCTGTCTACCCCAAGCCACAAGGCTGCTACTTTCTTTTTCTGACCTCCGCACCCTTAACAGTACTAGGCGGGGCCGCCAGTACTGCTAAAACACTTAGCGATTTTCGAAGCCGCCGTGGTCTTGTAGTCCATATGCAATAGGTAAAGTAAATCCCGATTTTATCTCGCATATATAGCCCGGGCCATTATAGCATCCTAAGTTTGAACCCTGGTAATTTACTTTCGTAGCACCATCATTCTCAGGTATTCGTGTAACCAAGACTCCTGATTTTTACACTCGGCGATTCTCGCCGAGCACATATTCTGAGATGAGCGGTTCTATATTTCTGTTATTATTACTAATCTGGCTGATTCTTTGACGTCATTGATCAAAACATGCGTGAACTAGTCTTATCAGTCTTGTTCCGCCATCACTTTGGCGACTTTACGACTTAGTTGGAAGCCAGGATTCGGTGGGTTGATCTCTGACGTTCCGCTCCCCCCTCACAGATGACGCTCAGTTTTCAGCTGTGCCGTCTTATCCGCTATCACCATACTGTAAATGTTTACGTGTCGATTCCTATCCAATTGAAGTTTGAAGAAAAAATGTGAAATCGGCATCCAAAGCCGTTTAGCCGGTAGTGGTTACCCGAGAACGGAAATAAATACGGTGTTATTGCGTCTCCGCCTAATTCTTGCTGATGACAGCAGGACCTACATTTGATGGCATTCCCACCACTTCTGCACACTTGAAACAAAGCACTTTCACTTTTAGACAAAATGAGTTTCAATTCAGCATCTAGAGCGCCCAAAGGATTTGATGTATCTCGTATTGATGTCCAGTATGTTCGATTCAATTGAGCCAAGGCTTTTCAGTCTCCAGGCAACTAACCCTGTCAGCATCCATGTCGTTCCACCATCCTATCTACAGGCCATCGAAGCCCATGGAGGTGACCCTTCAGGCTGGCCAACACCATCCTGGACGCTCGATGAGTGCATCCGATTCAACGATACCATCGGCTCTTCATTCTCCGTGCTGTCCGTGACAGCACCCGGCCCGGCCATAGCTGGACCCACAGAAGAAGGCAGAAAGCTGACGCGAACTATAAACGATGAGGTCTGGGAGATTTGCGAGCACCGACCGGGTCAATTCGGCTTCTTTGCCAGTTTGCCCGACTTCAACGACATTGAAGGTACGCTTGCGGAAATCGAAGACATTTTCGTCCAAAAGCAAAGGGCAAATGGTGTTGTAATCATGACGGCGTACGGTGACAAGCTTATGGGAGATGAAGCATTCAAGCCTATCTGGCAGGCTCTGGATCAACACAAAGCTCTTGTTTTCGTTCATCCCAACCACGTCCGCATAATCCCCGAGTTCATCTCAGGCTTCCTACCACAGCCTGTCATTGACTACCCCCAAGCAACAACTAGAGCGGCATTGTCACTGGTGTTTTCGGGTATACTTACTGAGTGTTCTGGTATCGATGTTATTCTCAGTCATGGTGGCGGAACGCTGCCATATCTTGCAAGCCGTGCTATAGAATCGCTTTCTCATCCAGCCATTGGACCAAAGTCCGCTGTTAGCCTGGCACAAGCGTATGTCTTCTGTTCCCAGCTCATCCAACAGTTCACATGCTGATCTAATGCGCCATAATCCAGATGGAGCGCCGTCTCGCGTTACTATTACGATCTTGCCATCACCACGACCGTGCCTCAGCTCAAAGCACTCGAGGCCTTTGCCCCAGAGGAAAACATTCTCTACGGCAGCGACTTCCCTTATTTGCCCAAGGATGCCGTTTATGCCACCCTGTTGCAATATGCCAAATATGTCAGTGGTGATGAAGAATGCAAAGTTAGGCCCGTTCAGTTGAACAAGAATGCAATTACTCTCCTTGGAAGGCATGCCCAAAAGCACACCGTGCTACCGTCCAAAGCAGACTATGAGGCTCGCCAGACGGCCGAGTTTGGGAAAGATAATGACAAAAATGCAGAAGAAGCGCTGAATATATTGGGAGAATAGAATTCCGGAAAAAGGACATTGACGTTATGAAAGGTACTTGCTGTTTGTTTCGCGTACTTTCTATTAGCTTTTTCCATTACCAAGTGATTGAATTCATGCTCATGGGTACACATCGTATCCATTGAAATCTATGCATCTAATGCATCTGCATCGGTGATATCTATTGTTGCCCATAAACTATCATATTATGAAGTAAAAATCAATGTTCCGGTTATTGTTGATAGGTTCCTTGGTGTCTGTGAGCCATCATGCGCATTTCTATCGAAGGAGGGATCGTGGGTGGATTAAATATAAAATTAATTACACATGGTGAGTGGGAAAAGCAACCATTTATAACTTTCGGTATATTTTGACATTCTACGTAAAACTAGAGGCTACTAGCGGGATATCTTTAACTTCGAAGCCAAGGGTGGTTGAGCAGCTCCGCAGCTGTCTTTCTGTCTTCAGGGCGCCATTGAAGCATGTCCTTCACAAACTCCAAAAATGCAGCCTTATCCTTGCCTTCAAGGTACTTGACAGAATTCTCGAGGTTCGTACCTTGAGGCACTTTAAAATCAGCTTTCCATTTTCCTATTTAAAAAGCTATTAGCACATCACATTGGAGCGATATATCTGATTACAACACCACGTACCATCTTTCGTAAAGAACTCGTTACTTCGCAATCCTTTCTGAAGAAGATCTAGCGGTGGTGGGCCAAGTAGGCCGACCAACTCAGCAAGATGAGCGCGAGTAGTGTACTGTCCGTCTGGCTCATTTCCATAGAATAGATGTCTGCCCTCAAAAATATCCCAGATCTATTCCAACAACGTTAGCAAATACATCAGCCCCGGGAAATGTAAATTAGTTTGCATGCGTACCATCACCCCTACATTCCAAATATCTACTGGATAACTCCACTCCGTCATTAACATCACCTCGGGTGATCGGTAGACATTTGGTTGTGCATCATGGTTCCTTTTTTCATCACCTCGGACTGCAGCACCGAAATCGCCAAGAACCACATCACCGAAATCATCAGGTATACCAAATCGTCTTGAAGCGTAAATTGGGGCAGCGCCATCAATGATTTTCCTGGCTGACGGAGTCTCGAGCTCAGCCTTTGTGAAGGCTTCTAGGACAGACTGATCAACCAGTTCGATTAGGATATTGTCAGCTTTGATATCTGGGTATATGTTAGAAACAGCATTAGATAAAACTAAACAAATCCATCCTCTTACCTGTGTGGACAATATGGCACTTGGTATGCAAATAATCAAGAGCAAGAAAAAGCTGAGTCAGCCCTGCTTTTAATAGCTTTTCAGTAAAACGGTGAGAGGGATTTCGTTGTAACATGTCCTTCCAGCTATCCCACATCGGTTCATGCACAAGACAGTGGTGATTCTCTCCGTCCGTTTGGAGTTTGACGATGTCTGAAGAAGTTCGGACATGGACATAACCAGGATGCAATGGATCAGCCTTGCTGATGTGTTTGTATGTCTCAAACTCATCTCTATCTAAGCCTTTCCTGAAAACTTTCAGTGCTACATATTTTCTCTCCCTAAAGGAAATCAGCTTGGTTCGTGTTTTGTCTCCCCTGGAGAAGGCAGCCACTTACTGAAGACTGCGGCCAAGCCAAACAGTAGACGTAGTTCCAAACCCCAATTTCCCGACGACTTGGTACTTAGAAGCATAAATATCGCCGATTCTTACTCCATAGTAAGTCCCTGTCTTGAACTCGTCCAGTTGTTCCTCTTCAAACATGATGGTCTCATCGATAATGGGAACGCCCGTTCTAGGAAATTGCAAAGGCAGCGAACCCCGCCAAACGGAAGGTCTCAGGAGTTTCAGAAATGACCTCATCCTAGAAAAAGAAGAGCTACCGAAAAATAAATCAAGTTCGAATTACGTCTTCGGAGCGGCAGGAACCAATAATTGCATCTGAAGGCAAAATTGTCGGGGCTCTACACTTTGTTGGGCCAGTTTTGTCGACGTAACGTGACCATGGTTGATAGAGGCTTGCATAGGAAAATCCTGTTCTTAACACAGCGCAAAAAGCAAAAACGAAAGCAAGTTTGGGTGACCTATGGCTAACGACTAAAATCGAAAGGCTGGGTTTTGCATCTGTTTGAACGTGTAGAGGTACAGGGTAATCCAAGAGCGCTTTGGCTAACTGGGTCCACGTAATTTAATACGTGTCACCAGCTGAATACAAAGTCCCATCCAGGTTCGTTCTTGATTGCTAGGATCCCAATTGGTAGCAATGGGAGAATTTCAAATCATTGCTATTCTGTTTAGGCCGATTTGATGTACGTTTAGCCAATGCTGTGAGGTGCTTGCCGAAAATTGGTCAGGTGGATGTGTTTTTTGAAGGATTCGTGTGGCCCGCTCCTTAGCTAATTCGGAGCTATTTTCGATCTCCCCACCAACCTCGCGCCTAATTGTAGACTGGATCTTATCGCCGCTTCGGCCGAAAACGAGGCAATGGGGCTAAGTTATCTCCGTGCACGGAAAATTCGATCGATCTCGGCCGAAGCATCATCGACGGTCAAGATTGTCACCAAATTCGGACAATTTTTGACCAAAGACTATTAAGTCAGGGCTTGAACACGCTGTATATGACCAATTGGATCAATATAGGATTCTGGAATCAATAGTATCTGCTATCAATCTCACTTCAGGTATATTTTAAGTCGACCATTTGAACTTCTTCAAGAGGGGTTGGTAAATCAACCCTAATAGTCAGATGCTGTTTCAACTTCTCAATAGACGTTCATGAGTCAACGTAGGTTGAGGAAATTGACTGAGAGGCCTCGGACGAACCGCTCGTCACTGTCGCAAACCAACCATCCACTAGGACGTTCGTTTCCAGAAGGGGGTTACCAGCGAGTGAGATGTTAAGCTGACCTGGCTGCCCTGATCTGACCCAACCAACGCCCCGCTTTTCCTGCACCAGTCCGACCCCCACAGGTCAACTGACCCAGTCCCTTTCTCCGTCAGGTGCATTGTGCTGCAGTCTAGTATTCTCAAAAATAAGAAATTAAATATTAAATAATTATATTATCCGGTAACATTAAGATGTACTCATATAGAATATGTTAAACAATGTGTCAATATCACTGTATTACAATACATATTTTTCATCTATTTTAAATCTTTATTTAAAGCTTTTCGGAGGTAGCATACTTGTAAGAGGGTTAGGGTTAAGGTTAGGGTTATGGCCATGATAGTGGGTCAACGAAGTAGAAGTGTGGCTGTCAGGTGGGCCGATAGGTTAGGTGAGACCAGGGGGGCAGGTCAGTTCAACCTTAGACTTGTTGCCTCCTGAGGAAGGACGGGGGCGGTGGTAAACTAGTATTGACACTGCAAAAGTTGACTGAGGAAATTGCAATGATCTGGGTACCATGAACAGAGTTAATTCATTTAATAGCGGTTTGGCTTGGTTGCTTGAAGCCCCTTGCGGATGTCTCACTCTACTTTTGATCCCAATCAACCAGCAACATGATCACATACGACCATAGCTCTCAGAAAATACGGGATCCCGTCCGCTCTCCCATAGTCAAGCTGAGAAGCGGTGAATTAGTACTCGGGTCGGTGACGACCGGGGAATCCTCGCTGTTGTATGTTTTTTTGGTGTAGTTTTGCTAAACCTTTTTTTGCCATCATGACCCACATGACCCATAAGTCGACAAACCCCTCTCTTCCTTAAATATTTCATTATTCTGTGACACATTAGAAAATAAAGCCTGGATTCTTTAAGAAATGGAAAAGAAGGTTATTGGATTGTTGGCGTTTTGGGTTTCTTTTATGCAAACAATCCTCGAATCAAATTGCGCTGGCCAAATCTACAGAATCAATATGCACGTTTGCAGCCTCCATACAATCGACACTAAACGTGCGATACAAAAAGGAATCCCAGCTTGTAGCCTTTCTGCTAGACCACAGTATGCCTTCTAATCACGGTTCTTTCTATCTTGTTCAAATTCTTCCCTGACCTTGATCGCGATACCGTCGTTCACGAGAATATTCCACCCAGCGACCGCCATTCCCTTGGAAGCGGCAACACAAAGACTATGAGCTTCTCTGGTACTAGCGGCGGCCGTGAATCCCGGCGTGTGGTTCTTACAGCCTGATTCAGCTGGTATACTGACATAGGATTGCATTGCAGGGCATTCATATGACACGTTGCCTATCATCGCATTAAGCCGTGCTCAGTGAAAGCAATTTGTTGGGGATTATATACCTTGGTCAGTTGAGCCGGGCACGCCCGAAGAAGTGAGATCACACTTCACCTCAGAACCGATGGCCGACATTGCATCTGCGTAAATAGTGCAAATGGTTTTGTTGGGTCGGAGGTCTGCATATGTATTGTATCTAGGTAAGTGTCAGTTTGCACATTTTCAAACCTCGCGCATGCTGCTGTGGACACACTCACAGGTTGAAATTGATTTCACATCCCGACTGCATGGCCGCACCATAGAAGCAGCGTTTTACTCTCTCCAAAAGCACATTGGCTTCCTTCACGCTCGGACTTCGAACGTAGCAATCAAGGGCGGCGGAGCCAGGAATAACATTTGGTCGGGTTCCGCCGTCGGATATCACACAGTGAACCCTATTAGTGGGGTGCATCTGTTGGCGTAGGACGCTGATGCCGTTGTACGCTAGAACAACCGCATCCAACGCGTTGAGACCCTCCCAGGGCGCAACGGCGGCATGGGCGGTTTGGCCAGTATACCGAACCGTCATTTTGTGGCTTGCCAGCGTCGGCATGTATGCGTCGCCGGTGAATCCTTCACATGCATCCGGAGGACCTGGGTGCGTCATTAAACAAGCATCCACGTCCTTGAATCCGCCGGCAGCGACAATCTTGATCTTTCCGCCCAAGCCTTCTTCAGCCGGAGTGCCAACAAGTCGTACCCGGCCGGGGATCTGGTGTTCCTTGAGAGCCTTGGCAACACCTAAGAAAGACCCGATAGACATCATGGCAATCAGGTTGTGGCCGCAAGCGTGGCCTATTCCGGGAAGAGCATCATATTCTGCGTTAAAGGCAACCACACGACCTCCAGACCCGTACTCTGCGACAAATGCGGTTTCCAGGCCGTATGTATGCTGTTTCACAGAAAAGCCCAAATCTTGAAGAAGGGAGGTGATGTTGTCATGGGCTTTGTATTCATGGTAGCCAAGTTCCGGGTTTTGGTGTATCTATAGACAGTGTTAGCACGATTTGGTTAACCTCGCCGAAATATTTCACGGGGTTGCTGAGATGTGTTACTTTTTGATTGATGCCCCAAAGAAGGTCATAATTTTCATCAATCGTCTCTAGAATAGTTCTCATAGCTGCATCTGTGGCCGATGCAGATTGAGAGCCGTTGGGAGTATATCCCGACTTCAGTTGTGTCATTGTAGTAGACGAGAATGAAATGGCTATCCCTGAGCTCGGCGTTCAATATAAACTCCCGTTGATGCGCTGAATTTTTCTAATATTCTAGGCACACCCTATAATTTTAACTTCTCTGGACTTATTGGTTTGATTAGGAGAAATGAGGGGTTGAGTTCGGCTGTTGCGCGTGTGGGTCGTTGGGAGACTCGGTCGGTCGGCCCGGCCGAATCTGGCTCCCGATGCCAACAGAGGAGAATGCTGATACGGGACGTACCCTACTACACCGAACAAGGAAGGTTGATCATATTGGGCAGGCGCCTTTTATTGCAGGGCAATGTACCTGGATATAGGTACTGGCTCTATAGATACTAGACCTGCCCATCTGGCCGGTATGGTCGTATCCATTCGGCAACATCGGAGGCCGATATATCTGCTTTTGTTTTTGCCGAGGAGTTGGGCCTGTTTTAATCTATCATGATGTAAAGTTTTATTTAGAACAGCAATTCTGCCATTAAATTTACTCTCATAAACTGGACTGATTATATCATTGTTGCGGCCATCTACCCGCTTTTTGCATAGCTTCTACAAATTCGTCCTTCATCTTCGCGGCGAAGTCCTCGTTCATGAGCACATCCAAGCAGATTAAAGCATTAGCCTTTCCTGCGCGCAGGGCTTCAGTGTATGCATATTCACTCTCAGCCGCCTCCCGGAATCCGATGGAATGTGGAAGATCAGACGCCTTGATTTCGAACATGGCTTGGATACCGGGACAGATATGGGAGCAGCTTCCAAAATCCCTGTGATGGCGTCAGATCTTTGAAAAGTATTTATCTGGACACTTTTGGGTAAACGCTTACGAGCTTCCGGGCTGGTCATGGACAGTTTTTGCCTCCTCTATTGGAAGCATTTGGTCGGGTGCCAGACCCAGACGTTGTATCATGTATTGTCTGTATTGCTCTGCCAGTGTTTCATTTGATACGACGTTTTCGTACAGGGCAAACCTGCCATTGTATTAGAATTTGTGGCCCATTGTTGTAGATGACTGCCCCAATCATCAATGCAAAGGTGTTGGAGGCAGGTGAAATTGACTTACCAATCCAGTTCCACTGTACAACCCGTGGCCCCGGCTGCTCCCTGGAAAACTGCTTCCACTCTTGCTTTCAAAGCATCAGCTTGTCGAATTGTCGGTGCCCGGACACTAAATAGGCCTTCTGAAAAGTCGGGGATTAAATTGGCCGCTTTTCCTGCTTCGAGGATACATCCTTGGATGCTTTCGCCCTTGCTGGTGTGTTGGCGCAGCAATGCGATGCCTGAATATGCCTGAACAATGGCATCGCAAGCATTTCTGCCATTCCAAGGAGCCGTCGCTGCATGTGCCGTAACGCCTCGGAATCGAGCGTTTAATTTCCATGACGCTTTAGTGCAACACATGGGCGTACTGAATGTTGCCATCGGATGCGTCATGAGACAAGCATCCATGTCGCGCCACGCCGCGTTTTGCGCCATAACCCATTTGCCCCCAGCAGTCTCCTCAGCGGGAGTCCCCATTAGAACCAATGTGCCGGGAAGGTTCTTTTTCTTCATAATAGCTTCTACTCCAATAGCTGAAGCAATCGATGATGTCGCAATTAAATTATGCCCACATGCATGACCGACACCTGGCAAGGCATCTTGGTTGTTTAGCATCAGTCGATTCGTATGGACTGGGACACTTCGGCACTCACCATACTCGGCGTTGAAGCATACTGAGCGGCCCCCTTCTTTGATGCAGAATCGTGCCTCAAATGCGGTCGAGACTCCATACACCCCGCGACTGACTTTCCAGCCTCGATGTTCGAACCAATCGGAAAGAAGCTTACATGCCTTGACCTCCTGAAAAGCAGTCTCTGGGTTATTGAAGATCTAGCGGAACACATTAGAATTTGCGTGGACGATCTTTCTAACCACTTACCTCGTGATTCAATGAGCGTAGATCTTTGTCAGTCTCCTCGATGGCCTTGGCTACCTGATCAATGACATCCGCGGGTTGGAGACATTCACCAGCCATTTTGATAGAAATTTAAAAAAGATCAATCAAATTTGGAACCGTGACATATTCATGTTCTCTCCATCCAAGTTGTTAACCCGATTGATGTATGAGAAGCCATCCCAAAGCTCGGCATTCGGTAGGACCGATGCTCGGTCGGGCCGAACCGGACCCATGCGCTAGCTTATCTGTGATATCTACCACTACCCGTAAAGCTTTGTATTATCGAACGAATGGCTCCGTTGATCATACTTATCGTTGGGTTGGTTTGAATGAAGGATCAGGAGATGCAACCCAACCCTTCACAATCAGGTCCAATGCCAGGATAGTGCTTGATAAATAAGAGGTCCCCAGACAAAACCTTTGACCAACTGTCGGAACTGCCATGAACTTATTTCTACATTACCACTGATTTCATGTCGACTCTTGCGAAACAACAGGGCGATAGGCCTGGGTCCAGCATCGACATGGACGGTGAAGATGGGCGCACAAAGGACCAAATGGTTGAGCCAGAAGTTGGCCTAGCAGCTCTCACCGGATCGATTTCTGACATTGACCCCGATGGCTCTAAAGCCAAAAGGGTCTTGCGGAAGATTGATCTTCATTTGATGCCTTTGCTTTGCGCCACCTACTTGATCCAGGTAAGAGCTACTTGCGATCCTTCGATATTGATATCGCTGCGGGACCTGTAGGCAGAACTGATGTCCCATCTCCGCTAGTTCCTTGACAAATCGTGTGTTTCATATGCAGCCCTGTGGGGAATGAAGGAGGATGCCCACCTTGTGGGGGATCAATATGCCTGGCTGACGACGATCTTCTACATTGGATACATGCTGAGCGAGTTCCCTGCCAATATTCTTTTCCAGAAATTCAACATCGCTCGCACATGTGGCATATTCATTGTCCTTTGGGGCATTGTCCTTCTCTGCATGACCGCTGCAAATAATTTCGCAGGTTTGGTGACTGCTCGCTTCTTTCTGGGAGCGCTGGAGTCTGGGGTGAGCCCGTGCTTTATTCTCATGACAGCCATGTTTTATAAGAGGTGAGTATTTTAATGATGTAGTGATTATGCTGCAATACTGATTACAAAAAACAACAGAAACGAACAGCCCTTTCGAACCGGCATATGGTTCTCCATGAATGGCCTTGCAAACGTTCTTGGAGGACTCATTGGCTATGGGATTGGTTCTATCAAGGCTGCCATACCGGCCTGGAAATTCCCCTTCGTCATCTTTGGTTCCGCCACGATTCTCTGGGGCAGCATCTTCCTGTGGCTGGCTCCTCCTAATCCTACCAAATGCAAGTGGCTAACGGAGGAAGAAAAGACTATTGCAGTTCTACGAGTGGCTGAGAATGAGACTGGCATCGATAACAAGGAATTTAAATGGTATCAAGTCAGAGAGGCTTTCTTAGACGCGAAGTTCTGGCTTCTGAATCTGTTGATTCTAGCCAACTGTATCCCCAATGTAAGAGTTTTTCTGTTGCCTTGATCTTGTTCCTTTTGCGATTGACATAATTCTAGGGTTCCGTCAGTGCCTTTGGTCCTCTTATTGTAAATGGCTTCGGCTTTACCAAATTTGAATCCACATTGCTTAATATGCCTAGTGGTGCGGCGCAGATTATGGGCTTATGGACCGCTGGGTATGGCTTGGACGCAAACGCTCGCAGCTGTTTTTCAGTACGGCTAATCCTGCTTCTAGATATCTTACTATGAAAGTAAAAGGGATTCGGCATTTCATTATGATTGGCGGTATTCTCGTGGCCATTCTTGGGTCTGCAATGATATATGCACTCCCCGATGAACGGCGTGTTGCTCGACTAATGTTCGTTGAGACCAAACTGCGCGATGGGATCTGTTGAGTGACTAACTTTTGATAGTGGTTACTATCTTCTTGTTGGCTTTAGTGTCACATTTGTACAAAGCCTAAATCTCGTCCAAGCCAATGTCGCAGGGCGAACAAAGAAGACCGTGTTTACTTCGTCCGTCTTTGTCAGGTACGCCTCGTTTTTTCAGCAATGTGGTGAGAAAACTAATCGAAAATAAGCTATTGCGTTGGAAATCTCATTGGGCCACAATTATTCTTCGACCATGAGGCGCCGCGGTACCGGTCTGGCTTCGCATCCATGTTGATTTGTTTTGGCGTCCAAGTTCTCATCATCATAGCTCTATACCTTATTGGCTGGAGAGATAACCGACGAGTGCGTTCAAAAATCCGATTTTCTGTACAGTCTTGTAAATGGCTAACATTGAGAAGCGCGATCGTATTGAATCCGCTGGTAGCATTCGAGATCCCAACGAAATGGCATTATTTAGCCTTGGAGATATGACTGATGTAAGTTCAATGATCGAATCAAGCTAGTAGAATATCGTGTTGATCACGTCGCTCCAGGGTGAAAATCTTCATTTCCGATACGCTTTGTGATAAAATTTTATGATGGGGGAATATTCATTTCCACAGGAAAAAGATTGTTTGTGCATGTGGGACTTTTTTGGTTGGCTTCTGTCAGACCACGATTCCATGTTTTCAGACTAGTTGATAGTGGGCATTGATAGAACAGCCATAGGTGTTTATTGCGAGATGAAGAAATTATTCGGTAGCAAACTAGTTACTCCCAATGAGTGAAATTAGTAACCAAAGTAGTGAAATAGGGCACATGATTGGAGCATTCCAAGACCCGGTCGCTCAACCACGGTGGTTTACCCTGCATCCAATTTCAACCGACTGGAAACCCCTGTCATATTCCTTCATTATTAGATATAGCCAATAACCCCTGATATAAGCCGCTTTGTCATATAGACTCAAGCATCTATAGTCCATTCAATGACGAATCTTTTTTTGTGTTCTATTCTCGGAGCTTCATTTGGTTCCGACCAAGTGTCTCATTTGAGGTGGAAACCTGTAAAATAGAGCAGCCCAACCTTGATTAGAACACCTTCTAATTGGTTACCTTACTACTCAACTCCACTAAATACCCCACTTAGCATTTCGGCAACCAACAATTCGGTCGGGCCGATGCCGACTATCGTCTCTTCTTCTCGTGTTGTGATCTTTGTCGTAAAGGAGTGGTTCTAAATTATTGAGATGCGTAATTTGTAATAACTTGGCGAGACAAAATTTCTAATTTTTTTCATCCAGTTGGGCATGTACCGAGTGCAGCATTTTTAGGGGATCCGAACCTCTCGACCATCCAACAGAACTAAACAGTCGAGGCGATGAAAGATCCTAAGCCAGCACCCGAGTTGAGGGACGAGTCGTTATGCCTGACTTGGGGGAAAGATGACCCCGAATACCCACCCAACTGGTCGAATGTGAGTTTTGGACACATCGCAAAGGTGACCAGAGTTACTCAGACATGGACAGTCAAAGAAGTTGGGAGTACAGGCGATCCTCTTGATGACGATTCTGAATAGCTGTATTGGTAGTTCGCTGACAAGCAACGCAATTGCATTCATTGTTCAGCGATTTGGCGTCGAATCTTCATCTCAGAGCGTGTTGCCAATATCTCTCTACTTGATTGGTGAGTACTCGGTTGTCAATTCTAAGCACATATGCTAACATAGTTTTTCGGTTACGTTTTTGGTGAGTGCAAGGTGCAATTGACATGGTGGTTGTGTCAATCCTGCGACTGACGTGTTCAAGGCCCGTTGTTATGGGCCCCAGGGAGTGAACAGATCGGCCGTCGGCACATAATCAACATCTCTTTTATGTTTTTTACTATATTTACGATGGCCTGCGCCCTCTCACCAAACTGGCCTAGTTTGCTCATATTCAGACTGCTCAGTGGCGCCTTTGGGAGTGGTCCGATCGCAATAGCCACCGGGGTCCTGGCGGACATGTATCAAGATCCCGAGCCGAGGGGGCGCGCCGTGGCAGTATACATGATTGTATGTGTTTCGCTATTTTATTTCACTGCTGCGCAGCGGGAAAACATACTCATCGCTTGGGCTAGGTCACTGCGTTCGGTCCACTGTTGGGTCCGATAATCTCGGGTTATGCCTCGCCCAGTCTCGGCTGGCGATGGTCGTTCTGGATCGCACTGATGATAGCTGGTGCGACTACATTCTCACTTGCATTTCTGCCAGAGACAAAGTCCTCGGTGCTTCTCACTCGCAGGGCCTCAACATTGAAAGAAAATCCAGAGCGCAACTACAGGGCGTCCTGGCTCAAAGGAGATCCCGTCGGCCCATCCCTTACCACCATATTGATGCGTCCCCTCTCTATGCTGGTGTTCGAGCCTATCGTCAGCGCGTCATCGGCATACATGGCACTTGTCTATACCATATTCTACATGTCCTTTCAGGCATTTCCAAAAATATTCCAGGGTATTTATGGATTTTCTTCAGGGCGGTGTGGTCTCACATACCTACCGATAGGAGGTGGATGCCTCATTTTTATGCCCGTGTTCCTGCATTGGGACCACGTCCTAAATCGGGCTAGACAGGAGAGCAAGCAGTGGGTACAGAAAGAAGAATATCGTAGGCTACCTTTGGCATGCATTGGTGGCCCGCTGTTTGCAATCTCACTATTTTGGCTTGGCTCGTCTGCCAGGGCCGAGATTTCATTCGTAGTGCCAATGCTGGCCGGAATTCCGTTCGGATTTGGATTCATCTGCATTTTTATCGCACTCTTGTATGTTCATGAAGTCACTATATCTCGAGGAAGAAATGAAAATAACAGTTTATAGGAATTACATGACAGATGCATACGAAACCTACGCCGCATCAGCTAATGCAGCGGCGAGTTTCACGCGGAGCATTCTTGCAACCCTCCTTCCTCTGGCAACATCAAAAATGTTCGACAGTATGGGTATAGCTGCAGCTTGCAGCTTGCTAGGAGGATTAGCGACACTGATGTGTATGATTCCATTTATCTTCATCTGGAAAGGACAAGAGTTTCGTCGTGGTTCCAAACTTTGCAACATGCTTAAGCTAAAACAAGAACAAGAACAGACAGAGTCACCCACAGCAGTTGTCCAAAGCATGCCCTCCTGATATGGAAGGCTTACTGAAATAAAAGTATCATTCAAAAGAGTGGAGATGAAATGGCAGGAAATAAGTTGATAATTCATTGCACATTTCAGACCACGTCTATCGTAACTTCTCACAGTTTGCATCAAAAGGTGGCGATGGGGTGGGAACGTCAAATGAATTAGACCACATAACACACATTGGCGTAAATAAAAAAATATTGATACACTCGGACCATCTGGTATTCAAATTTCAACTGGGAGAATGAACATCTGCGCCCTCCTTTAGATGGACACTACTTCATTCTAGCATATAAGTGCCAAGGGTTGGGAACTCAGTGTCCCAAGTCTATTTATCTCATTAGTCATTCGAATGGGAGGATTGAACAATGTTACAACTTACTACGTCGTCTAAAAAGTTTGGAATATCGAAAATGAGACCATTTTGCGCATCTTCCATCATCTCGTCGTGGCCTATGGCAGGAACAGGTGAGATTTGAGCAAGTGATGCAAGCCTTTCTTGCCCCCTGCGTAATTCGTCAGCTGCGTTTACAACCCCGGCTTGCTCAAACATCATTGCTGCCTCTTGTAGTCTAGTCAGGTGCTTTTTGCAGTCAACATATCGATGCGCCACAGGGAGAGCCTTTAGTATAAAGCTAGTGGCACGATATGTGGTTGTGCCAGCATAATCCTATAGGTTGATGAGACAATTTATACAAATATCAAGCCGGATGGCCCGCAATATACATAACAGGCCAGCCTGTCAGGAAGATGCAACGTACCATCGTATAACGGAAGCTTTTTCGCAATGTATCCGACTCAGCTTGTGCTTGAATAATTAGACTGGCATTGTCCAAGGCCTTCTTAATGAGTGTTATTCGACTCATGTCAGACTCGAGGTCACCCTCCGACTCGATGCTATGCAGTGCAAGGCCGTTGACGTATCTGGATAAGTTTAGCCTTGGTACTATTATGTGCATGCAATAAGGTGCCGTACAACTTTAGAAACCCATACGGTATCATAAAACGGTTCCTGTCTTGTATTTCGTCAAAGGTCTGACAAAGGGGTTCAATATCATTGTTGATTCTATGAAACCAAGCGTCCACTCTCTCGTCAAAAGATGTCAGGCAGTCAACCACTACCTGAGATAATGGACGAGTGCGTAGTTGAGAGCTTCTCAGTTGAGCTTTAACGTCCCCTGAAGACAGATTAGACATGGTTAAATGATACAAAGCATAGCAGTGCTAACCAGCGATGGTGAAGCCCTCGATGTAGGCACAAATTCGATAATCCACTGGACGGCAATGTGGCGATTTGATAAGCTTCTTGGAGTATGGCAGGTAGTCTTTCATTCTATTGATGACAAATGGTGTGCTGAGGTTCATCCTGTGTGGCACATGTTAGTCGCTTCATCGTGGGGAAATTAAAGTATGGCAACGCGTACATCAAGTCAAAGCAGCAAAGAGTAAACCAAGCTCGAGCACGACCAACTAGGTCCTCGGGATGCTCCTCATCTATATTTCCGAATTGCAAAGCGGCCTCGTTCAGCCTGAGCTCGCCTCCTATTGATGCAATGTATCCCCACAAGCGGGTCCGGCCTGTCCAGGCGGCCAGCAGCATCATGGCCCAGAAGTCGAGGATACTCGGAGCTGGCCCCTGGAACGTGTTTTTTAAGTGCAAGTCGACTTCGGCTAAAAACAGGTGATATTTTTCAGGCTGGATTGCCCTGGAGGCTATGGTGCACACCACGGCTGAGACGAGCGGGTTTTGGTGTATAACCTCTGGCGATGGAAATATGTCGTCATCAAAAAATGCAACAACGCCCTTGCAAGATGTTTTGAAGAAGTCGTGAAGTTGGTCCCACTCTCCTTCTGTTGTGATGCCACTTGAGACCACATCATCAGTTTTTGGAGTCAAGGAAGCAGACTCAGCTGGTTTTTCGGCGAGATGGGTCGAAGGTGCAATTTCGGCTGTAACACGATTTCTATTTGGCGATGCGTTGCGATCCGAAGCCTTGACAGGCTCAGCCGGAGTCAGTCGCTCTACAGTGGTTTTCAGCTCTTGTATTTCGCCCCGCAACTCCTCCTCAATCAGGTTGAGTCGCTGTTCCAGGAGGGCAAGCGGGCTACTAAAATGAATTCAGCGAAACAGCAGCAAAAGAAAGAATTTACATGTGCCCTTACTTTGTCTCTGCGACCTGTGGCTTTCCTTGGGTTTGCTTTGGAGCTACAAAAACGCATTCGGCGTTGCTCCTCCGGCATCGTTGACAGGGGACTCGCCCAGGACCTCCGCATTTCAATTTCTGCTTTCGACAACGCAGACAGGCAGCCAGAGATCTGGATGCATCAATTGCGAGAGACATTTTGACGACACCTGGAGATCGCTTGATATCACTGCATAGGCCTTGGTGAACCTGGGTTTTTCTACTGGTGGCTGGGATAATTACGGCCCACACTTCGGGTAACCTGATTCGAGTCTTATCCGTCACGATCAGGCCTTATCCTTGTGATAAGATAAGCTATCTCTGCATTCCACAGATGTACTTTGGAAAGCCTGCCTGACAGCGCGGCTCAAGATGAGCATTGAAACGTCCATTTTTATACAACAAACGACTTTTCGGATCTAACCCGCCTTCACCGAATTTTCAGTCGAGATATTGTTGTCACTATCAAGGTTTTCAGAGCCCTTTCTTTCCTGCTCAACCACGGCAGAGGTGCCAGTCTTCAGGCCTCTATAAACTTGCTTCAGCTGGTTCCAACCATCAATGATTGGATAGAAACCTGCAATGAACATTGTGCCCCAGACCCAGATAATTGATACAACAACCCAGGCGACAAAGAATCCTTTTCCAAACACGTACTTGGATGCGTACATTGGAAGAGGCCTAATAAAGTCAGTTAGTAGCCTGCGAGAAACAAAGAGGCAAATGCAAACTTACCAGAAAACCCAGTGGCCGAAAAAGGTGGCTGCAGACCAAACGGCAGCGAGTGTACCCCAGTGCTTCAACTTCGCCTTGTCGACGCTGTAGCTGGCGAGGTGCTCGTCGTGTGTAGGTTCATGGGCAGTGGTCCCAGTTTGGTTAAATGCAAGGCGCTCCTTTCTAAAGTCTGCCCAATTGTAGTCTGCTGGGCGAATAAGAGAAATTATAATCGAGTAGACCGCAGGGCTAAGGGCAGAAGCAACCGTGCCGTACACGCACGGCAAGGTGCCCCCAGTGGATGTCACAGTCACTTTTCCATAAAAGTGCGCGGCTGTTCCCAACCAGACAGCTATGCCCGTAGCCATTCCAAGAAGGGGCGAAATGATGGCTGCGGCCTTTGACTGCTTCTTCCACAGAATGGTGAAGATGGTGGGGAAAATGCCGGGACACGTCAAAACACCCAGCATGTACAGAGTCCAGCCAAGATCCACATCTCCATAGTACAGGGCAGTTGAAAAGGCGGCAGAAAAGAGTCCGAAAAAGACGACTCCAATGTGACTCCAGCGGATGGCATCCGCATCAGAGGCACCACGGTTAAAGTATTGGCGATATATGTCAAAGCTGATAATCGAAGACACAGAAATGACCTGGGCCGAGATGGTGGATGTGACAGCCATGAAAACAATCAAGAGGATTGCAACTGCTCCGCCTTTGCCAGCCAGGGCATAGGCGGCGTATGGCAGGACAAGGCCGTTGGAAACCTCGGTGCTTGTCATTCTTCGGGGGTATGTCGGGAATCGCTCGGTGCCTTCCAACGCTAGGGCGGAAAAGCTCATCAAGGTTCCAAGACACCAAGGGATAGCAAAGTAGGCAATGCCACCAACAATGTACCCGGGAACAACGGCTTGAGGAGCAGCGCTAAATGCCTTGGCGAAGAAGCCAGTGTCCATGATGACCAAACCAAAGTTGGCAAGGAGGTGAATAATTCCGAAGAGGATGCCCTGTTGATATTGTCAGAATCGGCAATGTCTAATTGTCCAAGGAACACGTACTCCTTTGCTGGTCATGGTAAGATATGAGCCATGCTCGTTGCCTGATACGGGGTGGTCTTTGCCTTGCTGGACAATGAGATCATACAAATGGCCCGGCGAACTGATTTCCGGCGTCGTAAAGGTCTTGATGGTGAAGAAGCAAATGAGGATGGTAATGACGAATGTGTGGAAATAATCCGTCAAGAAGGTGGCCTTGATACCTCCGACAAACGTGTACAGAATGACACCAACGGGGAGAAGGAAAGTGGCAGCAATAATGTGCATTCCAGTCCTAGCATATGGTTAGCTAAATCTCCTCTTCATGTATCAAAGTCAGAGTAGGTTCTCACAATGCAGTGATGGCTGCACTAGCCCCCAATAGCATGTTGGCAATAGCTATGATGTTGTTGATCAAGCAGAGGCCGATCCAAACAATGTGGCCGGCATTTCCGTATCGAATTCGAACGATTTCCAGGAGCGTGTGTGCCTCAGGAACCCTTAGCTTGCAAGCAATCCCCAGCAAGGAAAAGAAAACAATCATTGGTGAGCATCTATATGACGAATCAGCTTGATTCAAATTGCATCTCGCCGACATATCTTACCCTGCTGCAAACCAAAAGGGGCCAGCGACACCATAGTTGTATCCCACGAGAGTGCTTCCAAGCATAGCCGTGCTCCAAAGCCATGACGAGATGACTGCAGATGCTGTGAGACCAGTTCCGACACTGCGATTGGCCGTCATGAACATTTCGGTAGTCTTGTTGTCCTCTCCTACTGTCTTCTTGAGGATGTGCGTCGCAAACATCATGATGAAGGCAATGAAGAAGCCGAAGACAATAACAACGACATATCCAGCACTCTGGGGAAGAGGAGGCTCGACCGCTCCGTCTGCCCTGACTTGCAGCATCCTGTTAAATGCGTTGATCAAACCTTTCGAGTCCAATTGACAACTTCTAGTCTCATGCCTCGAATCCTTGCTGATGCAGGTTCAATTGGAGATGCGAAGCGCTATTCGTTACCGGTTTCCTGGGAACTGGCCAAATGGAGGAACGGGATCCAAAAAAGGACATGAACCAGGGCACTGGAAAACGGGGGGGATCATTGGAACTACCGACTTATTATTTATCACACTGATCTACATCTGCTTGGGCGCTGCGCCGGGGAAAAGTCGCAGAGTGCCATTTGGCGTTGATTGTCGCAAGCACGCAATCGAAACCCACCCA
The DNA here is from genome assembly GCA_013403855.1 of Calonectria honghensis. Taxonomy (NCBI): domain Eukaryota; kingdom Fungi; phylum Ascomycota; class Sordariomycetes; order Hypocreales; family Nectriaceae; genus Calonectria; species Calonectria honghensis. The sequence continues at coordinate 8,454 of VTGB01000081.1, read as the reverse complement.
TCGCGCAAGCAACGAAATCCCCCACGTTATAGGGCCAGCATGACGCCATTGGTGACTATGCACTCACAATCCAACCGCCCAGGGAGTTTATTATCTAGCGCCAATTAACACGCTGACAAGGTGATGGATGCTGGACGGGTCTACGGCAGTCTTTAGCTCAGCGGCCGTCGCTGCGAAGCCCAACACCATACTTTCGGCATTTCACCGTTTCGTTCCGACGGTACGGATCCAAGACCACAAATGGATTCCATCCCCGCCCGTTTTCCCCATAAACAATGAATTTAAGCAAGAGTTTAATGACAGCGCCCAATCGGTTCCCGCGCCATTTATACGCGGCTGCGGAAGCGTATGGGAATGGCCTCGTGAGCCTCGCGGCATGCAGAAATCACGTGCGAACCAAGGTGCAACCCAATCAAACTCTATTCAATTCGTCTGCATCTACTCGCTGCACAAGTTTTCCATCCAGGACAGGGCGCTGAGTCTAGACTTTTTTTCATGGAAAAAGATGGTGGCCTCTCGGATGGGAAAACGGGCGCTCGTTGGAGGACATGATCGAAGCCCCCCCCCCCAGCCAAAATGTCTCAGACGCTGTTTAGCTTCTCCATGGCCTCGGTGACGCCATTATAGCTCATGTTGAAGTCCATCTTGGAGAACCTCTCCTCGACGGGCATCTCGCGGACCATCTGGCGCGTGTCGGCGAGCACCTGGGCGGCCCTAGGCCTGCGAACGCTGTCGATCGCCTGGAGCACGGCCGGCACGTCGTCTCGGGACATGGAAGGGCGGAGCAGCCGGAAGCTCTCCGCATCCTCGACGGCCATGTTGGCGCCCTGGCCCTGCAGTACCGACATGGCGTGCGCCGCGTCGCCAATCAAGATGGCGCGACCTCTAGTCCAGGTCGGCAGAGGATCCATGTCCTGGAGGTCCCACGTCTTGAGGTCGTCGCCAGTCCTGCGTCAAACAAACGTGGTTAGCGCGGTCCTACCAGAAACTAACATGACATCTTACTTGAGGAGCTTGACAACCTCTTCGTCAAAATCTCCAAATAGCTCCAGCAATTCGTCGCGGTCGGCCTCCGCGTACCACGATTGGACCGTGGTGCGTCGGCTCTCGCGCGTTGGGAAGTTGCACGCCACATTCATCATGTCGTAGTGGCGGAATGGGTATGTTGTGATGAATCTCGGCGTCCCGTCTTCAGCCTCTAGAAGCGAGATTCTGCCCTTGCCCGTGCTGGGCTCCCACCAGTGAGGCAGCTTGCCGCCGAGGGCTTCTCTCGCTTGGTCGGCAGTCAACGCAAGGCGGAAGCAGGTGAGACCCATTTTCTGAGGGTTGTGATTATCGTTGCCCAAGACGTGGGGTCGAAGACGTGAGTGAACGCCATCCGCAACTGCCGTATTATAATTGTCAGTTTTTCTTGGCTTTGCTTTTGTGAAGTCGATTGACAGGGTTTCACATACCAACGACCACATCACCCACATCCTTTGTACCATCTGCCAAGGTGACTACCCCAGTCTCGGGGTCGACGTGCACTCCACCGTTATGAAACACGGTTTTAACGGGATTTGCAATAATTCCCAGCTCGTTTGCAGGAGCTGTAGCCAGACGAAAGAGCTCATCCCTAAAGTCAGACCTCTTCATCGTGAGGCTGTTTGCTCCGTAGCGAGCGACAAAGTCAACTTCAACATCAGACTTGACCTGACCACTCCTTGTGTAGGACCGGTATCCAGAACAGCTCACAGCACCAGCGCGTTCTGCATCAAACCCAATCGTGTTGAGAAGCTTTACCGAGTTCGGGAACAAGCTGATGCCGTGTCCACCAGTGGCAGCATCGGCGCCAGCTCGCTCGTAGATGGTGACATTGTGGTTTTCGCGAATGAATCGGGCTGCTGCAAGACCTGCAATGCCGCAGCCAACAATAATGACATGAAGCTTTTCGTTGTTTGAAGACATGGTGATGAATTTAGAACTGAAGTTAATAACGACGGATTGCTCTTTTTTGGCTCTGCTCGAGTCTAATGCTCATCTAACCCGAGTTCGAACCTATGCTCTTATACATTATCGCCAATGGCAATTCGACGACCATTGTCCGAATATTCATTTTCTTCAACTCCACAGCGGCAGAGATTGGAAGCACCTCGACTTGCAAACATCACCACATGTCCCCACTATATCCGGATATCCGGCCATATATCCAGTTCCACCTTCAGCCTATTGGATCGCGCCCGTTTTTTTCGGAAAAAGCTGTGTCGGATGTGTCGTATACCCTGCTTAGTTATGCCGGCAAATTTAGATCTGTTCGTCGCGCCGTTGCTCGGCCGAGAAGTGTCGAAATGTCCGCCGGATTTCAAAAGGCCGATGTGGTCTTGTGAGGATAAAGATGCGCACTCAACTCTCAGACCCTGCCCGTTTAGTGTACCCACTGCACATAAACGGCTTCTCATCATCGTTGAATTCGATTCATTATTCCGTCTCGGTTCTATTCAGGCGCAAGCCGAGTGCCTCTGTTTGTAGATGAAGACAGCAGTGCAAGAGGCCTGCCAACCAACAGGCATTCATAGCTAGTTCATGCCAGCTCAATAGAATCCCTGTCGCTTTTCTTGAAATGTACCTGATGGAATACTCCCGATTCAAATCCCTGATCAACTTTTGTTTGGACATCTCCTACACCAAGTCGATGGTAACGATTATCTCCCCCGGATGCCTTTTGCAACACAAGAAATTCATCCTTAATAATGCCAGGGTCGGATGAATTCAATCGGATCATTTGCTGGGATATTTGGACAATGGTAACTTCAAGATTTGAACCTGCTGGGAGGAGATACTCAATATCACAGCCACCTGCCCAACTCGGTTCGCCGAAAGGTTTTATTGGGGACTGTGTGTTTCCAGATGGCTTCAACGTCTCCGTTGTAACCCTCCGCTTTTTGGGGGTGGTTAAAATCGCCTTCCGAACAAAGGAGGAAATGACCAGCTTTGAACTTTCGAGCTTTGAAGTATAGGGAGCACCAGCCCAGTTTTCTTCCCAGAGCTCAACTCCAAGCGAAAGGGTACATCCATCTGGTTGTATCGGCAGATACATGCTAGCCTCCATATCAATCTGCGGGAGTGCTGACAACCAGGACCATGACGGAAATTCGGGGTTTCGGCGAGATTGTGGTGGCGGCTTGTCTTCAAGCCTGTATAATAAACGCCAGCCCAGGCCAACAGCCAGACTTTCCTTCCACAGCCCAAGGACTGGGGTACTTTTTGTGCTGTTGCTAAAGAACCGCACCAAGCCGGCAATTGCGGCAGCAACGTCCGAGGCGTATGTGAGGCGTCGTCTTGAGTATGATGCCACCCACAAATTCCACGTCTTCAGGGCGTTTAGTGGTGATGCGAAGTCAAATATACTGACGTTCGCGGCACCACTTGCGAGAATTCGAAATGTGTCGGTCCATAATGTATTGTCCTCTGACCCGAAGCGATGGCGGCACTGCCAAAACATTTGGCCCCTTGGGAAGATGACCGTCCTTGGCGACAATGTCAACTCTTGAAGAACCCAGCCTCGTCCAAAATATGGGTATGCGTCGTCTGAGAAAAAGTGAGACACATGTGTGTCAATGGCTTTTTGAACTATGAGTGTCTCGTTGGAAGAATTAGTGCCTGCGTTCGCTGTAAATCGGCTCCGATAATAAACAGTTTTGAATCGTTTCTGGAGATCTCCAAGGGAGCTCTGCCCGATAAAGCCTCCATGAGCATCATTTGCAGCAGCAGCCGCAATGTTCAAGTAGCTGCCACGGTAGATGTCGGCCATTTTAGCAGCCTCGATTTCCCAATCCTCCCTGCTGTCCTGGATAATGCACAGAGAATCTATCCAGATGTACCGAATCTGCAGATAGCAACAAATCAAAACAGCATCGTGAAAGTTGAGGGTAAGGCTACTTAATGCAATGCCTTTTGAGTGCTCCGAATAGTTCGACTTGATTGTCCTTAGCGGTGGCTTGGACGTTGGGGGACCCCAACAATGGCTAAGCGTGGCATATCGGATTGATTGCTCTTCAAGGGTGTTGGATTCGATGAGAATTATCTTCTGCTGGCTGTCGGCTGATGCCAAATCTAGAAGACGCCCTGGTAGTATATTCAATTTCTCATTGCATCGAGTATGGCAACTGCTGCATTCGGACACCCAATTTGATACAGCTTGCAGTCGCGATCTGATCTCTAAGCTGGTCGTCGCTAAAGCTTGGCTATTTAGATGTGCATCTATAGTCGCCATCAGCATCATTCTAATTTCTCTTTCACATCTTCGGTCAAAGATTATGACCACTGTACTCACCATGGCGGTTGCTAATATAATAGTCTCCAGGATTGCCAACGTAGCCACTTGGGAATTTAAGCTGTTCATACCAATTCAACTTGAACATGCCTCTTTGCAGGTCCATCTCCCCGCTCACCCATAAAGTATACACAAGCAAGTCTTCATCCTCGGGGTTCCCATACATAATCTTGCCATTGAATACATCTTCGAGAACGAACTGGCAAAGCGGGCAGACAGTCGCGGAAGCTTTGAGAGCTTTGAAGCTGGGCTGAAATTGAAAAAGCTCCGAATCTTGCTCCTGCCTGTCGGGGCTTTTTATCCATGAAACAACAGACTGACAAACTGAGCACAAGAGTTTGCTTTTAGTCGAAAGCTCCGGGGTTGAGGATAACGGACTTTGCCCCGCAGATATCTGCAGGGAAGTATCGTCCAACATTGTTGGGAATTTTGCAAACCCTTCGCAGACCTACAATAAACAATAAAGCCGGTCAAGAATTCCGTAAGATTGAGAGCAAACAATATAATCCAATATGAGTCAGTTTCCGACAATGGCTTCTCCATCAGGCTGTGAACGTGTGCGCGCTTAATTGGCGCATGCGAGAATGAGGTATTAGTCAGCAATTATCTGCCAAATACGTCTTGTATTCCACGAATGCCATCAACGAATAATGCACTAGCATTCGGATCTACTTCTTGTGCATAGCCTAGATGCTAAAAGAATACAAGGCTTGATATTCCCTTGGCTTAGAAAAGTCATAAACCACTGACATACATTATTATGTGGATATCCGGCCCCTAAAGTTTCCAATCCATCTCCTCATGGCTTTGAGATCTATCTGCGTTACTCAATTCTATGACCGGAAGGAGCCAGGTCATCCCAGAACATCTAAATCCAACAATTAAAATACGTACCCAAGGTTCTTCCTAAATTGGTGGAAAGGTTTGAGTTTTGGGAAGGGAGTTTGAACTAACTATCCGGCCCGAAGTAAGGCCAAAGTGTGTCGCCACACCGCAAGCGGAAAGTGGTGAAGTTTAAACAAACATGCTTCTAATGGGCGACCAGTTGGGCTATCTGGAAATGGAAAATTCCCATCAAATATCCCAGGCCGAAATGGATTGGTTGTTGAAGAGGAGGAGCTGGCCTCTGCACGGGATCAGTTGGATGGGATTGTTCAAAAGGTAATCTGCAAGTCACGGATAATGGGCACAAAAGTTGATACTAAAAAAGGCTTGCTATTTTAACTATAAATGAAATATTAGAGAGACCCTTCCCCTTGTGATTTTGAGTGACATTCTCAGGCTCTTCCATATTGTTGAGTAAAAAGACCAAATCAGATTAAAACAAAGCAAAAGACAAAATAAAAGGCAAAGAAAGACGAAGCACAAATAGAAAGCATCTAGCTGATGATGAAAGAAGAGAAGTGAACAAAAAAGATGAGTAGAACGGAAGAAGCGAGAATGAAAAAGAAAATTTCAAAAGAAAAACAGAATACCCCAAGCGATTTTATCCCAAACCCAGATGTGACGGCTAATAGTAAAAATGGAGACTAGTTAGAGACAGGTAAGAAAAGGACATGATTTTAAGAAGTACAGAGAGAGATGATCGTGGCGATGGTGGAGGTGATGATGATGATTCATGAGAGGAAAAGAAAGTCGGATGCAGCGAATTCAGTGAGTCGCTTAGTGAGTCTTGCGGTGGCTCTTCTGAACAATGACGCGCTGGTGGGCCACGTCGTTGATCTCGCGGATGGCCTCGGTGAGCTTCTGGCTGGGGCCCTTGAGCTCGTCGATGTCCATGGCCATCTTGGAGACGAAGCGGTCGACGATGTTGAGGAAGCCGGCGCCGCTGTTGGAGCGCTTGGTGGTGTAGACGGGCTGCTCGGCGGCAGGCTGCTGCTGCTGCTGCTGCTCCTGCTGCTGGGCCTGCTGTTGCTGCTGAACCTGCTCCTGCTGCTGGGAGCGCTCGACCATGGGCTGCTCGTGCTGGTGGCCGTGGTCGCTGCCGTGAGTAAGCATGTGAGCGAGATCGCGCTTGCCACCAGGGCAAGAGCAAGGAGCACCGCCGATGAGGCTGGCGAGAGTGCCAGCGTCGATGGTGGCAGGGTTGATCTGGGTAGGGTCGAGACCGAGGCCGCTGCCCAGGGTGTAGATGAGAGGCCACAGGCTGGGAGGGATGCCGCCGTTGGCAGGAGCCGTGCTTGAAGGGCTGGCAGAGCTGGAGGTGCCGGTGCCAGTAGGGCGGGTCGAGGTGGTGAGGCCGCTGTTGCCACCAGAGGTAGTGACGCTGTTGGGGCCGGCAGTGCCAGTGCTGGTAGCATTGGGCCCAGTAGAGGTGCCGTTGGGACCAGTGGTGGAAGGACCGGTGGCAGCAGTGCCAGTGCTGGAAGCGCTGGGGCCGCCAGTGGCAGTAGGACCGCTGGCACCAGGGCCGGAGCCGGTGGAAGCAGGGTTGGCTCCGCTGGTAGCAGTGCCAGTAGCAGTGGGACCACCAGAGCCAGTTCCAGTGTTGAAGCCAGTGTTGGGGCCGACCATGGTGCCAGAACCGGTGCCAGAGGGACCGGCGCCAGTGGGGCCAGGGCCAGATCCAGTACCGGTGCTGGTGCCAGCAGGGCCAGTACCGGTAGCAGGGCCGGTAGCAGTGCCAGTGGCAGTACCAGTGTTGGAGCCGTTGTTGGTGCCAGTGTTGGTGCCAGTAGGTGCGGCGCCAGATCCAGTGCCAGTGTTGGTGCCAGCAGGGCCAGTACCAGTACCAGTAGAGGGACCAGCGGCAGTGCCTGTGGCAGTGCCTGTGGCAGTGCCTGTGGCAGTAGGGTTAGCACCAGTGCCAGTGTTGGTACCAGTGCCGGCGCCAGAGCCAGTGTTGGTTCCAGTAGGGCCAGCACCGGAGCCAGTGCCAGTACCGGTAGCAGGACCAGTGTTGGTACCGGTAGCGGGGCCAGTGGCAGTACCAGTGTTGGAGCCGTTGTTGGGGCCAGTGTTGGTACCAGTAGGTGCGGCGCCAGATCCAGTGCCAGTGTTGGTACCAGCAGGGCCAGTACCAGTACCGGTAGCGGGACCAGTGGCAGTTCCAGTGTTGAAGCCAGTGTTGGGACCAACAATGCTGCCAGAACCGGTGCCAGAGGGACCAGCGCCAGTGGGGCCAGGGCCAGATGCAGTACCAGTGTTTGTACCAGCAGGGCCGGTGTTGGTGCCAGTAGCAGGGCCGGTGTTGGTGCCAGTAGGACCTGCGCCAGTACCAGTGCCAGTACCGGTAGCGGGACCAGTGTTGGTGCCAGTGGCAGGACCAGTGTTGGTGCCAGTAGGACCAGCGCCAGTACCAGTACCAGTACCAGTAGCAGGGCCAGTTCCAGTGCCGGTAGCAGGACTGGTGGCGGTTCCGGTGGCGGTTCCAGTGCGGGTGCTGCTCTGGCCCAGGGTCGGGAGGGGAGGGAAGCTGGAGGGCTTGAGCCAGGGGAAGAGATCAGCCAGGTTGGGGAAACTGTTTCCATTGTTGCTGGTGTTGGTGGGGTTGGCCGGGCTGGTGCCAGTGCCAGACGGGCCAGTGGATCCGGTGCCGTTGGGGTTGGTGGGGTTGGTGCCCGTGCCCGAAGTTCCGGCCGGGTTGGTACCAGTCGGGTTGCCTCCGGGGCTGGTTCCGGTACCAGCGGGGTTGGTGCCCGTGGGGTTACCTCCGGGGTTGGTACCGGTGCCCGAAGTTCCAGCGGGGTTGGTGCCCGTAGGGTTGCCCCCGGGGTTGGTACCAGTGCCCGAAGTTCCGGCGGGGTTGGTTCCAGTACCAGCTGGGTTGGTGCCCGTGGGGTTGCCAGTTGGGTTGCCAGTGCCAGTGCCAGGAATAGTAGGAACGGTAGAGCCTCCAGTGGGGTTTCCTCCGGGGTTGGTAGTTCCGGGCAGAGTAGGGAAGCTGGAGCCGGTTCCAGGCAGGGTAGGGAAGCTAGAGCTATCGGTAGGGTTGGCTGGGTTGCCCTCGATGCCCTGAGATCCATTGCTGCCAGAGGTGCTGGGGTTGGATGGGTTGGTTCCAGTAGGGTTGCCACCGGGGTTGGTACCAGTTCCCTGGGGAGAACCGGTGCCTCCAGTACCAGCAGGGTTGGTTCCAGTTGGGTTGCCTCCGGGGTTGGTGCCAGTGCCAGCTGGGTTGGTACCAGTAGGGTTGCCACCGG
>VTGB01000080.1:0-131583 GCA_013403855.1 Calonectria honghensis | reverse complement strand
GTTGACCATCCTAATACACTGACCAGTATGGCCAATCTTGCATCAACATACATGAACCAAGGCCGATGGGAAGAGGCAGAGAAGCTACAGGTGCAAGTGATGGAGACGAGCAATACCAAGCTAGGAGTTGATCATCCTAATACACTGACCAGTATGGCCAATCTTGCATCAACATACATGAACCAAGGCCGATGGGAAGAGGCAGAGAAGCTACAGGTGCAAGTGATGGAGACTCGCAAGACCAAGCTAGGAGTTGACCATCCTGATACACTGACCAGTATGGCCAATCTTGCATCAACATACATGAACCAAGGCCGATGGGAAGAGGCAGAGAAGCTACAGGTGCAAGTGATGGAGACGAGCAATACCAAGCTAGGAGTTGACCATCCTGATACACTGACCAGTATGGCCAATCTTGCATCAACATACATGAACCAAGGCCGATGGGAAGAGGCAGAGAAGCTACAGGTGCAAGTGATGGAGACGAGCAATACCAAGCTAGGAGTTGACCATCCTAATACACTGACCAGTATGGCCAATCTTGCATCAACATACATGAACCAAGGCCGATGGGAAGAGGCAGAGAAGCTAGAGGTGCAAGTGATGGAGACTCGCAAGACCAAGCTAGGAGTTGAACACCCTGATACACTCACCAGCATGAATAACCTGGCTTTTACTTGGAACAGCCAAGACCGCTATGAAGATTCACTGGCGCTAATGGAATCTTGTGTCCAGGCTCGGCAGCGAGTCCTTGGTATACATCATCCACATACAGTATCATCATTGCATACTTTAGAAGAGTGGAAGCTTCTCAGGTACCAACCGAAGCACCGCAGAAGTTTAAGCGATAAACAGCTCAAAGGAGCCAGCAATATCACATTCAATCATGACCAGACTCTCGCCACACGACACCCAGATGAGGAAAATACTAAAGAAGAAACAGTTCTCTCAGAAACCTACAACCAAGACACTAGCAACTACCTTGATAGCACCTTTAGCATGACTCCAGATCTAACTATGGCTTCCGGTAAACCCAAACAAGTACAAGCGACCCCAAAGCCAAATCAAACTACCAAAACGCCTCTGTCTCCATCGGTTAGAACAACGCGTTCCAATGATATCGCGCCGGGAACAAGTAGATCCTGCCAGCCCGAGGAACATACTACAGATACAAAGCTCCCCCAAGGCCAAAGCAATCTGTGCCACAACCCTGCTCAAGTGGACAGTGCACGAAGCCGTTGGTGGCGAAAAAAGGGGAAAGAGAGTCTGAGATCAGTAAGAGCGAAAATAGTGGCAAAGATAAGAGCTTGCCGGCAGGAGCTATTTAAACAGGAGAATAGTTCATAGCATTTTTCGCGGCTATTGTTTGACACGACTGAGGAATTGGATCATGGGGTTCTCCTTCAAAATAATATATATAAGGCTAAAATGTCAATTCTTCTACCCAACTTCTTTCCTTGCCTCCCTAGAACTAACTACACTTGATCAGAGCACTATTTTCACAAACAAACCAAGGGCCGGCTTTAAGCCTCGTGCCGAAAGACTAATAGTGCAAAGGAGCCGCGAATCTGCCTGCCCAGCCCGCCTTCCCACTCCCAACCGGCGGACGGGCACATTCCTGTAATGTGGATAGTGTAAAGAGATTGAGAATTGATGTAGAATCAGGTAAGTGTTGGGCTGGGTGATTTAGGTATTATATTATGATTTCAATGATTGGCCAAATTATTTTTCCTGCATAAATCCAAGAAGGCTGTGTATAATGTGTTTATCATAATTCTTGCAATTTGGTTCCATGTATGCATATGAATTCTGTGTGCTATATACACCAAACCTAAGTAGCTGTGGAAACCTTAATGAAGCCTTCTTGATTTTTCATAATAAGGACAGATTTAGGCTTGGGTCATTTGTCGCAGTGACAAAGCGGCTTTGCACATGTATATATTTGTGCAAGACGGATACCATCTACTGTATAAGCTAGAATGATCTGGCATTAGACTTGAGAGTTGAGAAATGATCTTTCTGATCTCGCACATTGATAACTTTACTTCTGGCCTCTCTTGTGCGTACAGCACGAATAGACAATATGACAATTGGGCTGGGGTATTCAACCGTAATACTTTTTCCCGCATAACGAAAATCGAGCTCATTTTAGGGGGAAACCCGGGATTGAGGTAGATTAATCTCAGCTTGTGTCGTTTGTGTATTTGTCATAAACCTCCGCGTAAAACTTTCGCCCATTTTCTCTGTGGCTACGAATCTTGGTCCTCAGCTGAGCTTCACCCCAGTTCTCGTATTCACCAGTGATAAATGGTGAATCAATCGCAACCCCCTCGCTAGACTCGATTCCAAGGCGGAATGCGGCAAAGTGATCTCCGAGGTCGTCCAAGGCCTCGCGCTTTGTCAGATTACGACGAACACCTTGGAAAAATGGAACGCTAAACCTTTCTCTTGAACTGGAGAGAACACGATGAGTCGTGGCTTTGCACACACCATGAGTTACCACTTCAAACGCTTGTCCAATATTTACCACAAATGTCCCAGGAATGGCTGGCACGTCGATCCAGTCGCCTGCCTTGTTCAGCGCCTGTAGGCCACTAGCTTTTGGAGAGGCTTGAAGCAGAAACGTCCACCAGCCAGACGAGTCTTTGTGAGGCCCAACACCCTGGCTACCATGCTCTGATGCCGGGTAGCGTAATAGTTTAAGCCTATGCTGATCCGACAAATACGACAGAAATGCATCCTCTGGGAGCAACAAGGCGCCTGCAACCAGTCGCAGAAACCTCTCGCCCAGTTGAGTCAACTCATCGATATATCGTTCAGTAATAAGCCTGAGCTCCGGTAGTTCGGCAGGCCACTGTTCTGTTAGCTATCGTTGTACAATTGACATGACTGCGTACCTGGTTTGGCCCGCGGAGCCTTTCGTACAGTGGACCATCCAACGCCTCTAGCTCAGTCGCAAACTCCACCTGCTCTCTTTGATCCGCGCGGCCAGCTGTGGTTTCTGTTCCAGCCGAGCTATATCCCAAAAAATGCGGCGAATTTTCCAGGGCAATTCTAGATTTTGCTACGTCCGTGAGGGAAAATAGCGCCGGGAGCGCGTTAACTAGGTCGGTGATAACGCGCGGGGAGACACCATGGTTGGAGACGTATAGGAAGCCAACATCAGTCAGCGCGGTCTTCAAATCAGCTAGAAGCTTCGGTCGGGCTCCTTCATCATTTGCCAATGATAAATCGATAATCGGAATCTCTGAAAAATCGTGAGATGCCATGTTGAGGCAGATAGCAGGTCCAAACACACAATTGCAAGGTGGGGAAACTGGACATCAGCCTAGCCGAACCATGTGGGCGTTACATTGCAATAACGACCTCGTATCACGTCATTGGACTTTCACATCGCCCAAAATTTTTATCTTAAGGAATCAAGTGACCAACGACATTCAGCCCCCTGAATCAGGTTATGAGAAAATATTATATCCATTTCCAGTGTGCAATGGCGCCCATGCAACAACGACAGGAGGACATTACGGCTGTGTATTAAAGAGCACAACCCCTGGGGTAAAATAAAGAAACAAGCCCTGTAGTTAGATCCGCCAAGTTTATTTAAGCTGGCAATGCACGAGTGGCTTTACGAAAGAAAAGTTCATCACGTCAGGTGGGTTTTTAAGCCCCCAAATATGGGCCATTTCGAATCAACTTGGTCTCAAAGGTGGTCTTCATTTACACCCCCCTCAGCCATATCCGGTGGGGAGGTACTATAAGTACATGAGAAAGAAAGAAAGCTCCTCCGTTTTGGGTTTCAATGCCAGCTGCTGAGTTACAATCGTGCATGGCCTAGTCCATCCTGATAGTCAAAGACAGTCGCCAAATCCGAATTCCTGACATGGTTCGTTTCGGCATGTCCAATATTCCAGCATGGTTTGTATTTAGTAAGCAGTCTCGCCGATGCTGCACTTGATGTTAGCTCATGTTTGCAATTCAATCCCAGAGCCAAGACTTACTAGTTACCAGGTGTCTGGTAGCGAGCGACAACGTAAACTTCGCCGTTGCTTCCCGTAGCCATGGCCATTCCGACCTTGGATGTGGACTTCCAAACAACTTGGGCTATTCCAGGGTTAGTCTTCACTTCAGAACCGTTGGAAGGAATAGCATTTCGTACTGTAGTGACCAAAGCTCATGTAGTTGCTTTCGGTAATCGTCTCGCCATTGTAGAGGCTCTTCTCAGAGACAAAGGCGTCGACAGCGTTGGTGAAAGGAGTGTCGGTAGAGTACTGCATGTACAGGTTCTCGCCCTGGTCGGAGACGCCGGAGTGGGTCAAGGAGCCAACAGAAACCAGGTGAGTAGCCCATTCCTGGGCATTAGCAGCAAGGGTGGCGTCCCAAGTCAAGGCGTCAGTGCCAACAGCGGCTCGGGCAGCGTTGTGTGCAGCAAGAGCGGCAGACTGGTCCGAAGTGAGGCCAGATGAAGAAGAAGAGGAAGAGGCGGCGGCGGCGGCTGTCGACTCGGCAGCGGCAGGGGTGGTGTAGGCCTTGGTAACCAGGGTAGTCGCGACCTCGTAGGGAGTCTCTGCAATAGGAGTCTCTGCAATAGGCGTCTCGGCAATGGGAGTCTCGGCGATGGGGGTTTCGCCAATCTGGGTAAAGGTGGGAGCGCCAACGGTGACGACCTGAGTGTAGACCTTGTGGTGACGTCCACCTTGGTTCCAGTATCCGCCCCAAGCAGCGGCGTTGGCAACCAGCATAGAAACAGTGAAAGCGGAGAAATGCATTTTAGTTATTTGTCACCAGGACTGTAAGTTGGAAAAATGAATGAATGACTGAACGGTTCCTGCCGGAGAAATGCTATGGTCTGTAAAGGAGTGATGAGACGCAATGAGCTTAGAGAAACCAAGTTCGATTTGAGGGGTCGTTTCGAGACATTCTTATATCTAGAAAATCTAGCCTGCAGCTAGAATGTGGGTAGTGGCTGGATTCCATGGCTTGCCAGTCGAAGCTTGTGGTGCCCATCCCGAGTGTCTTGGCGACATCTTGATTAGACAACGGAGCGGCCTGTCTCATCCCATTTCATCTCCGGGTAAGCGCCTTCAAGGATGGCACATGAAGACCCCACCCCAGCGAAGTCTTGAGTATAGTATGGAGCGGGACAGTTGGGGCCTGTCGAGACGTCAAGAAAAAAACCATCCCTGCCATGGAGTAATGGAATACAAAGTGGGCCAGATGCGATGCCTCGGCGCCTATTCCATTATCATCATCCTTTCGAATCCTAGCTCAAAAAAGTGAAATTCCATTTGATCTCAATATACACAAATTAAAAAAGGAAGAGTAATTAATTTGAATGCGACTCGAGTCTTGAACTGGCTCAACCAACGTCGTGCAATGGCATTCAGCTCGTCAGATTCTGTGTTCACAACATGGGACGCGTGGAAGGGCACCATCGCTAAAGTGGCGGGATTCTTTTTAGCGCCTAGTGGCCCATATTCAGCCCCTGAGAACGACACGGCCCTCCTGTCATTAGCGGGGGTGTTACCCGAGTTCCGGGGCAGCCCTGACATGATGAAACCTCGGATAAGCCCACCCGTTTCATCTTGACAAAAAGTTTTCGAAGTCTGGACCGAACGAAGTGGCAATCTCGCGCCGAGATTTTTAGTTGGGACGAAACGTCAACCATGCGGGTCCGACAGGGAGGAACCCCTCGGTTTGGGGTGTTTGCTGTCCTCTCACAGGAGGAAAAACTACGAGATCAATAACTTAAAGGTTAAATGAGGCGGGCTCTGTCTGACTTAAAGCGACGCCAATGCTTCTTTGACAGCTCATGGTCAAGGTCGAATCCTTCTTCTCGCAAACAACATGTTGGCTCGGCCAATAGAATTGATGTTTTCTTTCCCTTTTGGGTGGAAATAGGAGAGACTGTCCGATTTTCGACCCTGCGACTGACGCGTTCTCCGAAATTCCAAAATCTAAGAGACCCCACACTCGCTTTGTTATAAACAAAATAATAAATATCGGACCTGGTGCCCTTCTATTTGATAAACCCAAACGAGATTTCGTCTTCCTTTTTTCCATTACTATAAGTGCAAATCCACAAAAGTGGGTTTTCTTCACAGAAGGTCATCGTGATTCAGGCCTACAGCGAAAATAAATGGGTCATCACCACATTACCCTGGGGTTGGCTGTGAAGGATAAACCTAACAGGCGCAAACTGCCATCAGTATATACCATAGTTATCCCAAAATTTCTGAGGAGCTTACCGCTGAGATAAGAGCGGAAGTATTTCCTGTACAAAGTACAAGTAAGTACAATATTGTCCCCAACACTTTCCGGTGTCGAGGATAGGACCAGGAACAGCTTTCTTCATTCAATCGCAAAACTCTCAAAGAACATGGTGAAATTCCGTCATTAGCCACCTCTCCTCGGACCGAAAATGGGTTAAATACTCGGGCCGTCGGCGTCAAGAACGGAAACCGGAGTATCGCTTGTAAAGAACCGCAATTGGAAATGCAGCGATGGCGTGCTCCATGATGCAAGGTGACGCAATTATTCCCTACACGGGAGCTTCTTTTAAGATACAAGAGAACTAGAATTACAATTCGCTCTGTCCATTACTCACAATCCCCCGGCATCGGCCCCGAAGAGGGACAGTCCGACAGATTTGGTCCATTGTCAATGACGCCATGTGCCTGGATATGGCGCAACTAACACCCAGGCATATATTGTGAGCCCCAGTACGTAAATCACGACATAACAACGAGGAATGCAACTCATACAATATCCCACCTTTCTCCCACATTGCCCTCTTTTCACCAAGCCGCTTGGGCGCACGCAGAAGCAATGCCATCATAGAGCTTAATCCTCACTACCCCGCATAACTAGATACGAGATGAATGCTCTGAATCACGTAATTCCGGCACGGTTTCCCTATATTGCTCGGTCAAAAATACGTATAAAGGCCACTAAACTAGTATGACTTGTTATCTGACAAAGCGATTTATTCATACTTCTCCTATCACACCTTCAAAATGGCCGGCCTCTCACTTTACGATACCACTGTCCACACTCTCATCAATGGGCTCCTTACCCTAGAGCACATTCTCAACCAAGCTGAGAAGTATGCCGAGGAGAAGGGCAAAGATGTGAACGAGTTTTTCAGCGCTCGCCTTATTGAGGATCAGCTTCCTTTTGCCTTTCAAGTTCAGAATGCATCCAAGGCGGCTCTGGTAGCGGCCGGTCGATTGTCCGGTGCTGAGCCCGTCAACCTAGAAAACACCGAGAAGACATTCAAGGACTTGCACCAGCGAGTGCAGAAGACTTTGGATGTCATCAAAGCCCTCGACCGCGCCGCTGTTGACGCTCGGGCAGGACAAGAGGTTGACCTGTAAGTCTCGTCCACACA
The DNA here is from genome assembly GCA_013403855.1 of Calonectria honghensis. Classification (NCBI taxonomy): domain Eukaryota; kingdom Fungi; phylum Ascomycota; class Sordariomycetes; order Hypocreales; family Nectriaceae; genus Calonectria; species Calonectria honghensis. Next base: position 124,196 of record VTGB01000080.1, on the reverse strand, counting down.
GTAGTGCCCTAGACATGTGAGGCTAACAAGTGCAGACTGATTCCGTGGGCCGGGGTAACTCACAAGGTCCCTGTCGAGCGAGCCGTCTTGACTCATAACTTTGGCAACTTTTACTTCCACATCACCACTGGCTACTCAATCCTGCGAGCCCAGGGTGTGCCTCTTGGAAAGAAGGATTTCCTTGTCAAATTCTTGGGCTTCGAGTAGCATCTGCTTTTGGGGTATAAATATTAGCCACATGAATAGAATATAACTTATTTATCTTATCTGAACCAATCCTCACCAACAAAAAATTATGATGACGTGGGTGCAAGTGCTTGCTACCCAGATTGATGATAGTCGCGAGCACTAGGAAAACTTCTGTCTCATACCCTAGGTTGTTTCCCGAAGGGATTGCGTAGTATGGAAGCGCATCGTACCGGGTCACTTTAGCTTTCTCGTAAGATAAACTGTTCTCAAGGATGAATGGCAGATTGGACGAAAGTTTAGTGAGATAGGTTGGCAAGCGGCTCTAGGCAGGCGATATATGAACCCCAGCCTATTGAACATTTGTGGCATGTCACTTTTGGGACCCTAAAGTTCTCATGAAATTCCTCTGGTTGAGGCTGCTCCTTGTTTCTTGGCTAGAATTAAACTAGAAATGTATGTGTACACACATGCATGTATATATTATAGATATATCGTGAGTCTCTTCACGAGACCTGTCAGATTCAATTTAAAATATCTATCACAAAATACATATAAATAAATTAGAACAGCCAAGACAGGAAAGTCCGGTAGAACCAATCGAAGCGGCCAGGGGGCTTGGCCTCCTGGAGCGCAGCCTGGCGGGCCAGGAACTCGTTCTCCTCGCGATCGATCACATCCTTGCCAGTGTAGAAGTCGACCTCGTGGGGCGCGTGACCCTTGGTCTTGTAAATGATCTTGTGGCCGAAGATCAGGGCGAGGTAGATGGGGATGCCCAGGTATCCAGTGATGAAAGTCTTGTACTTCTCCTTTCCAAAGTCGCCACCGACGAAAACATCATAGTTCTTGGTCAAGGCGACGATGATGCACACAACCAAGGCGAAGTAGGATCCAATCTTGCCCAAGGGAGCAACGTAAGGAAGAACCTCGTTGGGGATGTTCTGAGCCTCACGAGCTCGGCACCAGGCGATGTGGGTAACCAGAATGGAAATCCAGGTCAAGAGACCGAAGATGGTGGTCAGGTTGACAAAGTAGCCGAAAATCTTAGTCGAGTCATCCGAGACGTTCATGAAGGCCAGGCAAGCAAAGATGGCAGAGAAGCCCAGAGCGTAAATGGGAACACCGCGGCTGTCAGTGCGCTTAAAGATGGCGGGAGCCTGGTTGTTGGATGCAAGACCGTAGAGGGTACGGCTGGCAATGTACAGGTCAGAGTTGGATGCAGAAAAGACAAAGACCAGGATACAGCCGTTGATGATGTGGGGGAGGACCTTGACGCGAGCAAGATCGGCAGCAACGACGAAGGGGGAGGCGGAGGCTCCAGTCTGCTCCTTGGTGGCAAAGGCCAGCTTCTCAGAGTCATAGGGAACGAGCATTCCGACGAGGAGGACGGAGAGACAGTAGAAGAAGAGGATACGGTAGAAGGTGAGCTTGATGGCCTTGGGGATCGTCTTTCGGGGGTTCTGGGCCTCGGCGACGGTGACACCGACGAGCTCAGTTCCAAGGTAGGCAAAGGTGGCGTTGACCATGCAAGACCAGAAGCCGAGGAACTTGCCGGCATCGTCATCTCTGAGGTAGGGCCTGAAGGCACTATATTGGGTGTTAGCTGGGTTGCATGCAATGAGAGAGAGCTGAAGAGGGGAGGTTGAAGCTTACCCAGGGTTCTTCCAGTATCGGAAACCTTTTCGGTCCTTGTCAGGACCACCACCGAGGGCAAGGACCAAGGAGAAGAGGATGATGCCGACAATGGCGATGACCTTGAACGAGGACAGCCAGAACTCGAATTCTCCGAAGAACTTGATACCGAAGTAGTTGATGCAGATGATGACGACGAGGAAGATGGCAATGAAGACACCGGGGTTGACCTTGTCGCGGTCCACCCAGTACTGGATGACTAGGGCTGCAGCCGTCAATTGGTTGGGGGTGACAATGATGTACTTGAACCAGTAGGTCCAGCCGAGAGCGAAACCGAGAGACGGGTCACAGAAGCGCGAGGCGTATCCAGTAAAACCAGCAGAGATGGGGAGCCAGGCGGCCATCTCGCCCAGGGCGGCCATGACGAGGAAGACGATGAAGCCGATGAAGGTGTAGCAGATGAAGACGGAGCCGGGGCCGGCCTGGGCCAGAGCCTTGCCGGTGCCGATGATCAGACCGGTACCGATGGCACCACCGATGGCAATCATGGTGATGTGGCGGGCCTTGAGGCCACGGTGCAGCGACGTCTCCTCGCTGGTCTCGAGACCGGCGATGTGGACCGAGTCGCCATCATGGCCATTGGCGCCTGGGTCGTAGCCCAGGTCCGTCTTCTCGACGTCGGAGGATGATTTGAGGCCGCTCATGGTGGGTTGCAGGCAGGCAGGCAGGCTCAGCTTGTCTCGCGCGCAGACTGAGAGACGAGTCGAGGCGAGGCGTCTTGAGGAAACGAGTGCGACGGGACAAGGTACAGCTGCAGCCCGGGGGCGGATCGACGAGGTTAATAAATGTTTCCAGCGCGGCAGCGACCCGACAACGAACGAGTCCCTGCGAACCTAGAAGCCCAGATGGATGTCAGCCCCGGCCAGCCCTCCTCTCGGGCCTTTGGGTTTCGGTCGCGCTGCCAAGACGCAGCGTGAACCCGTCCCAGGCTCAAAAGGGCAGCAGGTTAGGACGAGGGAACGCCCGCTCGGGACACTCATCACGTAACAGTTGGGCGAAACCCTGCCACGGCGCAACGTCGCGGGGATGGTCGCCACTGATCAGCAGCAGGCAGGCGAGCAAAGCCCGGGTTGAGCTGGGTGCAACAGCAGCACGATATGCAGGTAGCGCGAGCGTTGGTTGGATCTTGGACCTTTGGGCCATCTGCCGTCAGCCACAGCGACGCCTCCCGAACCAATGCCGTGCGCGTCGAGCCTCATCAGCCGGGCACGGCCGAGGCGCATTGGACCCTGTGTCGGCCGATCAGCAGCAGAGGAAACAACCTTAGGCGAGAAGCATAGATTGCTGCGTTTAGCCTACCCGGATGCCCACGCAGCACCAGCACCAGGCGGCGTAAGCAACGGGATTTCTAGAAAGCCGCCAAGACCTTCCTCCGCACTCTGATAAGCTTCTTGGGGTCGCCAGTGGGCCGCGCCCGGGGTGCTGCCCTTGGAAGCCCACCACTATCTCTTGGTCTCGCAGCGCGCGTTGCCCCATGCGGAAGGTCAGCACGCCTTCTCCTCACTGCACCCTGGTCTGCACCGTGCCGTCTATCTGCCAGCGAGCCCGTGCGTATCTGCTGCCGCTCAAGGCCCTGCGGGGTGCCTGCACAGACCCAACAGGATAACACGCCAGCGCGAGGGACCCCGTTTGATTACGGTACGCAATCATCAATCAATATTCTGCGTACCCCGCCGCCTTCTGCGCATGTCTGTGATGCGCCATGCCAGCCATCATCTATCAGCACCCATGTCTTGTCTGCCTCGTCCACAGCCCAACCCGAATTTTGGTCCGAGGCTTACCTGCACCCGCAACGCTGATCCAGAATCTGCCATCTGCGGCTGAGTCGCCCGACAGCTTCCTCGCCTGCGTTTTCTCGCGAGTCCTCCATCAATTGATTTCCCTCCCGCTCGCGCCCCTTGAAGTTTGTTTAATGGACGGACGCGTTCCCGCCTGGCAAGCTTTTGCTCCAGTCCAGAGGACCCGCCCGGCCATGTGACCCTCTCCGGCAACCTCGGCCTCCCCGCTAACCTGTTGGAGATGGATTCCCGTCTGCAATGTAGTTTAGCCGGTCGTGAACCCAACCAACATGGCTTTCGACCGACGCTTCTACGCCGCCATTGGCCGCGACTGGCGGCGAGGCTGCCTCCTTCTTTCCTTTTCCTGCTCTGCCCTTGTCCATCGTTCAACGGCTTTTTGAAAAGCAAACATCCCACATGGTAATAACAGTCGCTTTCGCGCGAGAACCCAAGCGCAACTCGCCCGGGATTGTCAGCAGCTCGCAGCCATGCATGAACATGGGGTCCAAAGTATGCTTAACCTGGTCCATGCAGGTATATCCTTGTGCTTCCCAAAGACTAGGACCAAAACCATCGCCCGTCTCAGGCCGGCTTGCACGAGAGCACCAACCGCCTACTTCATTTACTCTAGCCTCTGCGTACGAGTCAATACCGGCAAGACTCTAGAACTTTTGGGCATTCTTCTCGCCTTCTCTCGCACCCACCCTTCCAACCGCACCGAGGGGGTGTGAGCCTTGGCGACCTGCGCAACCTTGCTTTCATGCACAAGAAAGTTCTCCAAGTGATTGACTGCAGAGATCTTCGCTTTGCCTTCTTCAGGGTCTGAAAATCATCATATGCGCGGTATTTATTACATACAGAAACTAGCTGACACTGTCATAGAGACGGGGGTGGGCTTGTCGGAGTGTTGATTAGTGCTTGGCAGGACTAATCTTCATTTTGTTCACTCCGGCTATACCCTTTTTTCTTTTTAATTCGTTTGTTCGTATTGGACAAAGGTACATAAAAAATTTTTCCCACGGTTATCTAAGCACAATGGATTGCCTTTGGCTACATAAACTCGTAAATGAGAAGACAAAAACCCAATCGTCTTATCTAATGTTTAACTTGTGGGTACGGAAATGTTTCACCTGGTCATGATGATCTGTTGCACAAATAGAATGACCAGATAAAACATAAATCTTTTTTTCCAACGATTTCGGCCATTCCGGAGTGTAGATCTTTTGTTGTGCTCTCTGTTTCATTTTGTATTTTGATGTCATTTGCCCGGCTGAGGTAAACCCCGCTGACATCTTGGCTCCTCAGCTTCTTGGCGTTTTTCCAACGCCTTCCTCATTCAACAGCAATGTCTGTATATGGACTGACCCTGTTGAACTAACACTGATTTTGTTACGTATAAAAGTGCTATTGCCCAGCAAAGTAGAGTTATCGCCAGCTTCTAGTTGCATATTTTAGTCCGCGATGAACGAGCTTCCAAGCCGCAGGTGGGACCCCCCCTGAGCGCATCTGGGGCGCACATCTTGGCGTTGCAGTGGACTTTTTCTGGGATGTGCGCTTGGATATCTTTGGTTGGATCTCAGGGAGGGGTCGACCAGCTGCGTGAGAAGCTCAACCAATGGCTGCGAGAGGAGCCTATTCGGTAGCAACAAAAACATAAAAATTCCCGATGAGTTTTTTTCGCAAGGGCTCAGACCGTTGTCTTCCCCAATGACACCCTGGAGCTTCGTCATGTTCTCAGGCACCAATTTTCCTACCCTAAACAACTTTCGAAGGGATGGTTAGATACCAAGGGTGAGCTTCGTCCTCTTGGCATGAGGCTCCTGCGTCGGTGTTACCTATAGATTCGGATCTCCGGATGTACGTCACAAATCAGATCAACCCCATAACCCCACAAAGCGACACGAATTATTATTGCTAAGAAAAATGCTGCTTTCTGGGGTAAATGGCGCAACGGTCAAACTACCATGTGACAAAATACAAAATGCTGACGCGGTTCAGCCGCTACAAACAATTTAAGTTACTAATACAGCATGTTTTCTTATCGCTGCCCCTACAGGCAGCTTTCCGAAATCTGTGGGTTGCGGGAACGGTATAAGACCCATGCTACAGTGCATGGTCCGACTTTTATTTTGCGTGCAAAGCAAAATATGACTCATGTTAGTATCACTGGCGCAGAACAGCACGTGTACGAAATATCATTGTTGTTATCAACTAAGGTATACTGTTCGGTCATACTAAGAAGTGAATGCGATAGCCTCAGGCAGCCGCCGCATCTTGACAAGGGGCAACTTAGTCTAGCTGGGTCCTTGTTAGGTCCTTTAGGGTACCCAGGTGGGCTGTTCTATCCTGTCTTCATATATAGCGATCATTTTCTCCCCGTAGGCTTTAATATTTCTTCCACAGTGGCTGGTCCAACAGGTTCCCGCACAACTCCAGCTACTTTGACCACCCTTTTTATGCTACCAAAATACGCCATGAGTGGTCACGGGAGAATGTAGAAGACTGTTTCGCCTAGCCTTTTTATCCGTCCAGTTTGAGGAAGATTGATACAAAAATAGATAAGTGCCACTGGACCTAAAATTAGAAATAGGACAAAGCCCAAAAATCTATGCGATGGGAAACGGCTGTATTGACATGTGTGGATGAACTATGGAGTAAGGACTGGGTCACTAATTAAAGCTTGACGCGCAGCCTTGGTAAGAACGAAGCTGTGATCAAAAACCATTCCTTCTAGTCAAATTTATTGAACTCTAGAGATAGAAATTATGTTCACTTGTAGTCAAAAAACAAGCCGTATAGGATCCAGGGACCAGGTCACAAAGGTGACATACAATTAGAGTTATACAGTTAGGCACACGAGTAACAGGTGACCCTTACCAATACCAAGCCTTGCTGAACATATTGTATCTGGAAAAGGTTTGTAAGCCAATAAACCGAGAACTTACTACAAGTATGCGATTTTAGTGTATTTGCTTTAAAATTTCTATGCTTTTATATTGTAATCTTAGAGAAAAACAAAATGGCTTTACTGAGTACTAAGCAGAGGCAGTAGAGGTGCTGACTTCTCGAAGGCGACAAGGGAGTAGCAGGATTTTCTCCGAGAGATCTGCAAGGATAGGTACAATAGTTGGATGAAACGCATCAGGGACTATGCTACGATCGTGTTCAGGCAGGCGGCAAGACAGAACCAGCTCCTTTAATCGAGGCGCTGAAAACACCTAAAGGTAGTAAGCGGGGCACCCAGATTAACAACTCAAAAGGGCGGCCAATATAATTGTTAGTAGAATATAATTAGAAGATAAATTTTAGATTATAAGTGAATTTAGTTCCCTAGTCCTTTTTTATCAAGGCAAAATGCTTTTCACAATAGAGCCTATTGTTAAACACGATTCATATGACTATGACCTAGTTCCTAGATTATCCAGTTGAGTTCTCTAATTCTATTCCACCAACAATTGTGTTATCCACCCTTTAAATCCTTTACCCAGGCGCCCCGGTCACTGCATTGAAGTATTTTCAGCCAGTCCCACATTTGGCAGTTATCGCCTCAATTAACAGCGCCGGTTCTTCTGGCAGATATCTCGGAGAAAAGCCTACTATTCCCTTGTGGCCACAAGGAAGTCAAGGTTAGCAGGATCCTTGAGCCTTAGTAGCACCTCTACTGCCTCTTCCCAGTACTTAGTAAAACTATTTTACTTTTCTTTAAGATTATAATATAAAAGCATAAAAATTTTAAAGTAAATACACTATAATCGCAAACTTACAGTAAGTTCTTGGTTTGTTAGCTTGCAAACCTTTTCTAGATACGATATATTCAGCAAGGTTTGGTATTGGTAAGGGTCACCTGTTACTCGTGTGCTGATGGAGCATGCGGCGTACTGCTGCGCGCTTGGGTGTCGAGACGCGCCGAGTACAACGTGAGTATTGGACATTGTCGTTTATGGAGGCCTCAGATGCCGTGCGTTGGAGCCTACTGGTATTGTCAAGTTAAAGGCATCTTAAGTAGTGAGGGGTTAACTTCATCTCCGATTTACAAGAGCAACGTTCATTTTACAAGAGGATATTAAGATATTCGCCCTTTTAGTTAGGACGATAAGATTTTCACGACCAGCCCATTTGTATACCTCCAATTGTCTGCCAACTTAGTGGGCTGGTCCCTAGATCACCCGGTTGAGCCTATATATTGTTTTTCTTTTTAACTAGAAGCAAACAATATCGTGATTTTCTTGGAAGTTCAAGGTTGCAGCTTTTTTTTCGCGATGCTGCGTGTTCAGAGGCGATGCGAAGGAGCTATACGCTTAATCAAGAATGAACACCTGAAGGGAAGATGCATGGAAAGTTGCTTGTCAATGCATGGACGTTCTGGGCTTATGTTCCTCAAGTATTTATTCCTGCAAAGAGTGGAGATACTTGAAGAGGGTATCGTTGCGGGTATGGGCTTGGGTAACCGAGTGAGTTATTTTTTAGTACAGGTTACTCACGCTTGGATCTGCTGTGAAGCCTTTGATGCAGCTTCTGCATATAGCCAAAATAATAATACTGACGATGATAACGCCTAGAATATGACTTACAAAGAAAATCTCTTTCTGTCTATTTATGCAGGCGGTGGGTTCCCCAATCGCCTTAATATATTCTGCAATCTCGTTCACTTTGATGTCCCAGTTTTTGCATAACAAATTTTTTTATTTGGATTCCAGCTCCTTCAAAGGATGTTTTCATGTCTATGCTACGATCTCTATGTCTAATCTATACAATGTACATGTTTCTTCAGAGGCAAGGTTTTGTCCATCAACCTTAGTTGGCAGCGGTTGCACTAGGAGACATGCCGGCGGGAGGGGTTCCAGTCATGTTGCCAGAAGGAGCACCGCCGCCGCCGTTAGCTCCGTTGGACGAGGCATGGCCACCCTCCTCATCGATATATCCAGCAATGGAGTAGTAGTCGTCAGAGGTGTAGTCGACAGAGGCGTTGACACCGATCTGGATCCAGGCAAACAAACCATCCTGGAGGTCATCGCCCAGGTAGACAAAGTGGGGGAAGGGGTCGTAGGAGTCGTCAGCCTGGATAATTGACCACATGTCATCGGAGTTGGTAGTAATGGCCTGGGTGTTGGTGTTGTAGGGAGCGAGTTCCTCGACAGCAGATCGCAGAGTCTCGGGCCAGAAGAGCTGACCGATGTGGGTGACGGGGGCATTCCAAACAGAGATGGTACCGTTGGGCATAACGGTGGCGTTCATGTGAGCCAGGAGGTGAGTGTGTGTAGCACGGCCATCATAGTGACCAGGGAAGATGGTCTCGAATGAGGCGACGCCATCATGGTCTGTTAGCTGAATGCCTCGAAGATAGGTGCTGTTGAGGCCATCGGCAGCATAGTTGCCCGAAGTGCTGATTCCCGAGTAAACACCAGTGGCGTTGCAGTTCCACAGATCCACGGCCACGGCAGGAACTGGGTTGCAAGTGGTGATATCAACGTACTGAACCTCAAGGAACAGAGGAACACCGTCGCAATACTCTTCCTCGATAACGTTGGAGCGCATATATTCGCCGACAATGTAGTAGGGGCCGTCAGTAACCTCAGGGGCCAAAATGCAGCTGCTGTTGGCATCAAACACGGTCTCGAGGGGAGTGAACATGTTGTAAGAGTCGGAAGCAGTCATGTTGTGGTTGACAGCCTCCCAGGCGACTAGGGCATCCTGGTCACGGCGGTACTTCTTGGATGCTAGATGATCCTGTTAGTTCAAAGGGATTGAGTCTGGTATATGGAACCAAAGAAAACCTACGAGTCTTGATTCCGCGCTTCTCACGGAGCTCCTTGACCTTATCGGCACGACGCTGGATAGCGCGGCTCTTCATCAGCTTAGCGGTGTTGCCAGACGAACAAGTGTTGAGAGAGCGACGTCCGACGGCAGCGGCATTGTCACGAGCAACAATCTCACGCTTCATGTGCTCGTGGCTATGGGACTCGCCGGGGTGAGCGGCCGAGAGCGTTCCCAGCGCAAGGCCGGCGAGGAGGTTGGAAATGCGAACCATGACGGCGAATTCGTGAATTGATTGGGAGCGGTGGGCAGCTTAGGGGAGAATCGTGGTTTGGAACTGTGTGAAGATGTGCTGGTGAGTGAAGAAGCCGATCAGCGTGATCAAGCTGGATGTTATATACCTTGGGCGTAATCTTCTTTGCTTGACCCTGGACGTTCACTTACACGCATTCCCCGAGCGTCCGTATCACGGACTCGTCACCAATCATGGCAACCGAGAATAATACGTCGCATAGCGCCTTGGGGCGTTCGCTCAATCCGCCCAATCTCCGTACTGATCAGCATCGTTTCTTCCGCTTCTGGTTTCATCAAGTCGCATTCTCCTGGGTCAATTGCTGTCAACAAAAAGACTGCGGGTCCTCGGCGAAGGCGGCTGACGACGCCCTCCCACCTATTCTGTAACACGGCGATTACGACGACCACGGTTCTTTTTTTTTTTGGGAGGCGCTTTGCGGTAGTTAGCCTTACCAATACCGGTGGGGGACAAACTGACCAACCCCGTGCTTCCCATTAGATCTGGTACTGGCTACGATTGGAGCGTCTCGTCACGGAATTACCGGGAAACCCACCGACAGGGCCAGCAGCGAGACCCGCAACTTGCTGGTATGGGGTATTGACAAAGCTCCCCGGAGCGCCGACTAGCTGTACTACATGCACGCAGCTAGCCGCGTCCTCTAGCAACATGGGAAAGCCATGTAAACCCTCGAGAAAGTCCAGACCTCGGCCGGCCCAGGGCTTTGCCAGCCTATCCTCAACAGGAGCACAGCAGTGACAAGAAGTCGCTGTGCAGCCGTAGAGTTGTGGATAAAGCTTAAATCATAGCTTTTAAGCAAGCATAGTCATACATAACCTTTTTGTCATAGTAATTGGCAAGATTGCAACGCTGGTGGTGGCGCATGGCTGAGCCGCACGTCTACCTCGCATCTTTGTTCTAGAATAGGCGGCGTTCCTTGCATGAGTGCCATTCGGATCGGATCTTTTTTTTCCTTCAGTCACCTCATGGTATTATTTGTGTAATCAAAACTCATCTACGACTGTCGCCTAGCACGGCCCATAACCCTTCTTTTGATCAGACAAGGCACATTATGCTTAACCTGTTCGTATGGGATAGGCCAAGCCACGATCGGCTGCGTACACAACCCAATTATCACCCCCATGCACATCTACGTGAGGGAACAAATCACAGTTGATCATATGTCATGCATGCCGAAGAGCCGGACAGTCAAAGCTGGCGTAATAACCCCAATGTTCGGGAGTGGCCGTGCAGGCCACAACCTTCCAACCGCGGGTGACCCACCGCGCAACGGGAATACGACTATCGCAAAAGTCAATCAGGGGAAAATCTTGGGGATTCGCTTTTCTTGAAAACTGCTTGGGAGGTGATCATCGCAAAACAAACGGGTGAATTACAAGCATATTTTTAATGCAACCCAGAGCGCGGCAGAAAAGGCAAAACAAGGCATGGCTCTGAAATTGCAAAATATTCCTCTGTTTGATTCCACCAACGAGGCAGAGGGGGTTTTGAGCAAACACGAAAATGATGCCCAGACCAATTACTATGTACGTATGCCAAGAGATTGTCGAAATGAAAATGGCTGGTGCGTAAATCTCCGTGCTGCCATACACACAAATTGACCGACGGCCATTTCGCCCCGCACGTCCGTGCCCGAGCCAACAAGCCCCGGCTCACTCCACCCCGCGGGCCTTCATGAAATCCACCAGGTCAAAGAAGCTTTTTTTGAACCGACGCTCTTGCGTGGTCCTGTTGACCGTCTGTATGCCAAACGCTGCGTCGTAAGACCCGAATTCCCAATTGTCCATAAAAGACCACGCATAGGCCCCAGTCACCTCGACACCGTCAATCCAGATGGCCTTGAGAACCTCCGACATGAAGCCCAGGTAGTACATGCTGCGCGGCGTGTCAAACAGCTTGTCGGGGAGATCCTTGTCCGCCTCGCCGAAAACAGGGAAGCCAAACTCGGTTATGGCAACCGGAGTCTTCCAGGTGTTGGCCAGGTAGTTGAGGTAGCTGCGCAGATACGTCGGCGTGAGGTAGACGTACGACTCAGACCGGTAGCCGATGTTCCAGCCATAGACGTTTGTCGTGGTTTGGTTGACGCAATACGGCCGCAGCGCTGACGAGGAATTGCTAGCGCACTCCAGGATGCTATCTTTGTCGTCGCTAACCGGCGGCGCTACGACGGTCGCTGTGTAGGGGTCTATGCCCAGGAAGTCGGCGGTGCCCCCAATGTATTCAAGATCCTTGTCGCTCAGCGGCACGTAGTCTGGGAACGTCTGTTTGAACGAATCGGGATAATCTTCGCCCAGGAAAATCGGATTGCAAAACGGCCCCAGTTGAATTGAATTGAAATGGTCGGCCGCGTACACATCAGCCTCGCTATTGGGGTTCCTGGGCACACCAAAATTGTTGTTAAACTTGAGCGAGATCCTTCCCTTGCCGCCCACATCTTCCTTGTACCAATGATACACTCTTGCGTGCGCCTTGATGACATGATCGATTGACTTGGCATTGTAGGAATACAGCAGCGGTTCATTAAAAGTGAACCATACGGGAACGCGATCCGCATAGTGAGACATGACAACCTTGGCGTAGTTGACAAACGCATCCTCAAACGTCTCGTTTTGGTAAGCCCCATTGACGTAACCAATCTCTGGAGCGTCGGTAACAGTGGTCAAATTGCCCCCGTAAAACGCTAGAGGAGTATCGAAATGAAGCAGCGTTACTTCTGGTGTCATCCCTTTCTCCAGGATAAAGTTAATGACATCATTGTAGTGGTCAATACCCTCTTGGTTGACGGGGGTCCCGGGTAGGGCGAAGGGAAGTATTCTGGTCCATGCAATGCTAAACGAGAAATGCTTGGCGCCCATTGCCGCAACACGCTCAATGTCTTGCATGTACAGGTAGTAATGCTCATTGGTCACGTAATCCTTAGGGCGGTCATCTTTGATAAGGATATCCATGAGCGAGGGAGATTTCCCTTCATCAGCCGTTGCGCCTTCAACCTGGCTAGCAGAGCTCGACACGCCGAATGCGAAACCCTCTGGGAAGTTGTAGCAATCAGTCGGCCCAAAGTAATCTCTCGGGGGCAGAACCAGCTCATCGCTAGGAATTGGAGTCGGAGATACAGTTGTACTGTATATTCCCTTATCCGTAGTAAAGTTGGGGGGGTTGGCATATTCCCAGAGAGCAGTCCAGGAAGCTTGGCCGTATGGATCATTTGTGTCTGTGGCTTTTTCTGTCGCATTGGGGTCCCATTTGCCCCAGGTTGTGTAAGACAAAGAAGGAACCAGAGAAGCCAATGATTCGGGGGGTGCGGCATATGTAGTGGTTGTTGTCGGGGCCGGCACCGAAGTAGCATACCGGACAGTGTCAGTCATGGTATAACCAAACGACGTAAAGCGATATTCAGGCTCCCCTGTCGTTGTGGACTTGCATTCACGGTGAGTCGCGCCCTCTGTTTCAATGTAGACCTGCTGGCCTAAAGCCAGCGAGGCTAGCCATAGTGAACCGAGAATTGAGACCATGGTGGGCGCAGTCTAGAGCTTGCTTGTCAACTCCATAACGACTTCCCACTTCACTCGTTATATAACCACCTCTCTTCCCACGCAAATCGGACCGACTCAACGCTTGTGACCATGTGCAGGGGTCAAAGTTCAGTCAAAAGCAGGTTCCCCATCCCGCGCGATTCTCTTTTAGCCCATGATCACTCAGTGTGTGGGGTCTTCCCCAGATGCCATGTGCGGGGTGATCCGAGATGCGGAGACGAACGTTGCAGTTCGCCGTCCATTATGGAGTGACATCCGAACTTTACGGTTGAAATGGCGGCAATTTTTTCGACTTGTTCGGCAATTTGGCGGGAAGCCCGGCCTCGGGACAGCTTGGATGCGGCAAGGTTGGCAAGCTGCTCTGTTTGGTGACAAATGAGCGGATGTGGTAGATGGTATGAAAGACGGTAGACAGCAAACATCAGGGCTCCGTTTTTGAAATAAACAGACAATATTTATAAATAGTGCTATACACTAGTGTACATGCTGAAGATGAAAACGCAAATCCGTTACGCCAGATGGTTCGGGGTGACCTGGCCTCACGCCTAGCATGCCCCGGGAGAATGGAATTTGGGTCGTCTGTCCCAGACAGAATCTGATACCCTTTTCCGCAAATACCCTTGTCAGTTCTTTGACTTGGTTATCGGGGGGCGGCTCGTAAGGATCCACCGCTACTGTCCTCAACTCTGGGAACCGGGTCACTTTTTTGGCCATACCCATCAAATCTCGATGCAGTTCTGGCCAAGCGAGGACCATGCCTATATGCAATATCCTCAGAGATGAAGGAATGCTCGACATGAATAACTCAGGTCCTACATCTCTCAGCGCCTCAAACTTTTGCTTGCGATTTTCTTGGTCAAACACTGGCCCATATAATAAAAGCTGCTCAACTTCGAGAATTTCAAGTCGTGGAAAGTCGGAAAAGCTCATATCGCCTCGTAAAGATCGATCCCACATTAAAAAACCAGACACCAATTCAATCACTTCTTCAGAGGTTCCTTGGGCATGTTCCCAGGTGGTGCTAGTATAACAAAGTCGTCGTAGCGTGTCGCGTGTCGAAATTAAATGATCATGCTGGAGTACAGTATACTTATCCATATCACAGAAGTACTCAAGATCCTCTAGAACCGGGCTGCGATTGAGGATCTTGGCCAGATTATCCGGGTCGAGACCATGCAGCGACAACCTACGGAGGCTGGACAGTGCGGTGTTCCATGGTTCGGTACGGAATCGCTCGCGATGAGGAATATCGGACCCGCAATCGCAATCGCTAGCCGCTAAGACCTCGAGGTTTTGCGCCTTGACGAGAACATCCTGCATCTCTTGGATATGGCAGCACTCATCGGGGTTCTTATCCTGTCCGGGAAGTACCAGGTACTTAAGGTGAGGTAGATAAAAAGGAGAGTCTCTCAAGTAATGGAGACCCTCCTGAGAAGAACGGTATATGAGCAGCTGTTCAAGGAAAGGTGCCGCCATGATGGCCGCCTCCTGGAGCCACTTTGACTCGACATGGTGGTAGGTCTGCAAAGGGCGAAACCCAGCTCGCTCACCGGCCTGCCGAAAGAGCGCCTGGGTTTCAGGAGGAACGTCACGAGCGCGGACGGTGCGCAGCGCAAAGAAGGCAAGAGCGCGCACAAACTTTGCGAGATCGGGGCGCTCTAGCAATGTGCGCAAAAAGAACTCGAGTGTCTCAATCTCTCGATTCCTGGCCACGGCATCGCCCCGCCACTCAGGGCTAGACGGATCAGGCTGTATGCCCGTATGGTAGTAGTGGAAGAGTATAGGCTGGGCCTGGACGCTGAATCGGCGCGAGGTCCGGCTCAGGCGCGAAAGGGCTTGTTGGTCCTCGAGGGCAGTGGCGACTACGTCCGGGGCGAGGTCGACGACGTGGGCGAGGCGGCAGTGCATGCACAGGTTGCGGCAGACTGTGGCGATGATCTCGACAGGCAATTGGGCGAGCGATCGAGCCCGCGGGCGCGGCTTAGCTGGCGCTGGGAGGATCTCCATGACGGCGGCGGGGGTTGGCGAGTTTACTCCATGGAGCAAATCCCGGTCAGCCCTGGCGACGAGGTGCATGCTTGTCGAGCGAAAGACTAGGCGCAAGAGACTGGACGGCGACGAGACGGTCTCCGAGCCCGTGATTGGCCTCGGGTTGGGTGCCGCCGAGGGTCCTGAGCTGAGCCTTCGCAACGAGTTGTGCTGTTGGGTGAGTGAGCGAATGAGTGAGTTGCTGGCGCAGAGGCAGGCGTGGGCGCAGGGTTAGTCGCGTTTATCCGCACTCGTCGCTCGTCATGTGCATCAGGTAAGCAAGTGACGGGGCGACGACAACAGCGAGAATGGCATCCTCGCGCATCTTTTGGGCGATGGGGGTATGCGTGATGATGGCGCCCTAAGATATCGTCAGAAGCAAATCCATTGCGAGTTGGGTTTAGATGTTCAAGCGGAGCGCAATTGACCGACCTGGCCTTGTCAAGGATCGGCGCCGCCTAATCCCCACTTCCCGAGGCGGAAGCTTACGGTTTCACGTTGGCGATGGCTACGTCGTATCGCGCCTTGATCCTTGAGATTTGGGTTTTTGGCTCGAGAAAGGCAGAAACCCACTCTTTGATCGTCAGCGCTCTTGTCCATTCAAACTTTTTATCCAAACTACCGTGCCGCTGCGGCTTTGTCTTGGCCCCCAACTCAAAGAGTAGTTTGGTCAAAAAGGTCATGACAGCACAAATACATTAGGCTACCTGCTAATATTGCGCTCGCCCTCGCAGTGGTCCCTTGTGCCCATTGATCTTGTCCCAAGTACCCCATCTGCGAATCCAAGCCCCATCAATAGACCTGTACATGCTGGACTCTCGCAGTTCAAGCCCACTTCATGTTTCTGTCACGTGACTTCGCACTTGTTCGCGTTACCACTAGCATCGCGATCGCGTAAAGCAGCATTTACTCTCCACTACCATCACCACCATACCATGCCTGAATTCACAGGTAGGTCCCTATACCGCTGACTGATCCCGCCACATCCAAACCTAATAAAAATAGAGGCCGATACAATCCGCATCCTTATCGCCACCGATAACCATGTGGGCTACGAAGAACGAGATGCTATTCGCAAGGATGACAGCTGGCAGACCTTTGACGAGATCATGAATCTCGCAAGGACCGAAGATGTGAATGCCTAAGTTCCAAGCTCTGCGGCCCAGCTAACGTTCCCAGGTCGATATGGTTCTCCTTGCCGGCGACCTCTTCCATGACAATAAACCCTCCCGAAAGTCGCTTTACCAAGTCATGCGAACCCTACGAAAGAACGTGCTTGGCATGAAACCTTGCCCCCTCGAATTTTTGTCAGATGCAGCCTCGGTCTTCGATGGGGCTTTCCCCCACGTCAATTATGAAGACCCTGATATCAACGTTTCCATCCCTGTATTTTCTATCCATGGAAACCACGACGATCCATCTGGTGATGGCAATTATTGCTCCCTCGACCTCCTCCAAGCCAGTGGGCTGCTAAACTATTTCGGCCGAGTCCCGGAGGCAGACAATATCAAAGCTAAACCCGTTCTGCTACAAAAAGGTTTGACGAAATTAGCCCTGTACGGTCTGAGCAATGTGCGCGATGAACGCATGTTTAGGACTTTCCGCGACCACAAAGTCAAATGGTTCCGACCGGGAACCCAGATGGGCGACTGGTTCAATCTGCTGGCTGTCCATCAAAACCATCACGCTCATACAGCAACTTCCTACCTTCCAGAAAATGTCCTCCCAGACTGGTTGGATGTGGTGGTGTGGGGGCACGAGCATGAGTGTCTCATAGATCCCACCCAAAACCCGGAGACTGGCTTTCATGTCATGCAACCTGGCTCCTCAGTTGCGACCTCACTGGTTCCTAGCGAGGCCGTCCAAAAGCATGTGGCTATCATGAGTGTCACAGGCAAAGACTTCAAGGTGGACAAATTTCCCCTCAAAACGGTTCGCCCGTTTGTCACACGCGAATTAGTTCTCAACCAAGACAAGCGATTCAAGGGACTCGACAAAAAGAAAGATAATAGGCAAGAAGTGACTCGAAAGCTGATGGATGTTGTTGAGGAAATGATAGAGGAAGCCAATGCCAATTGGGAGGCCATTCAAACGGATGAAGAAGTTTTGGATGAACGCCCACTCCCACTCATTCGGCTCAAAGTTGAATATACAGCCACGGATGGTGGTCAATTTGAATGCGAGAATCCTCAACGATTTTCCAACCGTTTCGTGGGCAAAGTTGCCAACACAAATGACGTCGTATACTTTTACCGTAAAAAGACGTCACAACGTAAGTCAAACAACAATCCAGAGCGCTTGGCATGACTGACACGCCCAGGAAAAACCACTGCTACAAGCCCGACGATAGCCCTGGAGGCTCTGGCCGAAGGGGAAGACGGCATCAAAGTCGAGTCGCTTGTGCAAGAATTCTTGTCGGCACAGTCCTTGCGAGTGTTGCCCCAGGGTCCCTTTGGAGATGCTGTCACGCAGTTTGTAGCCAAGGATGACAAGCATGCCATGGAGTTGTTCGTGTCCGAGCATCTTACGGGTCAGGTTCGGCAGATGCTAGGACTGGAATCAGATGATGAGGATCTGAATAGCGCCATGGAAATATATCGGACCAGGGTGGAGCAGGAACAGGCGAGTGGGCAGCGAAGTGCGCCAGCTGAACGAAAGCGAATCCTAAAACCTAAGCCGGACACATGGGACAGCGACTTCGACGGTAGCTGGGAAAACGAGCCAGACGCATGGGCCTACGATGATGTTGACAAGGACGTTCAAACGGAGGTTCTACCCCCGGCTCCCAAGAGAGGGTCTCGTGCCAAGGCTGCCCCTAAAGCTGCCTCCAAGACAGCTTCGAAAAAGGCACCAACCAAACGTGGTTCCAAGGCTGTAGATGTTGAGGAGGAGGAGGATGTTGTCATGGATTCGGATGATGAGCCTGCACCTCTGCCACAGCCAAAGGGTCGAAAAGCTCCCGCCAAAACAGCCAAGCCAGCTACAAAGGCGGCACCAAGATCGACACGCACAACAGCCAAAAGGCAAACGAAGCTTGATTTCTCACAAGCGAGCAAGGCCGTGGAAATCAGCGATGATGAGATATCAGATGATGATGCATTTGAGCCTGCACCGAAACCGACCAGAAGGCGGTGAAGAAAGGAGAAGAGCAAGAGTAGCGAATTTTAAGTAATGAATAACGAAAGGGGAATATAATCATCTCAAATAAATGGATGGATGGGACTTGGGGAGCGAAAAGGCATAACGTTACCAACCCAATTAATGTCTCAAGCATGACAACACACATACTGAGGACGAACATGTGTGTAACTCCTGTTATGACTTGGTGTCGAACCTTGGCCCCTTCTATCTTTGCGTAGCGCCCGAGCCATACTTGAGCTCTGGAATTTTATGTAATAACGAGATAGTTGGGTTGTCAGCTGGCAATCATAGCAACATTTAACGTTGGTAACAGAGGTACTTCTCTATCGTATTTATTGCACAACAGTGGCCCTGGCCGGAATCATTCTAATATTAGAAGAACATTAATTATAAAAATAAGACAAAAAGCCTAAAAACTATTTTTTTTTGGATAAATATAATTAATTGGGTATCATTTCTCATTAATTCTGGCTTAAAATGCCAAGACCTACCCCGTATGGCCTTTTTGCAAGGACCCCACGTAGCAAAGTCTCAAATTGACAATTAGTCAATGGTTGTACTGCAGAACGCTGCAGCTATCAAAACCCCTGCCAAAGGCTTGACCATGGTGGAGATGTTGCGTGCTTGCGTGACTCATGAGCCATCTCGGACTTCACTTACACAGCGCTCCGCTGGTCACCCTTCTTATTCAACCAAACAAATAGCTTTCTAGTGAGGGTGCGGGGTAGCTCGCAGCTGCCTCTTGGGGGAGATCGTGAGGGTCTCCCACCAAGCGAATTGGAGCCGAGCCGGGGTCGTCATTAATAATTGACGACTTATGTACATCGTATGCACCAGACTACTTATCTTTCGTCGCTCTCCCTCCCCCTCTTGTGCCACCTCGTGAGCTCACATTGTGCTTCGTCAACCACACCACTCGTGAACCCAACATGTCATCCACAATCCGTCTGGGAACCGCCTCTCCGGGCACCCAAGCCACTACCCCCGAGACCATCGCCTTAATTGACTCCATCGCCCGCCGCGCTGCTGCCGCGAAAATTGATATTCTGCTCCTGCCTGAGGCCTTTATTGGCGGTTATCCACGTGGCAGTTCGTTTGGGTGTATCATCGGAGAGCGCACAAAGGAGGGCCGCGAGGAGTTTGCAAAGTATTTTGATGCCGCCATTGACCTAGGCGATACTGTTGGCCCTGGGGGTGGTGGTGCGGGCCTCAAATGGGTCAAGCGACAGCTCGGCGACGAGGAAACGGTACGAGGAGATGGCTCGCGCGAGGAGCTGGAGCGGATTGCTCGTGATTCTGGTGTTTTTATTGTGACTGGGTGCATTGAAAAGGCTGGAGGGAGTCTCTACTGCTCCGTCGTGTATGTGTGTCCGAGAGAGGGCATGGTAGGAAAACGACGCAAGGTTCTTCCGGTATGTCTTATTGCCCTGTCCCAAACACACCATGCTGCATAAGCCAATTTCAATCTAACCATCATCCAGACTGGATCGGAGCGCCTCATATGGGCCCAGGGAGCACCAAGCACTCTCCGCGCCGTGACGACGGTCATCCGTGGGGTGCGCATCAATCTCGCCGCCGCGATCTGCTGGGAAAACTATATGCCTCTCCTCCGCCAGACATTATATTCGCAGAACATCAATCTATACCTAGCACCGACTGCCGATAACCGCGACGCATGGTTGGGCCTAATGCGCACCGTTGGCGTTGAGGGACGCTGCTTTGTCGTCAGCAGCAACATGGCAGTCCCCAAGGACGCGGAAAGCAAGCCTCAGTCACCAGTAAGGGGACGACGGAACTCGACCATCACTGAGGAGGGCTTTGAGATTGCACTTCCCAGGTCCCCACAGCGTACCCGCGTTCGTCGCAGGTCAGTGTTTGACGAGGACGGCAACGAGATTGTCCTCACCAAAGAGGTCGCCGACGACGAGGGAGTCGTAGAAAGTCAGACCAAGACCCCCGTTACCCAAACCGAGTGGGTCTCCCGTGGCGGTTCATCCATCGTCACGCCTTACGGTGACGTCGTAGCTGGGCCACAGTGGGAGGACCCCGACGGCCTGATCTATGCAGACGTCGACTTTAGAGACTGCATTCGAGGCCGGCTGGATCTGGACGCAGCAGGAAGCTATTCACGCAACGATTCGTTCAAGCTCAGTGTTGAAGGTCTTGATTTAGATCCACTACCATACTAAATATGATTAGGAAATGACGCTAGGTATACTAAAATGCTGCAACTATCGCTATCTTTGGGTATCGTATCCAACCTTATGATGCATTAATTCGTCTTCTCATCGTGTGGCGGGCTTCGCCGCCATTTATCCGCAGATTCCAGTACCTTTCGTTCAGCCTCAGCCTGCTTTCGCTGTCTCTCCAAAGCGGCCTGTGCCAAGATTTCTCGCCGACTCATGCCCTGGGTAGAACCATGTGTGCCTCCAAGAACAAATTCTCCACCAGTCCAGCCTCCGTGGTCTTGGTGATCTTCATCGTCTTCCTCGGCTTCTCCAGAAATAGCATAGGCTGATGATTCGCCAACTGTGTGTCCTCCAGACTTCCAATCAGCGGCCTGGACTTCTCGCTCAATTTGATGGCATAAATCCCAAAAGTTGCGGTCGTGGGGTCCATGAACGTTGTGCGCCAGTTCGTGACAAAGCGTTTTGCGAATCGTCTTGTAGTCGCGGTATCCATCGTGAGCATCAGTGCGCAGGCGCAGTTCAATAACTTCGCCCTGGTTGCGATTTAAACCCAGTATCCTCGATGTGCCCTCATGGGTTGTTTGCGTGTGTGATAGAGGTTCCATCTCTGTGAGGAGTGATACTGTAAATTTGTGTTTTCGCATGGCTGCCCTAATTCCCGGGTCTTCCTTGAGCCGCATGAGCAGCGCCTGGCTTCGCTCGGGGTGAGGCAGACCCTGCAGTGGCCGGACTTGCATAAATGTATACTGGGAGTCCTCTGCGTTCCGTTTGTGAGATCTAGCCTTGGGTCTGTGAGCCATGCGGGCCGCATTCCTCTTTGCCACCCTCTCAGCCATGTTCTGGACGGCTTGAACATCAGCGGCTGGCGACCCCATCAGGGCCAGCGACTTTCCGACGAGTTCGTGCAGGGGCATATCAGGGTTTTTGAAGGGCGCCTTTAGGAGAGGGCTCTTTGGGACAATAATTTTTTGGTTGGAAACGGGGACATCAAGGCTGGCCTCAATTTCGTTAGAGAGGTCGGTGATGGTCGCATCCTCGTGAAACTGAAAGTTGTAATTGACCTTACGGTGGGTGATGGAAATGGTAAGCCAGGATTCCGAAGTGTCGGATTTTGATTCAACGTGGTCCGTCATATCTAAAAGTGATTTTGGTTTCGAATCTGGGGCGTGAGTATTGTCGAATCCGGGGAAGTGATGCAACGTCTATATAACATACTGTATGGGTTCGGGCATGTTCGGTATGCTTTGTAATACGTCACTGCCTAGGTCTGGCCTCAGCCACCCGCGTGTTGCCCACTGCCGAGCAATACCTGGTGGGCACGCATGCGGTGCCTGTAGAAAATCGCGATAAGTCCGGTAGCGTACTTAGTTCCGAGACACGGGGCTTGCCACCTGCCATGGATCGACTTACCAATGCCAGAGTGATGCATGACATTCTGCATGCATCAATTTCGACGTGGGTTCCATGAACACATTGCACCGCATCGTCTCACGCCACATTCCACATCCCATCGCACCGCCACACTACACCCCAGTGCCAGCACATCCTAATGACACGGTCCAATGAGCTTGCAATCGCGTGTGTCGTGTCCTTTTTCCAGGTCCAGCTCCAGCTCCTTGCAACGTCAACCTAGTCTAGGCTCGACTCCAACTCTATATCACCATCCCCCCTCCAATTGCAATCGCATCGACTCCATCAACTTGGCGCTGATCACACCTCGCCGCATTGCTCCTCCCCAAAGCCTAACTCCGAGAGCTTCGCTCACAACGCCGCCATCATGCCCTTGAACGTATTCCGCGTTGCCGGTGCGTGTGCAACCACATGCAAGCTCCAGCGCATTCGCTAACGAGGCTACAGCGGACTTTTCCCATCTGGGCAGCATCTTCATTCTGCTGCACAAGATGACCCAGCTCAATGTGCGTCTCAAAACACAATCCCGAAGCTTTTCGCTAATATAATCAGAGCTGTTCTGGCATCTCGTTTAAATCCCAGGCCCTCTACATGATGGTCTACGTCACTCGATATCTAGGTACGATAGGCAGTGACGACAGCTCCTTTCTCGCGCCCGCTAACCCCTCTAGACATTTTCTCCACCGATAGCATCTACAATTTCATCTTCAAGGTCATGTTCCTTGCATCGCAAGGATACATCATCTATCTCATGACAAACGCCTACAAGCCCACGAACGATCCCAACGTCGACACCTTCCGAGTCCAGTACCTTCTTGCCGGTGCGGCCGTTCTCGGTCTCATATTCCCTTATAAGTACACCATGAAAGAAATTCTATGGGCTTTTTCCATTTGGCTCGAGTCCGTGGCGATTCTCCCCCAGCTATTTATGTTGCAGCGGACCGGCGAAGCTGAGACCATCACCACCCACTATCTCTTCGCCCTGGGAAGCTACCGAGCCTTGTATATTCCCAACTGGATCTACCGATACATGACGGAGCCTTCCGACAAGCACAAGCTTGACACCATTGCTATCGTCGCCGGTCTCATTCAGACGGTCCTCTACACAGACTTCTTCTATGTCTACTACACGAAAGTTCTCAAGGGCAAGAAGTTCAAGCTTCCAGTCTAAGTGTCTTAGCTTGTATGTGAAAAATGATGATGCAGCTGATTAAATTCAGCCACATCCAACTGGAACTGCATGGACGGCGTTGGGTCAGTGGACAAGGCGGTTATCAACGGCGCCGGGTTGTGGATTGATACGGCTCCATTTAGCAATGAGCTAAGGCGCGTGGACGAGCTTTCATGTGACAAAAGTTATTTTGACGGTTCGGTGAACCTCAAGACTAGGGATAGAATGCTATGAGAATTTTAATAGATGCACTTTGATTTCTTCATGTCTTCTTTTGATTACCCTCGTTTTTTTTTTAGCAACCGGTTCAGGTCTCGACAAATTGCCCATTCATGATTCAATGGTTTAGCCATTGTCACGTGACTTTGAGCGCGTCATCCCGTTCGTCGCCTTCGCCTCTTCACTTTCATCAACCATCCATCAACCATCAAGATGGCGAGCGAGGCACCAGAAAAGACGGAGCAGCCTCCCGCTGCCCCCAATGGCCCTTCAGATGCAGCCCCATCTGTGGCACCAGTTCCGGAATCGCGCCTACCCACGCGCAAAGATACTTCCCTGCGGGAGTTCCTAAACAAGATGGATGATTATGCTCCCATCGTCAGTTCAACCCGTGATAGCGCACACATCAATCATATTGACGTTACACAGATTCCCGATGCCGTTACAAACTACTACATGACCAAAGCTGGCCTTTCTCCCCCTCCCCAAACCGACCCTCGCCTGGCGCGATTGCTGGCCCTCGCCACCCAAAAGTTCATTGCCGATATTGCGGCCGATGCCTATCAGTACAGCCGCATCCGCGCATCGTCAACAAACGCAAACAACCCGATGGGCTCCCTCGGCGCGGCCGCAGGATTCCCGATCCCAGGCCAGCCGACCGGCCAGCCAGGCAACAAGGACCAAGGCAAGGGAGGTCCACTGGGTATTCAGCGACCAGGCTACGGTGGTGGTGGTCAGGGAGGAAGCCAGAACCGGACAGTTCTCACCATGGAAGATTTGGGAATGGCAGTTGGAGAGTACGGAGTTAATGTCAAGAGAAGCGAGTTCTACCGCTAAACGTATGGGTACGGCGTTAAGGCTTTGGCGTTGGGCATGTTACGTCGGTCATAGGCTCATCAGAATTGCAGTCATACATGAATGGATATTTTGCGCATGTGTTTCGCAATTGCTGCGAATTGATTGGCATGATTTACGTGCTCGCTCCGTGATATCTGTTGGCTTGACATATATAATACAGTTTTTATACATAATCCCAATCTACCTCTTGTCCCAAATGTTCGGTTTTCGTGTTCTGCAATTCGTCAGCAAGTGCATTGACTAGGCATGATTTGTTCGGGTTCACTCACGGCGAGAACTCTCCAAGTTTGTGTCCAACCATGTCTTCGGTGATGATCACCTCATGATAGTCCTTGCCATTATGCACCTCAAACTTGAGACCCACAAAGTTGGGAAGAATTGTTGCGGATCGGGCTTGGGTTCGAACAGGAGGCACCTTGTCGCCGGGCTTCTTGGGCCAGACAATGGGGAGACTATTCGACATTAGATCTTGAGATTCAAACGGCCGAGTTTGAGGGAACTCACGGCACAAGGTGCGGGCCTGGAAGGTAAAAGGGTCAGCAGTGCAATTGCCATTCGGGTTCAAATAAGCCACTTACCTTTCCACACAGAGCGCTTGAGGAGTAACCGTGTTGGCTGCATTATTGTTGTCGTGGGCGCATGTCACAAAATTTAGATACGCTCATATGGCAGCACACACACATGATGATACCGTACTACGGAACTTAGCACCAGTTTTTCCGTGTCACGTGACTGTGGTTCAGGCTATCCATGAGGTCTCCCTCAACCTGCATGTCAGCACAATGCTCTGGGAAAATTAGACAGCGAACAATGCCTAAATGAGTGTCTCTGGTTGGCGGCAAACTGAGTGCATGCTATGTTTGTTTTTATTTCGAAATCCGTCTTTGTCATTTGTCTCCAGGTCCACCTCGTCTCAAGACTGCGTCTACCAACCAGGATGATTCCGCTTGTCTCCACAGATCCACCAGTCATAATCATGGTGCAGAACATCAATATCCTTTGCAAAATGTTCAGCAAGTTGCTTCCGCTTCATTCCCGGGTTAATTCCTCGGGTATTTTAAAAACATGATTCTGTTCGAGAGAATATAATCATTATACTTCCTCGTAGCTTGGCAGGGAAGTACTTGCGCTTTTGCCTCAGCGGTAACTACAACAGATTCTTACCAACAGTCCTGAGGATGATCAACCCAGTGGAATGCGACACTGTACGATGTTTCGCACGTAGGCTTTCTATGTCTAATTACATCGTGGGCAATTTTTTTCAGAATTTCGTATTGTAAATGACATGTTTGTGGCTATCTGTTCAGACGAACCGCTTTTTTTTTCTCATCGATTTCCCCTTTACACTAATATTCACGGTATGCCATTCACTATAATCCAAGCTCCTCTTCGTTGCAGCTGCATCCCTGGCTGGTGCAGCCTGTACTTGGGGTGCATTATTGTTTATTGGCCAGAGTGCTGGGTGCCGAATTTTGACGGTCGATCTGACCTACCCTCTCAACAAAGACTATTTTTAGCTAGACAAAAGCGTCATGAACGTAAACCATACGTCTATCCGCCGTTGAGTCATAGCGGAAACGCTTTTTTCTTTTTTGCTCATAGAATTATTGGTCCCGGGCCACTTGACTAGTTCCCTCAGCTAAAGCCAATTTGAAGACCTTACGGCAGCTGTTTCACATCGTGAGCAAAGACACATACTATCCGAGGCCCTGGTCCACAGAATCGCTATATGCTTTCTTTCCAAGGCAGATTTATACCTTATCTTATGGACTTGAGTGGTGTCAATTGTGTGACTGTGGCTGTCGTTGAGAGCGAGCCTCATTATCTTACCGGCAGGTCGGATGTATGCGTGAGTTGGATATGGTTCGTTCTCTTAGCTCTTGGCAGGCTAGCTACATACCTAGCGTGAAATCGCATCATGTCGTACAGTCCGTGTCAAATTGACAGTGTATTGGGTACGTGGGAAATGAAAATCATAACATAGAATAACGCCGAATCACGCACAAATTCTCGTGAGCATAATTTAATCAAGAAACTCATAATTGCACCCGATAGGCATAAATTGGTTTTTGTTTCTGGTTAGGATTGAATTAGTTTATTATCACAATTGAACAAACTTTATTTGACGTGCGATAGTACAGGGTAGGTGGTGGGGCATCACGTGGGCTAAGACTCGCTCGCGATGGTAACGTACACCACTAAGGATTGTCCGACCAGGCTACTTCTCATCTCATCATTGTCTGCTGACCCCGGGTCGCTGTAATTTTGTCACGGCGCATAATTGACTGCCTAGTACTTTTTATTCCTGCCACTGGCACCTCGTGCCATCCGTACACGATCGGTCCGACGACGCCACGCTTGAAGCCACCTTGCAGTTGCAGTGCTGCGAGCCTCCACATACACCAAAGGAATCCTTTCGATGCCGAGCGCAACGGCGTCCGGAGCCGATACCGGTTCAGCTCGGTCTCGCGAGCACAACCAGGGGAACCAAGGCAGAGGATTCACGCCCGACCAGGAGGCTGCCGTTATTCGAATTCGAAAGTGTACGGCCACTGCATTTTATGATATCCTGGGCCTCGAGGCAGTAAAAACATCATGTACGGATGGCGAAATTAAAAAGGCGTACCGAAAACAATCCCTCCTGACCCATCCGGACAAAAATGGACATCAACATGCAGACGAGGCCTTCAAAATGGTCAGCCGCGCATTCGGAATTCTGGGCGATAAAGAAAAGCGCGAAAAATTCGATCGACTCGGAACAGATCCCGATAGTCGATTCGAGTCTGCTCGTGCTCAATACCCCTTTAATAATAACGGATTCGGCCAACGGGCAGGAGGAGGCATGCCCCGTGGTGGAATGTGGGAGGAAGAGTTGACACCGGAGGAGATGTTTGCGCGTTTCTTTGGTGGACAGGGTTTTGGAGGAGGGGGTTTTGGAGGAGGGCCATTCGGCGGTAAGATTCACCCTGACGATTTTTGCGAATAATCGCTTACAGAGAAGCCTTTGATACAGGACCTCAGTTTGTCTTCAACTTGGGCGGAGGCCCCGGATTCCGAGTACATCAGTTTGGTGGAGGCAGACCACGGACTCGACCACGGGATGCACAGCAAGGAGGCCGACAACAGGAAGGCAGCGCCCTCCAAACGCTGCTCGGATTATTGCCAATCATCCTTTTCTTCTTCCTGCCAATTGTAACATCTATTTTCTCTGGCGAGACTTCGACCTCATCAGCCCCTCGGATGGTGTACGACAACCCTGCACATCCCTACACGGAAGGCCGGACAACACCGAATCTAGGGGTCGAGTATTTTGTCAACCCCAACGACATTTCACAATTTACCGACGGCAAGTTGAACAAGTTGGATCGAACGGCCGAAGTGAACTTGGTGAGACACCTCAAGAACGAATGCGAAAACGAGGTCATGTACCGGCAGAGGCTTCGAGATGCCGCCCAAGGGTGGTTCTATCAGGACGATGACAAAATGGCTTTGGCGGAAACATACAATATGCCATCATGTGAAAGACTGCAGAACCTGGGAATTGGTCGATGAGATCGGCGTGGACAGTGTCTTGTATGGATGATGGACGACCTGGAGTTGGCGTTGTGGCATTTTGAGGGAAGCGAGCTGGACAGCATACTTACTTCTATCAACTCCAGCTATAATATGATTGATTGTGTATCGCATCAATTTTTGAAAGTACCTATGCAGATGATTGCTGTTCGTGACACTGTAAGGGGGGGCACTGGCCCACGTCATCTGTGGCGGTGCGTGGCTCGGAATCGGGTGGCGTGGTCCTCCCCAGCTGCGCCGACGAAACAAGCTTGGCCATTCCCCTTCACCTACATATACCGGGTGCCTAGAGTCATCCCCGCAGTCAATCCGACGTCGGATTGCGCTTTATTTTTGGTCTCTACCTGGATGTTGTCATTGCGATTCGCGTCGCACAGCCACATGGATCCGCAGTGACGACACTGATGCGAACTGTACGAATGGGTGGGCTCTCCTTAAGCTTTACAACTTGCTGACCTGTGCGACGGAATGCAAAGTTGGATGCCTGCCATCCTTCTATATCATAATACGACATAGGGGGAAATTCGAGACCATTTGCGACTAGAAAAAGGGCGACAGAACGAATTCATGCCATTATTACGGTCGTTTCCACCCTGATAACCCCGCTCACGACCACCACTGCAAGGTCGTCATGACTAGTCCGAGACCCCTCCCCGACACCAACCCGAGCGAAGCACCAGGACAGAAAGCCATGGCAAACAACCCATGGGCAGAGGATAAAGAAGGAAGGGATAACACTGCACGCCAAGGAGAAAATTTCATAACACCTGCTGCATTGCGACCAGGCGGGGCGTTTGATACCCTCGAGAAAGAGGAGGAGCTGATTTGGCATGAAAATAATGCACCGAAGCCTGGAGATAAGAGTGAAACAAATCCCTTTCTCAAAAAAAGGAATCAAGATGCCACCGAATCTCTTTCCAAGCTGAGCTTAGAGCCGACCAATCCGTGGTCGGGAGGCGAGTCGCAACCGGGCGCACCGCCTGCAGCTAGCTGGGATGATGAGCCTACAGCACCCTCGAAGGCAATCGGACCGCCTGCGACAATGGACCCTTGGGAGAAGTCTCTTACGCCCAAAATGGAACCATCAGCTGCACCGATATATATCCCCTCTCGAAGCGAGTCGCCGGGTTGGGACGTTGATCCTCTTGGGAGGAACAAGGCACTGCCAATGAGCTCAATGTCGAATGGGCTCCCTGAAGAATCCCACGTATGGGATGAATTGGGTTCATTAGAAAAAGGAAAGGCTAAAGCTGAGGATTGGAACTTGATTGACGTGAATCCCGAATCCGACGTGCAGTCGAAACCGCCACTGCCACCAAGGCAGGATACTGACGCTCCGGCTTGGAAACCATCGTCCTCAAGACAACCAGTTGATGGGGCGGAGACTTACCAAGTCAAAAATATTCAATGGCTCGACACAAGCTCACCCGAGAACACGCGTACATCGCCCATTCTTGTTCAGAATGCCAATGGGCCATGCCCTTTGGTTGCTTTGGTAAATGCTCTGTCCTTGACAACACCTGCTGATACACCCGATACGGCGCTCGTTCAGGTTTTGCGATCCAGAGAGCAGGTTAGCTTGAATTTACTTCTCGATGCCGTGCTTGATGAACTTATGTCTCCGAGGCGAACGACCTTTGAAGATGCATTACCCGATGTGTCAGACCTGTATGCATTCCTCCAGAGTTTACATACAGGAATGAATGTCAACCCGCGCTTTATTCCAACCGATAAGATGATCAATGCCTATAAACGAACTTCACTCACACACCTCCACCCAACTGAACGAGGAGACCTCATTCCTGGCACTTTTGAGAACACCGCCGAAATGAGCTTATATGCTACCTTTTCGATTCCTTTAATTCATGGGTGGCTGCCTCCCAAGATGGAGCCTGCGTACGGTGCTTTGGAAAGACAGGCAGCCTCGTACGAGGATGCACAAAATCTCTTGTTTAGAGAAGAGGAGCTAGAAGAGAAGTTGTCAAACCCCGAGGCTGGGCTTAGTGAATCGGAGCAACAACTCTATCAGGATATTCTGATAATCAAAGACTTTTTAAGCACGTCGGCCACACAACTTACTCAATGGGGAATCGAAGTTATCGGTAAAGCGATTCGCCCTGGCACCTTTGCGATACTGTTTCGGAACGATCATTTCAGCACCCTGTATTGCCATCCTCAGACTATGCAGCTTTTGACCTTGGTGACGGACGCTGGGTTCAAGAGCCACAAGGAGATTGTCTGGGAGACTCTATCTGATATCAATGGAGGGGGCACCGAATATTTGTCCGGAAATTTCAGCATGGTTGGAAGCGGGGGCGCGTCCCGTGACGATGGCGGCGGGTGGACGGATGTCCAAGGACGGGCCAAAGACCGAGAAGAAAAAGAGACCATGAGTCCAGGCACTGAGCAAGAAGACCGTGACCTGGCACTTGCTCTGCAGCTCCAAGAAGAAGAGGATGAAAGGCATCGAGCCGCTGAGGCTCGGCGCCGCAGAGAGAGCATCCTGTCAGAGCAGTATATCGAGCAGCAAGGTAGACAGCCTGAACGAGGCGCCGCAGGGCGAGGACCACCTGTTCCAGCGCGAGGGGGACAGGGAGGAAGAGGCGGTCCAGAACTTGTTCCTGCACGAAGCAGTTCGGTCGCTACGCCCCCTCGACCAGCCCAACCGGTGCGGTCGTTGATTCCACCTCAAGTGCAAGGTGTGACGAGACCCGTGCAGGAAGGGGAGGATGCCCCGCCCTCGTATGAGCAAGCGGCACAAGACAGGGCATATCAGCCCCCAGTTGGCCACCCAAGCCATGCGAACAGTCCAACTGTTTCAAGGCAATCAACGGCACAAAACATGAGTGCACCTATGGGGCAGCGACCGCTGGGACGGACAGGAGCCCGCCCTCCGGTAAGCCCCGGAGCTGTGCTTGGGAATGGAGGATCATCCAAAGAGCGGGATTGTGTTGTTATGTAATGATGAGTGAAGGAGCAGTTCAATGCACCACCAGCCAGCGCCGTGTAGGATAAGTAGAGTTTCAGCGGTTTGATATATGTTGCTACTGATAAATAGTAAGACTTTTGCGTGATTACAGCCCCTTTTTGGGTAGGACATTGTCGTCAACGTCACTCATAACTTGAAGTGCCGACGACATTATTTTCGCCCATCATATCTCGCTTAATTCATGTGGTCTCTCCATATGGTATTCATATTCTTTCTTTTACCTGCGTAGCTAAAGAGCCAACCCGCTATAAAGAAAGCCGTGGCGTGTACTGAATCCCAAAGGTTGACATCTACGTTGTAATCATCACCGAGGCAAAGGCAGAAATACTCCCTTGCCACACCACAAGCAAGTACGTGGCCATATTGTCTGTCTTAGAATATAGGGTAAGAAGCGCAACAGTGAAAGGGAAACTGAAGCATGGCTTATTGGGCTCTATAAACTCATTTCTCCCTAGAAAATAGCTTTTGATTTGCCTTTGCATATTTGGAAAAGCATCCATCAGGCACGACTGATTGCACGACTTTTGCTTGATACTTTGGATCGGGAGACAGTTTTTGCGGTATGATATCGCGTCCCAGTTTGAAATGCCCATGATATAAAAGGCCATAAGTGATTTAACGGAGGATTATGGTGTAATCAAAAGAAGTAACCCAATTTGGTGGTGGTTGTTGGCATCAAGCCAATGGTGTTTATTGAGTGCATCTCAAACAAGGAGCCCAAAGAGCTCATTGCACCCCCCCCACATTATTTAAACAATTCCTCGCGAAAACAACTGGACGATAGAGCTCTAGGGAATTTCTTTCTGAGGAACTGCTTGCACCTTTTGCTTGTGTTGCGTGGTGCGTATGACGCAGATAGCACTAGCGAATCAAGACCCAGATATGCATGTCAGCATAACGCGCAATGGTTTTCGATGGTGAAGTCAATGCCATGACACCAAGAATATAACAGCCCATAGGTTTTTTTATTTCTATTTCATAACAGCAACTATTTGCTATCTAAATTCAATTCTTCTGAAGTCTTCTCAGGCTCAAGTTCTCAAACGGTCGCAAACTAAGTAGGCGGTGAAGGGCGTCACAATTTATTGTGTTGACATCATGGGGACAGCCAGTTCCATGTGTGTCCACATCAACAACAGCAGCCATGACAATCATCGAGGGCTGGATGCCCCCTACGCGGGAAAACTATGAGCTCATACTTATGGCGTTTAAATTCGGATACCCAATTGTAGGGATGCACGACTTCGGTTTCAATTGACAACGCTAAGGGGTAACAGATTGGGTCAGTCCAGTGGATCATAGGCTGGTACGGCATGGGGAAAACTTCAGTCAACAGCCGGCTGAACTTGCCCGGCCGTATTGGCTGGCTGACCATGGAGTGCCCCGGATTCATGACGCTGCTTTATCTTATGAAGACGCTGCCTGCCCAACACGGCATAGATGATCTCCCATGGCAAAATAAGGTGTTGGCTGGGCTGTTTGTGAGTCGACATCGAACGAGAGGCGCCCTGAGCTGACCAAAAGCAGGTGATACATTACTCATACCGGGCTGTCTTGTTTCCGTACCTCCAGCCTTCCATGTCTCCGTTGCACATACTTGTGTGGCTTATGGCCCTTGCGTTCCAGCTTTGTAATGCCACATGCATCGGGTCGTGGCTGGCAGCTTACGGGCCTGTGACTGAAGATGCGTGGGCCTCGCAGACTTCGCTTTTGCAATTCTCTGCAGGAATACTGGTTTTCTATGTTGGTCTCTCGTCCAACTTTTTTCACGATGAAGAACTCCGGGAAATCCGGCGACGGGAACAAACGCGACAGGATCGGATCCGACAAGAGACCGGGATATCCAAGGGCGTGGACAAGCACTATCAAATTCCACAGGCGGGTCTCTTTCGCTATATTTTGTTTCCGCACTATCTGTGCGAGTGGGTGGAGTGGGCAGGATTCTGGATGGCGGCGGGTTGGGGATGCGTGCCTGCGCGGACGTTTTTAATCAACGAGGTGCTTAGCATGCTTCCGCGGGCTGTGAGGGGGAAGAAGTGGTATGTGGAGCGATTTGGAGAGGACAAGGTGGGCAAGAAGTGGGCAGTGATTCCTGGGGTTTGGTGAGCCGATGCTGGTATCCGAAAAGTTGGAGTCGAGTTTGCCTCGGGTTGTGGAGGAGTGTCGGATGGGGTATCCCCAATCCGGGGGGGCAATTAATCAGTTTTGGAGAAGACAGTGGCTTGTGAAGTTGAAACATGACTCGACCAAGTGCGACCCGCGCATGAGGAAATGATGGCCTTTGGTGTTGGTGGTTTGTGTGGGCTAGCAACTTGCCGACTGCAATTGCCGATGGAGCTTGGCACAGACCACGAGCGCGCACACCACTAATTGCAGTGGGCGTGATTGGCCGTCGCCCGGGACCAGGGAGAAAAACAGTTGGCTTCCCCAGATTCTGTGGGATCTGGGGTACAGGGGCTAGTGAGCTGATATTTTGGAGAGATTCTGGGGAAGCCTTGTCGAGATTTGTAGATTTGATTTTGAGTGAGATCCAGATGTATGGAGACGGCGAGATGCGTGGGCATTGATACTTGAGGGCGGTGGCAACTACGGTACCCAGCCAAGCCACGCTTCTCCAACGGGGAGTGTGGCTTGACACGCGGGTGCTGTGAGCTTAATCACACGTGGAAGCAGGGTGTGTGGCTTTAACTTCTTTTCTATGCCATAATCGAAATCAAGCATGGCAACAACCTCTTTCGTCCCACCACCTAATCAGCGACCAGGACCATGCCGATTCCGCTACGCTGCCTCTCTTTTTGGTCCGTTTTGGTCTAGTCACATCTTACCTGCCATTTCGCGGTGGCCCGCCGCATCTCAACGCCTGCGCATGCTCCGCTCCAGCACAACCCTCTTGGCATCCTAGTCTAGCCCTCGTCTCATCGTTGCCCACACACGCACGCATGGCCATGGAACCCTTCCCCTCCAATAGTTCCCTCGGTGCGGCGGAGGGTCTCTTCTGCTTTCGGAGCCCCCCTTCTCAGCTTGGCTGGCGGCCCGGGGGCAAGCTCCCGCACATGGGCCATGGGCAAACGCCGAGTCAAAGTGTAGACTAGCACGTCCGGGCCACACCTACCGAACCTGCCATGGCCCAGCTTGCGGGGAAAGGGGAGCTCATTTGGCCGAGGGAAAATGCGCCCCCATGCAAACCCTGCAAGTCCCCATAGGGCCCTGACAATTCGTCTGTTTACTACCACCTGGACTGGTGGCTACGTGAGGGGAATACAACGGTATAGATCGCAGGCCAAGACAATGGGTCAAGGCCAGGGACCAGGGTGACGGTCCACGTCCGCGACCGGATTTTATTGCTTGACTAGCTCGCGCTCTTATTTGAACCGAACTCGCCCCCAGGATGAAAAAAAAATTGCTGTTCAGTTCAAGCAGCACACGAACTTTTGCTCACCAGTAACCATGACCCTATCCGACAAAGAAAAGGGCGACAACGTCTCTGACCGTGTCGAGGACGCGGCTCAGGGCACCATTAGTGATGCCGCTGGTCGAGGCCACCTGGCTACCGACATGTCAGTATTCCGAACTCAACTCCAATAAAAAATTTTCCTTACTCACAAGTTGTTTTTGTAAATTATAGCTACGGAAATTCTCTTGTCCAATTCGACCCAGCTGCCGAACGAAAACTGAGATGGAAGCTGGACCTCATGACGGTCCCGACCGTCTCACTCCTCTATCTCTTTTGTTTCATTGATCGTGCTAACATCGGTAAGCTTTTTTGACCCCTTTCCTGCATCGTCTAAATAAAGGATCCACACCAACCAACTAACGTACGTAGGCAACGCGCGTATTGCCGGCCTCGAGGTAGACCTCAAGCTTGAGGGTTACGACTACAACAAGATTCTCTCCGTGTTTTATATTTCCTACATTTTGTTTGAGATCCCGGCCACCGTCACCTGCAAATGGATTGGCCCTGGCTGGTTTATTCCCATCACATCACTCCTCTTTGGGGTTGTTAGTATTGCCACCGCATTTGTGGAGAGTCAAGCTGCTATCTGTGGTGTCCGTTTCTTGCTTGGTATTTTTGAGGCTGGTATGCTTCCCGGAATCGCGTACTATCTTTCACGATGGTACAAGCGTGCCGAGTTGACCTTTCGCCTGTCGCTCTACATGGTGATGGCTCCACTGGCAGGTGCCTTTGGTGGGTTGCTGGCCAGCGCTATCCTCAAGCTTGATCACTTCGGCAGTCTTCACGAGTGGCGCATGATCTTTGCTATCGAGGGAATCATTACTATTGGTCTGAGTCTCATCTCCTTCTTTTCGTTGACCGACCGTCCGGAGACAGCCTGGTGGTTGACTCAGGAGGAAAAGGACCTGTGCATTGCCCGTGTCAAGTCTGAGCGAGTTGGCCAGACGGAAGTCCTAGATGGCATCGACAAAACAAAGCTTATCCGAGGCGTCACCAACCCCCTCGTGATTCAAATCGGCTTCATCTTCCTCCTCAACAATATTACCGTACAAGGTCTGGCCTTCTTTTTGCCTACCATTGTCGGCACAATTTACCCTGAATACTCCGTGGTTCAGAAACAGCTGCATAGCGTCCCCCCCTACGCCGTTGGTGCCTTCTTTGCACTCGCTTTCCCCGCATACAGCTGGTACCTCGATCGTCGACAGATCCTGTTCATCATGACATCCCCTCTTCCCATGATCGGATATGCCATGTTCTTGGGAACAAATGTTGCAACAGCCCGATACGCAGCCACGTTCCTTATTGCTAGCACCTGCATGGTGCTGGGAACATTGACCAATGCCCACATTAGCGCCAATGTGGTCAGTGACACCGCTCGCAGCAGTGCCATTGGTCTCAATGCAAGTATTCCGCGTTCCCCTCGAATGAATCGTGCTAACAACAACTCTCAGGTCATGTTTGGCAATATCGGTGGCTTGATTGCTACCTGGTCTTACCCTACAAAGGATGCACCTAACTACCCGATCGGCAACGGCCTTAACCTAGCTGCTGCAAGCATGATCTTCCTGATCAGCACGGCGGGATACTTTTGGATGGTTGCGGACAACAAAAAGCGTGAAGGACGCAATGCAGAGGAGGAGTTGGCAGGCATGAGCCCACAGGAGGTCCGAGATTTAGATTGGAAGCATCCTTCTTTCAGATGGCGACCTTGAGCCCGAAGGGGTTTCTTGTTTTTCGTGCAACTTGTAAAAAAATATTGAGAACGATTAATCATTCTCTGACTCAATCCATGTTAGGATATTGAGCGCTTTACGACGTTCTTTGAACCAAATTTCTAGCCAACATACTCTGCGAGGCAAGGAAGGCGAAGGCTGACTCCTATTGGAGGAACCGTAACCTCTCGCCTCTGACTTGTTTGATAGACCTCATACCGTGTCACTGTGCCAAGCCTGATGACCCGGAGAAGGCAGTCAACAAGCTTATGAGGGAAATGGCGAACCGCGGGCAATAGGCTCACCCTTATATTATCTCTTGACTAAGTCAAAGGCCAATGAATGCACCCTAAAGGGCGACCAAAAGAGGGCCTGGGTTGGTCCAGTTTGGCAAAGACGTGGAATGAATTTGAGTATTTGAACCAGGGCAGTTATATTGGTGCTGTGTCCAGCAGTCATGGTAATAGTTGTGGCGACAGCCTGAATCGCATGCGCGAGAACTTTGTCGGCTTGTTTCATAAGCATCAACATTTCTTGTTCTTTTTCAAATACAATTTCAGTATTCCTTCCCATCCCTTCGGATCCAAACATTCTCTTGGCAACAGTGAAATGTCTCGGGTAGACACTTAGTGGAGTGTGTATCGATATCAACGCGTTCGAAAATACTACTGCTGCAAGAGATAGAACTAATAATGGTAGATGCCAGAAAGAGCCAAGTGAATTAAAAAACAGAAATTAGAGAGTTGTCGGTACTCGGGGTGGTAGCATTGCCACCCCATCTCCCACTCCTGATATAATATGGAGGCAAATCAGACCAATGACTACGGCAACATCCAGAGTAACATTCGAACCAGTACTCGATACACCCCCAAAGTGCTTCGTACCAGCCCAGAAACTTGATCCTTTCCCATGTCCTTTTACTGTCTTTGGTCAAGATAGACATAAAGAACACTGTGAGGGAAATGGAGATCAGGGTCGCTGATACAGCAGCTGTGGATGAGGGAGGGTGCCAAGCGGGCGGTGAATGGATATTGTGACAATAAATTCCAGGATAAAGAAGACAAGGAGGTCATGGGGGCAATGCGGGAAGAGTGTAAGAAGGAAAAGCAGCAAAGAGGTTGAGCTACTTGGAGATGGACAGTAGACCCCAGTGCAGTTTGGTTCATTTGTTATTCCTGGCCCTGCCTTCTTCTTTGACTTCTTTAACTTGATGGAAGCAAGATGTGAATCACTGAGTGGGGTACACAAGGATAATTGATGGTGATGGCTGACAAGAGAAAACGACTGTTTCTACAATTAAAAAGGGGAGTCAAGTTAAGTTTAACTCACTACCACTTCTCGTTATATAATTGGATAGATTATCCAAAGAAAGGCTACCTGATTTTTAGCAAGTTTTACTTTTTTGTTTTTTAAGTGACTGTGGGAAATGGTCAATTCAGGCAATTACCTCGCTGCAGCCTTCCCGTGTTACACAGTTGAGGGGATCTATAAAACTCTTCATAGCTTCCCCTCTCTTAGCTTAGACAAGTCAATCCAAGTCACATCAAGAAGATCATACGTATACTAAGACCCCAAAGGGGTCCCCGTACGGGGACCTTCCTGTGACCCGACCTAGCCCACCGACAGTGACATTAGGTAATGGCTCAGATATCATCTTTATTTTACATTGCCTATGCCTATGTTAACTCCCACTATACATCGAGGTTTCTAACGATCTACTATGACTTGAAAGGGTGCCGACAATAAATGTTGACAGGACTGGTTCCGGGTAGCTGGTTGCTCATATCAAAACCCATAACTGTAAGATAGCTAGCAATTCGCTAATTGGGTGGCATATGCTGCAGATTCCCATTAAAATAAATGAAAAGGATTTAGCGAGCCAGAATTCATTCATATTAGAATTGGGGTGAGCATGCCATCGAAGAAGAGTCCACGAAGGCTTACGGAGATTGGAATGCCGCTCCTGCGCCAGGAATTGCCGAACAAGTGACCAGGTCACACACCATCTTCAAAAGGTCTTGGAGAATACAATAGCGCTTGGATAAGGTCGGAACTTTACGCCAAATATGGCGACTCCAAAGGCCGTGGCCATCTGTTCAGGTCAGTGTCATCGGGGGTGAGTTGGGACTGCTTGATGAAGGCAGAATCACTTTCGATGCGTCATGAGCCCTCAAGGGGAAAAAAAGGACAACCAAGGGATGCTCAACTTCGTGGTGGCGTTCCATATAGAAAAAGAATAGAAGATTTTCCGCGATTCGAACCAACATTCGGCATAACCGTATCCTACGTGACTCAGCCATGCGGCTGAGAACAACTGCTATTTCGTGTGTCTACCTAGCCAGTCCATCAGCAACGTCCCACGGCTCGCTCGAACCCAAACAAACGTTTGTTGTACATGCCCTCAGCGCACACGAGACCTCCATGCGGCAGCATCGATCTGACTCACATGCCCCAAAAGCTTTCTAGTCAAGCCTCAACCGTGGCGCTAGTGGCCTGACTGAGTCCAAGGCCTCGACTCTGACTATCCAAGCTGCCCGGACGTCTGCCCAGCTTATTGACGCCTCCTCATAACGAAACCAAAGCATTCCTGCATTACCGACCCAAACCAGCAGCCTTCAACAGAAACTCAAAGACAAAATTCGAATCGTCCATTAACCCTCAAGCGCCTTGGCCTTCTTTTTCTGCTCAACCTTGAGCAGCAGGGCACGGTTGATGTGTGGCAGTACACCGCCGTATGCAATCGTTGCGCGGATGAGGGTGTCGAGCTCTTCGTCACCACGGATGGCCAGTTGGAGATGACGAGGGGTAATTCGCTTGACCTTGAGGTCTTTGGCGGCATTCTACAATAGTTAGCATGAGGGACATTCGGCATGGCAGGAGCACTACTTACGCCTGCCAACTCGAGAACTTCGGCGGTCAGATACTCTAGCACTGCAGTGACATAGACGGCGGCCTTGGCGCCCACGCGCATCTTGTTTTGAGTGTTTTGCTTGAGGAAACGCTTAACACGTCCGCAAGGGAACTGAAAATGGATAAATTAGCATGCTGGGTGACCAGCACCACTTTGCCGCTGTTGATTGCGCGCGCCCGCCCACATGGCCCCCACGATGCCGCTTGATATCGATACACCGTCACAATCGAGTCGCAGTGTCAAGTAGACCAAGTTCCAACTCGGGCAATCGGCGCGCCGCTGTTGGAACAGAAATTTTTGCTCTGCGGAGATGATTGACGCGTCGGGCATCGAGTCGGTCGGTATGCGAGGGATGCGGGACATGGCGTGCGCGCAAACAAGGCAAGCTGTGCATATTGTCAGAATGAACTCACCTGCAGGCCGGCCCGCGCAGAATGGCTCTGCTGCTTCTTGGGCCCTTCGACGCTGGTTTTGCCGCCCGAGCTCTTTCCGCCCGAAGACTTGCCCTTTCCGCCAGCCATTGTTGATGATGTCGCGAGGGCTAAAAAAAATGTGGGACGGTGCGAAGATGCTATTCCGGCGATAAAAAAAAGCAGGGTTCAGCGTGGGTGATAGCGTCGTAATTGGGATGTGATGGTAATATTTTGATGCCGCCGAGATGGTGTTGACGTGCGATGCGAGTGGGATGTGGGATGCTTTGACGCGGGACGTGGGCTGTGTCTGTGTTCGGTTCGACTTTGGTGGCAGAAATTTAGCGGAAGGCTGCAGTCATCTTGTTGTTCTGTGAGTCTGAGGCAGCTACCAGCAATCAGCTACCAGGGAGCTGGAGGGGGGCAGCTCTGGCAGCCGAGGTAAACCCGAGGCGCACTTTGGCTGTGGTGGCCAAGACTGATGAAGACGCTGGCAAGGTGCGATGAGTAGACCAGAATAAGTGTGTTTGAACCACGATTGCTGCAAATATGGAAGGAAGGAGTGGAAAGTGAAAGTGGTTCTGGCTCAGAATAGCACCCTTCAGGCTTGCTCCGCCCGTGGTCGTCGGCTTTTTTTGCACTTACCTGATGGCCTTCCACAGTTGCACACATCCAGTCAGGCTGCTTGACGGTTGACAGCATGGCTGTTGTGTTTGCTATTGGAGATCCCCGACCTAGGTAGCAGAGGGAGCATGTGAAAATGCTCACTTGAGCAGTTGCGGCAGGCCATGGTCTCGTGGCAGGTGTATCAGTGTCATCTCAACGCTGGCCAAGGTGTAGATGTCGGCGACTTGAAACCAAGGTTGAGGATGGTCATGTCCCGCTGTGGCGGTGGTGGCTGCGCTGGAGTTAGCCGAGCATTTGCCAGGTGGCTGGCTTACACGAACAAGCACAAGTCTCCCCTTGGACATGCGAGTTTGCTCAAGTGACAGCTTTTCACATTCTTGAAAGTGAAAGACTGCACGATTTTACCATGATTTTACCATCGCAATTATTGTGTAACCGCTGAGGATACGTTCCACCAAAGCTGTGGCTCTTGAGCTATCCCTCCATCACTTCACTCCTTGCCGTCGTTTAGCCAATCTTCAAGCAACACGAGAAACATTTCTGTTCAGCAAGCGAAACCCAGTACGGACTAACATATTTATATTATTGGCTTTACACCAATAATATGAATTGGTTAGCTTGTGGTTGTAGCCCACTTTATCAATTGCCTGGCCTTCAAAAGGATGAATGCTGCAGGAATAAGTACTAAGTTACAGCATGGTTCTGCTAGTACTTTGGCAACATTCGGACATTGGGCCCGTAGTCCAGAGAAGAGGAAGGCAGTTGGTGCGTTTAAACAGTCAGTACGGACTCGTCAATAAATTCGTCATCACATCCTGCATAATATCGTCGTTGCACCTCCTGTCATCGCTGCTCAGGCCCGCAAATTGCCATAGTGAAATTAAACCCATGGACTTACCCATTATTTTGGTGTTTAAAAACACACCCATACAATGTTCCCTATTCACCGCACGGACTCCAATGCGTCCTTTACGGATGCCTACGTTGTTAGATAGTGGCTTATACGACGATGAATCGTTTCTCGTTTTTGCACTTGAAGGCCAAGATGTCATCATCCTGCCACTGAGGTATGTAGGTCAGGCCGCTTCATAACGAACTCAATTAAGCAGCTGGGAAGACGGGTGTCAGTATATACTGCCCAAGGAGTTTGACTGCAACACCGAAGCCACTTGAATGATTCATGGTCACCCTGTCTTGCTGGGCAAGCTAGAATTGAGAAGGGTCGTAGGGTAGGCCGGGGTAGTTCTATCACCGTTGCTGATAGTACATGGCTTGGCTAGTTCCTGCCTCATGCGTCGGCGTGAATGTCCGGAAGACTATCCTGTTTAACTGTTGACTCACCAATATTGACACTTCAACCCTTGAGAGGGCAGGCGGGCCACTGGCGAGCTACTGTGTCTGGTAGAAAAAGAACCTCCAGGTTACAATACACCCTGTTCTCTAATAATTCGGTTCAAGTTACTCGGCGAGAAAGGCTGGACGGTGTGTAATGAGCAACTGGGCCTACAGATGAGGAGCGGATTATTAAGGAGAGAATTTCATCCCAAGTTACCAAACGGATCTGTGAGGCAGCCAAAAAGGGAAATGTAATGACACCGATCCACAAGTTCTGCAGAAGGATTATGGGGAGGCTGTGATTGCAAGGTGAATTAGATTTAGCCCGAGTTGGTATGGTAAAGGAAGATATTGATGCGGAGTCAATGATGTTTTGAGGTAGGTTAGCAAATAAGTACCGATATGTACTGTATCTTACATACGAGACTTGATAGAACATAACACATGGCTCATCATACATGACTATGGTAGTTGGTTCCGGGGCCACGGGAACGGCCGCAGAAACGGCCGGTGGAGTCAAGAGAGACATGATGCACTGTAGCAGTATACTGGAGCACAGTGCATCGAGTCAAGGACAAGCCAGTGAATGGCGATCTGAGTTACATTAGACTGTCACAGCGCCGGTGTCACCAACAGGAGGGCAAACTACGCCAATGTTGAGGCAAAGGGCAGCGAGCCGACGCGCATATGCAGCAGAGGGATGCATGCCATCAGTGTCACAAGAGACAGCTGACCAGCCCCGTCATCCATGGGCTCCAGAGGCGGAGACTGGGGCCAGGGCTGAGAGGCAGTCTGGGGGGAGGGTGGCAAAAAAGTGACAGCACACGGCTGAGAA
Organism: Calonectria honghensis; assembly: GCA_013403855.1. NCBI lineage: Eukaryota > Fungi > Ascomycota > Sordariomycetes > Hypocreales > Nectriaceae > Calonectria > Calonectria honghensis. Next base: position 82,078 of record VTGB01000080.1, on the reverse strand, counting down.
CCGGGACCATGTTGGCGGTTCCTGGGCTGCAGGAATGAGGAGGTAGAATCCGAGTGGTGGGCAAGGCGGTGCGGTGCGCATGACCCTTTCTTTGGGTTGACCAAACGGCACGTGTAGTCGCTGATTGCCACAGCGGGAGGCAGCCGGTCTGCCAACTTGTTGGCGCGGCTGTAGGAACGGATGGAGCGTTCGATACTGAGTGCATGTGCATCGTCATCTAGCATCCGCAGCCAGGCCCGGTCAGTAGCTGCCCGCGGAACCGACCCGGGTGATGCTTGGGAATGGAGATACATCTTCTGGTGGTTTGCCCTGGATTACTTCAGGGGGCTGATTAGGCGTGTGGGGAATGGCCGCGTGACTTTTGAGCCGCCATCTCCGGAGGGATGGTTGCTGGAGATTTGAGTCCGGGATTATCAGGCGAAATGGGGGAGGCTAGTGGGCTTCTCGAATTTACTGAGTACGGATTCTGGCGCTGGGAAATAGGGGCCCCTGGCCTGGCAGAGAGTTTGCGAGTGTGGTGAGTCTTCGGTGGTGGTCGTGACACAGTGCGATCCGCTGAACTGGGATGCCACGAGATTGGGAGGGGAAGGTCGATCATAAGTAATCAAGCCTGGTCTGGCGAAGATGGCCTACGAGTTCACCACCAGGATTGACGAATAGCCATGGGGCAGTTGAACGGTGCTTTTTTCCCCTTCCAAGGATGCTGTCCTCCCGTGTTTACCACCCACTCTTAAATTGTCCTGTCCACCCATGGAATGGCTTCTGACAGAGACCAGACCCCCTGAGTAGGGTGGGTTGGGATAACCCCGGTTGGTTGTCGCGGCGGCGAGATATTTTGGTTCGTTGGAAGAGGGTCAAATCTGAACGAGACGTTATGGAATAGGGGGGATAGGTTTTTTTTTTCCTTTGTAAAGCGGTGGTGACGTTTGACGCGTCTCCACGGTGATGGTCATGCCGGCTGGGTGGGATCGGACGGCGACGGGCCGCTCTGACAAGTCAACCGAGGAGCTTTCTTTTATTTGCCCCATCCACATAGACCCTGTTGCTTGGTCGCAAAGGTGGAGGAATGCTGCTGGAATCTACATCGAAAATGCCAGAGGGATCTGTGCCTCGTCTACACGTGGCTGCCCACGGTGACCGCTTCGTGGAGGGGCACGATGCACAATATCGCAGAGATAAATGACTCGTTTGCCGGCCGGGCTATTAGCAGGGATTACTTTTGGCTGAGGGGCATTTTCTCGAAGCGACGCCAGAGAGCTCTGAGATGGTTGAGAGGGGACAGGGAGATTTCGCAAACAAAGCAAAAAGAAAAAGGAAAGAAAGAAGACCCAAGGAAAAAGAAAGGAAACGTCTATAGGACAACAGAGGGACTTGGGTGCCCGGCACATTGGCCTGGGAGGGTCTGGGTCCTAAGCAGCACGACAGAAATGGTCACGGCCAGGTCGGCTAACGGGTGACCCTTGTGCAAGCTAGCAACGTACCGTACTAAGGCATGTCCGGGGAGCAGGACCGGAACGGTGTGAGGGAACGAGGTGTGAGGGTCTGAGGCAAAAGTAAATTGGGGGAGGGACGAGACGAGGACTCGAATACGACGTCCTGGTTGACGATCCGGCTCTAGACTTGGCTTGTCGACGCTTAATTGAGTTGGTTAATGAATAGGAGACGGTGAAGAGGGTTATGGGAGCGAGATGATGTTTCAGAGGTCAGAGAATGGGCAAGACATGCGGAACGTTGCTGGATGGGAAGAGAGAAGAGAGAGAGAGTTGATGAGAGTCAGTCAAGCTGTACCCGTAGCAACAGGATGAAGATAAGTACAAGAAATAATTACTAGAGAGAAAAGTAAAGAACAACCAAGAGTTGAGATCCAGTCGTTCATTCTTGGTGCCCTTTTTTTTTGTCTTGTTTTGTTCAGCGAATGCAGCACCTATGCAGCACCCGCCCTGCGCAGTGACAGATGCATGCAGCCAGGTGTCTACAGACGATCTACGGGATTGGACAGTGACAATCAAAGCGGCCCCAGAAAGAAGCTGCACAACAAGAAGCACAACATAGCACACGGGCGAGGACAAGGACGAGACACGGACAGACCAATAGAGCACTGTAGATATAACAGGAACGCCTCTGTGGTGTCGACGCCGCACTGATCGAGGTCGAGTCGAGTTTGAAGACATACATAGTAAGCCGTACTGTATTTTTCCTTTATTTTTTTCCTACCCAGCTCAAAAAACCAAAACCTACCGCCCATCTCATCCCACTCCACCCGCCTGGCCCACAGTAAAGTGCGGTAAAAGTGAATTTTCGCACTGTAGAGCCACTCGCCACTGTCAATTTGGGGGTTGTGTTTGACCTCGAGTCCTGTGTCACGGCGGATTGGAGGTACAGACAGGCAGACTCGGAGGAGTTGAGATGCTGAGAAAAGAGATGGATGGCGAGAGGGCGGTGATATGGATCACGAGGGACACTGATCCATCTATTTCTTACTTTTGTTTTTCTTTTGGTTTTTCTGTGTTTTTTTGTCGCAATGAAATGTGGATGATTGACGAAAACAGATTGCACCTTCTAAGGCATTCACTCATCACTGCCGTCCTATGTCTCCGTTATTCTTGCCTCGTCGTTTCGCCTTAACTAATGCAGCTATTCTGTATCTGGATCATGCCATGGAATGAAAAAAAGTGCGAAAATGCAAATGAACTCTGTCGTCCTCTGCAAACCGCTGCTGGCTGAACATGGACCAGGCCGGCAAATCTCCACAGTGGGTGAAGGCCCCACAAACCAGCCCGCTAAAACCCAGCCAGATCAGCCAAGCCAGGGCTTGCAATAACCTGTCCCTTCTGCAGGTGTAGGGGAGACTAAGGGGAACCCAGCTCCCGGGGCGTCGCCCTTCAGCGGAGCGACCAGGGATCACAGTGCTCTGCGGGAGCGTCTCACACAGTGTCCCCGTCCCAAGAAAAAAAAAACCTCCACTCACCACCCCGTCTCATCGCTCTCGTCCCAGATCATTTCCCACGCACGGGAACCACTCTTCCCTTCCCACTGCAGTCTGTCACCTCCCCAACCATAACCGCACACCACCCGCCTCAACCTCATCTCCCCCCGTCTTCTCACCTCTCACCTCCCCTTCTTTCTTTTCCCGCCTCCCTCCGCCTCCGTTCCCGTTTGGTTTGGTTTGGCTCGCTTTGCCCCGTGTTGTCATCTCACCATCGCGGCTTCTTGCTTGGCTTCTCCTTTTTCTATTCTCTATTCCTCCCCTTCTTTAAACATCCGACTTCTCCATCCTCCTTCCACGTCGGCACCCTCCTGTCACGACGCCGCCACCTGCTTGTACACGACCCAGGCAACCCCCTTAAAAAAAAGCCTGCCCTGTTCCTGTAGTAGTTCGTTCCGGATTCGTGCCAACAGCGACCGACCACGATCTGACCTGACGCTCTGACGTCCCGACGTCTACTCCGCCACGCCTGCACCCTTCGGCCACCTTCACTGTGTTGGTCTTCTACTCCGTCGTTGTCGTCGCTCGCCCATCCATCACAGGCCGATTGAATTGTTCTTGTTGGCCAAAGCCTGGCCTTCGCCTGTCACCGGCCTGTCCCTCGATTGCCAACGAAGAGGCGGCTCTTGAACATTTGTTCACATTCACACTTTGTTAGGGGTGCATCACCTCAGCGCAACAGCGCTCCCTCGGCCGAATCCTCATATTGCTCCAACCACGACGGCATCCAACATCGGGCGATTGATGCAGTGTATCTGACTAGTGCGCATTCTGCTACATCTTCATCACCTGTCTACCTCGCACTCTCGTTCGTAGGCTGCTGGCCGAACATCAGGGATCGATCTCACACTGGAATTGCTCGGGACAATGACGCAACAGCCGCACGACCTGGGATACATGGACTACGGCACCTCGACCAGCCGTTCGCCGAACTCATCAAGGCCCAACTTTGCAAGCGGTGGAACGGGCGGATTTAGTGCCGGGATGTCACTCCCTCGACAATCGCAGCGCCCCTTTGACAATCCGCTAGGTTCGTCTGCCTTGTATCCCGCCGATCGCCTTGGTGGCGGTTATAACCCACGAGGCATGGAAAACATGGCTGGAGGCATGCCTGGGTACATGTTGGACAACGGTCAGGCTTGGAACTACAACACGGGCGGTGTCGCAACTGTCAATGGCGCTGTCAACGGCCCAGGGCAAAGGAGGAGTGTGAACCGACGCGCTGCCCTGCCTCAGGTATGTTGTTTCCACAGCGATAATAGTATTTGGCTAACAATCAAAGAACTGGACTGATCATAGTGGTCTTGGCATTCACGGCGGTCTGCAACCATTTGCTGGTGGAATGGGCAACAACTTGCCTAACGGCGGTCTTCGAGTGGAACCCCCTGGCTCCCATGGCTCCCCGACCGATATGCGATCCGCCTCTTCCGACACCGACCAGTTGATTCCCACCGCCATCGTCATTAAGAACATTCCGTTTGCGGTTAGGAAGGAGACGCTGGCGTCTATCATGTTGGAAATGCACCTCCCTCAGCCATACGCCTTCAACTATCACTTTGACAATGGCGTGTTTCGAGGTTTGGCTTTTGCCAACTTTCAGTCTGCTGAGGATACCCGCATGGTAATTGAAGCGATGAATGGCATGGACGTTCACGGTCGCAAGCTGCGAGTGGAGTACAAAAAGATGTTGCCTGAAGCGGAGAGGGAGCGTATTGAGCGTGAGAAAAGAGAGCGTCGTGGTCAACTCGAAGAACAGCATAGAGCTCCAATGCTGCACCAGCAGAGCTCGATGCAGTCTCTTGGAGGTTTGTCACAAACCCAAGCCAGGTCAACAACCCATCTTGGTATGTCATCTGGCTCGCTCGGAGGTTCTTACGCTAATCCGTCAGGCGACGTTGATTTGAACGACCCTCAAACGCTGGAATTTTACACGGAGCTGGTGATGTTCCGACGGGATGATTCTCGAGAGATTCTGGTCTTCCCACCTGGCATTGCCCCTGAGCATCGTCGATCCATTCACATTCTCGCCCACCATATGGGTTTGGAGCACCAGTCAATTGGAGAAGCCGAGTCGCGACAGCTTACGGTGCTCAAGCGACAGCAGCCTTCGCCTACTGCCAATGTTCATAACCAACCTGCCAATAGCCTTGACATGCACAAGCGCGGGCTAAGCCGAGCAGCTACGTTTGATTTTGCTGCCGACCGTGAGTCGCGTGCTGCCAGCACCTCCTACTCGCACGTCCTGGGTCGCCAAGGCCCTACTCTGGAGCTTCCTGGCAGCCCCGATGGGAACGGCATTCCGAACAACCTGAGAGCTGCCAAGAGCTTCGCCGATCTTCGTTCTTTTACCCCGAGCCCGTCTCAGGCATCCTCGAGCTACTTGGCGCCCTCTGGAATCAACAGCATGGCTCCCGGATCGACCGCCCGCTTCGGCGATTACATGGGCAACGTGTCTGCCCCTGCCCATCCTGGCAACAGCAGTACCCCTGGCCCCAAGAACGATGCTGCTCTTCTCAACAGCCTCAGTGGTTTGAGCTTGGGTTCCTTCGAGCCTGGTTCTCTTCAGACTCAGGCACGCAGTACCCCTGGTGCCATCGGTAGCCAGCGACCTGGCGCTAATGGAAACAGCAAGGGTGCTCCTGAACGACAGCCCCGCGGACCTGAGTGGGAGAATGCTGCAGGTTTTGCGGGACGTCGTGCTAATGGCCATGTTCAGCGCGGCAGTGGTGAGGATTACCTTCGCCTTTTAGTTGGATCTTCGCTAACATGCTCGTAGACTCATCTGACAACGGTGCCCGTGTCGGGTCCAGCTCCACCAATGCTTCTCGGTATCACTAGTGCCGGGGCGTTGTCTTGAAGTCGCTGACGCCGCTGCTTGACCAGTTGACGTTAATGAATTGCGACGACCGACATAATGCACGGCATTTTGATTTTACGACTTGTAATACTGATTTGGCTGGGCTCGCTGGAGCTCCTCGCATATAGTTTTACGTGGAATTTTACGATAACCCGGAATCGACAGATGGTTGACTGGCGATTTGATGATGATGCACACCGATGAGTATGGGATAGGAGATCAGGATACAGGAACTATTCGACACATGGGCAACCATACAGAAGATCACGATGGGCTTGCCATGGCAAGCCGCAATACCCCCCCACATGTACCCCGACAAAACCTACGACCATTACTTGACGATTATGACGCTTTTACGACGTTACGTCTAGACAGCTACACGGGCATTTCTCCTCTGGCTGCTGCTTCGCGTCAGCGCCGGGGAGCTGCTTCGGCGACGACAACGACTACTACTATACCCAACATAATATCCTGTCTGGGCGCCCGAGATGACCGTGACAAACATCACTCGCGAGTCTGGCCTCGCACATGGGTGGTACACGGGCGTGATGGCGATGAGAAGAAGTGGGAACCTGCGGAAGAGAAGGAACAACTGTGGAATGGAAAAAGAAAAAAGTTTCAAGTGTCAAGTCATTACTGCATTTTTGTGTCTATTGCTGATTATTTTTTGGTTTATTATTTTTTAAAGGAGGGTCGTCTTGTCTCATGGTTTCCCTCGACTAATTCTGGATCCGCCTGGTCGCGATACGATATACGAGGTGAAACCTATGAGAGGTGTTTTGAAGGGTGCATAGTTGAGGGATTTTACTCGGTCGTTTCTTGATTGTTTTTTGGGGTGGCTGTCGCATGCATTAAGATATCTCGGAATGAGAATAAGGAGGAGGACATGTATCTGGATACGCAGCGCCTTGTGAAAGATGTAGTCGGGATGCTGAGAAGAGTTGCAGATGTTGGGAGTGAAAGTAAATCATTATTGTCATTTATATTGCAGTTCGTGTTCAGTCTAGTCTCCGGTGTGATGCCTAGTATGTGTCACGTTGGAGCGGCTAGCGTTGGGCTTGCTTGCTTAATAATCGCACATGTTAACATCGGAACGAGTACGGGCTTGATACCGGATGAGGCCTAGGCTTCGCCTCGTCAACTGGGAATTGATGAAAAGCACCGTGAACAATATTGGATTACTCAACACTGACACAAAGTCAAGTTTGGCACTGCGAATTGTTGCCATGGCGAGTATTATCCAGTCTGTTTTCCCATTTCGGACCAAGCCGGCCGCAACGCCACTCCCGGAGGCTACCAAGCAATGGATAACGTCATTCGATGGCATTGACAAGCTCCGGCTTGAAGAGGCCAAGGTGACAGCACCAGAAGAGGGCGAGGTCCTCGTCCAAGTGCTGGCAGTGAGCCTCAACTATCGGGATACAGAAGGTAAGTGAGAAGGGACTTTTCGAATGGCCGTTGCATGTTTGAAAGTTGATATTGGTACCAGTCATCAATGGCGAGTACAACCACCACAAGCCAACCAACGAGGCTGCTGCGCTTGTGCCATGTTCTGATATGTGCGGTGTTGTTGTCGACAGCAAATCCAAGCTGCTCAAGGTCGGCACTCGCGTCATGTCCATCTTCAACCAGAGCCACCTGACGGGCCAGGTGACCGAGGCCGACCTGGCCACGGGCTTGGGCCTGCCTCTGCCAGGCGTCCTGACGGAGTATCGGTGCTTCTCAGCCGATTCGCTCGTGGTGGCGCCTGGCTACATGTCAGATGAGGAAGCCGCCTGTCTGCCTATTGCCGCCGTCACGGCGTGGATGTGCATCAACGGCATGCGCCCACTTGGACAACCGACCAGCGGCGGCGAAACAGTGCTGCTGCAAGGCACAGGAGGGGTGTCCATTGCCGGCCTGCAGATTGCAAAGGCTGCGGGGCTCAAGGCCATCATCACATCGTCGTCGGACGACAAGCTTGAGCGAGCCAAAAATGACCTCAAGGCCGACCATGGCATCAACTACCGTACCTACTGGGAGTGGCAAGGTCCTGTCATGGAAAAGACGGGCGGAGAGGGTGTCGACATCATATTCGAGACGGGAGGCGCGCGCACGCTGCGCAAGAGTTTCGACTGCGTCAAGTTTGGCGGGCTGATCAACTGCGTGGGCTACCTGTCGGGCAAAGAGGACGAGCCAGAGCCGGGTGTGACGGGGCTCAGCGTGAACGTGCTGGCATTGCGGCGCAACGTGACGCTCAAGGGCATCCTCAACGGGCCCAAGGACCGCTTCGAGGAGATGATTGGGTTTTACGATGCGCACAAAATCAAGCCCGTCGTGGACAAGGTGTTCAAGATGGACGAGGCCAACGAGGCCTTGAAGTACTTGAGCGCTGGCGGGCACTTCGGCAAGGTTGTCATTAGGGTTGCCGGTGAGGAGAAGAAAAAAGACAAAGAAGACAAGTAAACAAATAGAGACGACGACAAATAACAACAGCAAATGCCTAGGCGGGGGTTTGCACTCTAGTCCACGGCTTGCATGTCTCTGCGTTATAAACCGAGAAGCCAGTTGTGTGAAACAATACCCAGACTACTCGTTCGTGGACTGCTCTACGGCTCCATGTATAGTTTGAGAGACCGGGGGGCTCGATGGCTGACCACAAGACAGGAACTGTGTGCAAGATACGACCTGGAGGTGGCACACTGCTCAATCAAGGCATGCACGTAGCTGAAAACATTTACGTGCACTTGTGAGTTGGCTGAGTGAGTCTGAGAGCCCTCGCCGTGTAAACAGGTAGTGATTGACGGGTGAGTTCATTGCCCCAATATTGCCCACCATCTCGGTGCTGGCGGCTCTCTGATAATCTACGGTGCGCAATTCATGCTTCACGATGCTGGTCGCCCCCATGTGCAATAGGGATGGAGTCCAGCTGGCAACGCAGGCTTGTCAGAATAGTGGCGTGTGAGCTGATGCGAGGTGAGATTGCGGGGTGATGCGCAATATCAACTGCTGCGCAGTTGCCAATGGTGGCTGCGCAGGGACACGGCGCGGACCTGAGACGATGTATTCGATGGAGATGATCAAGTGCTGACGTTGGGTGTCATGAGAAACAGGGCTGGGGGAGCAGGACAGTACGCAAGCTTTTTGCAAAACAGCGGGTCTCTTGCGCATAGCACTTGGCAACGCTCGCGAGTGTAGAAGAGTGTGGGTGAGACGAGTCAATAATGACCACCAAGCACATATCAGACTCAAGTGATGATGAAGCCGACCGCTAGAGAGACTATATTTACTTGTTTGACAGGAATTGAAAAAAAAAAAAAAAAAAAAAAAAAAAAGGCCAAACCATGTGTGCCTTGAAGTCTCTTTTACATGCTCCGTCCAATCCGACATGGATGGAAATCTCCGCCAGGACTCTGCGTTCTTTTTTTTCAATCCCAGGGGCCGTTTTGTCGTCTTCCATTATTCCGCGTACCCCCCTTGCTATACCTATCGGATAGGATAGGATGCGATAGGGGGAGGGGCGCCAAGCTAGGATGGGCAACGTTGTGCTATGGTACCGCTCCGCGGACGCCGTCGGGGTACGGGGAGACTGGCACAGCCAGCGGCCGTCACGGCCAGTACGGACATGATTGAAACGCCGAGTTCCGCTCCGGAGCATGATAGTTTGCGAATGCTATTCTTATCCATTGCGTCGAGGGCACCGCAGTGAGCTTTGTTTGTCTGAGTGAGAATAAACACATTCATAGTCTGGTTGGACGTGATGCGATTGCCAACGGCACACAGGTGAATAATTGCATCATCCATAATCCCAACATGGGTGCAGGCCAAGACGCAACGGAGTGTGGCTGTGAATGAATACTTTTTTCCTCGCCGCATGCCTCTCCGCGCAAGCAAGCAATACGGAGTACGAAACCCGCTCCCATGCGTCTTGTCACCGCCCGATCACCGTTGGTCTGTCGGCTGGCCTTGCTTAAACGCAAGCTTGACTGAGCTTGGCTTTTCCTTGTAGGACGGGCCCATCATGTTGTTTGCGCTGATCTCCACCGGGGGAAGACAGTCATGACGTGGGGTGGAGGGAAGAAAAGGGGGAGGGGTGTCTCCCTGCGTGATGATGCGTTGCGTGTGTGTGTGTTGTGTATGTAATATGGTGTGGTAGTGGTGCTGGTGGTGGTGTTGTTGGAGCCGAGAATAGACCCGACCGGGAATAATAAATTTGCACTTGGTGCAGTGGGAACCCACCAGACATTTTGAGTAGGTCGGACGCGAAGCGATGGGCTCACCAGTCAATAGCGACACATAGCCTATGATGGCTAGAGCCAAGGCTCCTCGTCTTTGGAGAGCCAGCTCAAAGGACAGATGCGTGGCAACCCCAGCTGGCGAGCTTTTCTTCAGCCCAGCCCGCCTGGCACACCACCAGCTCTCAATACCAATGTCACTGCAACCCCAGGCCCGCCAGAGCCGTGTGGGAACCGGCAGGAATCGACAGCATCACCGGCGACCAGCCCTGCGTTGTAGTCAGCGGCATGCCGCCTCGTCAGACGCCGACTCTCGCAAATTGGCACCGCGCCCTCCTCCCAGCTGCTGCGCGGGCTGCTGCGCCAGGCCCCGGTGACGTGCAACCAGTGGGGAGCGGGCGCTACGGCTAGGCTAGGCCTCCACCTGGTGCGAAATAGGCCCCAGTGAATTGCCTTTTGGGGAAGTCCTGCACGTGCCAGGCCCAATGCCAATCAAGCTTCCACAGTCCACAGTCCGCGCACAGCGAAGCATAGCGCAGCATACAGCTGGAACTGCCCGCCCGCAGGGCTGGGTACGTGTGCGTGTATCGACAGACGGCCCTCCCCAATGGAAACCCGACGTCTTGGACACCCCTCGCACCCTCGCACCCTCGCACGCCCCTCCGGTGCTACCGCATCCTGACAAGCCTTCTCCATGGCCAGGGACTCAGAAAGCAAGAGCCGTGGCCTGGGAAGGGACCCGGTCTGGTGCCTGGGGTCGCAGTTTGCAGCCGCAATCGTTACTGCCAAATTCAAACTGACATACTACATAACCGTAAGCTTGGCCTGCATCTACTGTGCCCGCTTCGTCCATTGTTCCTTTCCCTTTCTCTCCTTTTGCCTTCCTCTCCTTGATTCGGGTTGGCGCCTGTCCCATACCTTCTGCTTCTTGTCTCTAGACTGCCTTTCTAGCTGCCGCCAAGACTGTCTCATCCTTTTCCATAACCCGCCCGTTACCTAACACCCGGTTTCCTTGGTATTCTGTACCTGGTTCCTTTTTCTTCGCTCTACATTTGCTTCTATCATCTATTTTCCCTTCTCCTTCTTTTTGCTCCATGTCATAGCATTTCCCCGCCTTGGCTCGTCTGTTTGCCTTGTCCGCTTGCGCCATGGCTGCTTCTCATCGCAATGTCCTCGAGCCAGCTTGTGCGTCCACCCCCCCCTTATTATTAACACAATATTCTTTTCTAACCTCGTACCTCGCAGTCATCGTAGCGGGTTTTACAGCAGGATGCCTCATTAACCGACGCCGCGGGGGCGATGCGCTGCCCCGCGAGTGCCTCCACCACGACCTCGAGTCGGCTGAGCGCTACACAGATGCTTCTCCCCCCCTCAAACCCACCCGTTTCCACTCAGAGATACCGGCCCGAAAGGCTCCCAATCTATTCTTCCGCCTCCTCTCTCGCTTCTTCAATGCCTACCCTTTCCTTGTCGAGATCTGGTATTGGAACGCGACCTACTGGTATGTCGTGTTAGCCGCAGTCCTCGTGCCCCTCCCTAACGACCTCTAGGATTTACCAGGGCCTTCGGGCTGTTTCCGCGAGAATGATTGCTGGCAATGATGCCATCTTCGACCGAGCCCGTGACCACGCGCTCAGGATCCTTGCCGTCGAGAAGTTTTTTGGTATTGATATCGAGCAACGATTTCAATCTTATATGATGAATGAACAAGCCTGGCTGATGCCCATCCTTGCCAACATCTACTACTCTCACATCAGCCTCGGCATCTGCTTCCTGGTTTATATCTACACTTTCCTCCCCGCGCCGACTTTTCAACGCATCCGACGTACCATTGCCGCCGATAATGTCATTGCCTTCTTCATAATCACCCTGTGGCGATGCTCTCCTCCTCGCCTTCTGCCCCAAGAGTATGGCTTCGTTGATGTTCTTCATAGCAAGGCAGCGAACGGCGGTGCCTGGAACAACAATCGCTTCCAGCTCACCATTGCTGCCATGCCAAGCCTGCACTTTGGCACTGCCCTCTTCTTTGCTGTCTGCATGGTCCAGTTCTCTCCTCACAGATTCATGCGCATCATCGCTCCCTTATGGCCTTTAGCCATGATTGTCACCATTGTCGCAACCGCAAACCACTTCTTAATGGATGCAATGGTTGGCGCCATGGTTCCCTTCATTGGCTGGAGAATCAACGAAATTGTGCTCGTACTAAAGCCAATTCAGGATTGGGTTTTTGCGCCCCTGATCAACAGGCTGGACCTGGTCGAGTCCACGACGAGAAATGTCCCCAAGGCGCTGTAATGAGGAGGGGAAAGTGCTATTCTTGACTTGTTCGGGTTTGGGGTTTCGCCAATGATGCCGGCGTGCATGGAAGTGGGCTATAGACTTGGGTAGAAAGAGGATACGATACCAAATACGCGTTTTTTTAAGCTTAATAAACCAATTCGGCGCCATTTCGCACGAGATTGCGGCCATGTTGTCCATTTTACCATTGGTCCCTTTTGTCTAGCCTTTTAAATTGAGCTAGTCAAATTAATGTTGTCGGGTTTGTCACACCTTCGGCCCGTATGAATCTGCATATACTGCACCTTCCCCTCATTTAAGCATGTCTCATTGTGTTGAAAGCTTAGCTTTGAAAGTGGGGGTCTGGCCTTGGCAAAACTCAAGACAGGCATAGCCGTGTCCCACCCCACGTGTAACGTCAAGAGAAGAGAGGCTTCAAGATCTGGACACTGCATTATAAGCATCGAAAGCAAGCTGACCCAAAAAACTCTTTCATTTTATCCCTCTGTATCACGTACACTAAAGAAACATTTCCACATTCTCCACCTCCACATCTATCTAAACTCCTCTCCCCCTTTGGGGTATCATAGCGTCGTCGAAACGTCCAGTAACATCACCCCAGACGACCGACGAGAAACAAGACGCGCGAAATAAAAGATCCACTAGTAATGCAAATGTTGCTCGCACGTCACCAAATGCTCCCCATGTGATGTTCAACCTGATGTACATCGTTCATTCATTACGGGTGACTAGTCATCATTTCGAGTTTCCCTACGCTAGCGATTACTCGTAGCGTCGAGCCGCAAAGGACTCGAGAACCTGCTCCGAGGTGCGCACAATCCAATCAAGCTTGGCCTTTTCAACATTAACCAGGAATGGGTCAGTAGGGAACCCATCCTGAATGCCAGCAAGAAGGGGTTGGATGCGACCAATAAGGAGCTGCATAGTCTGGGAAGTGCTCTTCATTACGTCTCTGGAACCGTATTGTTCCCACTCCTGCGCAATGTTAGCCTTGTTTCTCGTGTACGATTGATGCCGGAAACTTACAAAGACTGGCAAATTTTCAGCAAAGGCTCGAAGGGCCACCTCGATCCATTCGACCTCCTCCTTGACCCCTGGGTTAGGTCGGAGATCCTTGGAGATGGTGGCAATGACGACAAGAAGCATGAGTGGCGGCAAATTCTCAAACTTGGTGGGAGGGAAACGGCTGAGGCATCGATGGAAGATCTCCTCCTCGCGCCCGCTCTGAATCCACTGAATCATTGCATCCTGGTAGCGGTTTTCCTGGATGGCTTGCTCGATGAGTCGAATTCGCTGCAGCAAATCATGGTCGGCCTCGGTGTCCGTCTTGTTCATTTGGTTGGCGTAGGCACCGGCAAGAGCGTTAACATTGCTGGCGGGAGCAACGTACTCAGACGTTTGAGCAGAAGCCTGGGGGCTGTTCATTTGCTGTTGTTGCTGCTGCTGCTGCTGTTGATGACCTCGAACATACTGCGGGCTGCCCATGTATTGCTGGTTGCTTGGGCCCTGGCTAGCCGTGAAGCTACCAGTATGGCTCAAGTTCGCAGGGTAGTGGGGCATGTTATGGTTCCCACCCTGAGGTCCAGGAACACCAGGGAGCTCATGAACAGGTGGCTGTTGCTTGAACTTGAGGAACTCGGCTTGAAGAGCAGACTGCGATGCAGCCATGGTTGATACCATGTCAGTCAGGCGTGTAACATAGGAGAGCAATTGGTCGATCTTGTTAGCATCGGCCACGTGCTGTGCCTTCATGTGCTCAAACTGGTCGTGGTACTGCTGGTGGAGCTCACCAGCAACTCGCTGAGAGGCCTGAGTAGCAATATTCGTAAAGGTAGGAGTGAGGCGTTGAGTCAACGTAGCAAGCACCTCCTGCTGCACGCTGTTAGCCACCGCAGCACCGACACGGTCCGAAATGGCATTGACGAAGTCTCCCGACCGTAGGGATCGGTTGAGGGCATGGGGCAAAGCATTCTGAATCTCCTTCTGAACAGACGAAGAAACATGGGGCTGAAGCTGGTTGTTCAGAAGATCTGAAACAGCCTCGCCAGCCTTCTCGCCAATGGCAGGAATCATCACGTCGGTGAACTGGTGGTGAATGAGAGCCTCGAGCACCTTTTGAGTGTTCTCGTTGAGGACTTCAGACACCATGTCAAGCATCTTGAGCTGATGGTGGTGGAAGTTCTCATCACGCTCGCGTACACCATCATCAATCTTGTCATTGAGATTGTTGAATGATGTCTTGAGCGTTTCGGCCATGCTCGCGTTGAGCCGAGACTCGAGACCCGAAATGGCCTGATCAAGGGTTTCTTGCGAGACGGTGGCGGCAACAGCTTTGGTGTCCTTGGCACGAGGGGCGTTGCCGTTGGTCGTGGTGTCCTCCTTGGCGGCGTTCTTCTTCTTGCGCGACTTGCGTTCGGGCTTCTCCGACTGCGACTCCTTGGCCGATTGAACAGGCGTCTCAGCCTCCTTCGGCTCGTTCTTGGGCTTGACAGGGGTAGAAGAGTCAGGCCCTCGATGAGGAGTCTCAGATTGCGAGAGTGGCGGCAAAGTCTCCTTGGAAGCGCCGCGGTTGACAACACGAACAGGCACAGCCTCGTTGTTGGGCTCAGCAGGCTGAGGTGACTTGAGCTTTGACACGGCGACGACGCCCTCGGTAACAGCATCGACGGCGTCCAAAACCTTGTTGTCCTTGGACCAGCCCAGTTCATTTTGTTTGATGAGCAGACATGCCACGCCCTTGGAGTGCATGGCATAGAGCTCGAACAGCGTAGGCTCCTCCGAATCCTGAACCATGGCAGGGTTGCAGAGGATATCGAGGCTGCGGAGGATTCCTCGGTTGGCAAAGGAAAACTCCCGAACTCCACTGATTACAGCGGTACTATCCGGCTGTGGGATCGAGGCATCCTGAGCGACGAGACGCTGGATGTACTCGGCCTGGGAAAGGCTCTTGAGATTGTACTTAGGAGCCGACAGGTGGGCAAAGTAGATCGAGTTGCGCGTGGGGTGACCAATGACGATCATGCCAGTAGCCGAGTGGTACATGACACTGCAGACAGCATCCGACTCTTTGCTGTGGGGAAGGTTGAACTCCTGGACAGGCTTGCCGAGTGCCAAGTCCCAGAGCTGGAGGGTGTGGTTCTGTTTCATACCAACAATCATGTATCGAAGAGCGCATCGTTTTTGGTAAGGGCGCTGCTTGTCAAGGAGAAGAACCGATGTGGGCCAGGCTTTCTCACCTTCGGGGGTACTAGCCAGAGTCATCAAGGGCTCCTTTACTTCGAGAGAAGTCTGAGCTGGCATGGGAGCGCGAGGATCCGAGCCTTCCTTGACGGCTGTCAGGTCACGAACATCCCAGAACTTGACCCGACCTGACTTGTCCAGTGACACGATGACTGTGTCATCCTGGCTGAAGGTGAAATCCTTACCGGCCTTGCCGGTGTTGATCTTGAGAGAGCATTGCTTGGCAAGCGTCTCGGTGTCAACAACGCGGTCATGACCATCCTTCAGGAGATTGTTTTGCAAAATATACGAAGGCCAAATGATGTTGATGGACTTGCCGCGGCCGACGGCAAAGTACTCGGGATGGATCGTGGAAGTGCGAGCACGGGTCTTGAGAACACCGCCCGGGGCGTCGCCCTCTTGAGAGGGCATGGGAGGTAAAGCAAAGCCGTACTGCTCCAGGTGAGCATCCTCAATGTGGTCCTTCTCGCCGTCCTTGATCTGAACCCAGTAGACTGTGCCGCTGATGCCAGTGCCGATGATGCCCTCGCGATGAGCACCGGTGTGGTCAGATGGCGTGACAGACATGGCAACGTTGAAAATGCGGTCCTTTGTGTCAGTGAAGATCTTTGCATCTTTGCCATCCTCCTGGCGGATGACACGCAGACCTCCCTGCTTTGACATGCCGTATGTCATATAGTTTTCCGTCGCAGTGTACAGGTTTCGGTCAATCTGATCAAACTCCTTCTTGAGGCGAGCAATGTCCATAATAGCCTCGTCGCGGAACTCAGGGCGGGGCTCTGTGCCTTCTTCAAGGAGAGTGATGGAGATCCAGGGCTTCATGGGAAAGTTAAACACCTTGACCGGTGGGGCTTCCTTTTCTTCAATGACAACGATTTCGTCCTGGTCAGCACTCTCCCAGCTGTCAGCAACACCCTGAATGGGATCATCCGCAATATCGCGAACGGTCTCGGCCACATCTGACGGAAGCGTTTCCTCCAGAGCACCATCGCTCTCCTCGGGGCCAAGCTCCGAGTGAATCACCTGGGCGGCAGCGCTCTCCTCAAACTCCTGATCCGTCTTGGCGTGCGTCATAGCATCGAGGTCTTGGGCAATCTCAGCCTGAACCTGTTCGTGCTCAACTCGCTCGATGGCCTCACGGGCTTCGTGGTCGGCCTTATCCGCAACATCGCTGATGGGCTCGGAAACCGACTCTCTGTTCTTGTCGACGGACACATAGCTGTCGAACTCGGACGTGGGAGGGGTTTGCTTAACCGAGGGTCGCGAATGTTGGGAAGAAGTGCGGGTTGCCTTGCGGCGAATGTTTGGCGAGGTTGGATGGCTGCCGTCATAGTGCTGAGACCCGGCTGGCGAATTCTTGTTAAGAATTTGGAAAGACCCAATATGGGATCCGGCAATGGAGCCAGGGTTAGGAGATTGAACAGGATGACGTCCGCTGGTGATGCTCTGGGGCGATGACTGCGCCAGAGTGCCCATCAACTGCTGGTACAGGAAGTCGGTCGGAGCATCCTGCGAGTGGTATGAGGGCGGGTGAGACTCGGAGAATTGGTCAACCTGGTACTGCTGCGCGGGATAGGGATTAACCATGGGAGGGTGCGGCTGGTGGTGGTGCTGGTATTGACCGTAGTGCCGGACAGGTTCGGTCGGAGCGACTTCTGGTGACTGAGGAGTGAGATTATCAGATCGCGAGGACTCGGTCAGCATAGGCTGGTCACCCTGGCTAGGTTTGGGACGGTTGAGGAGGTTCAGCAGGTACGATCGAGTATCGGGAGGCGGCGAGCCGTTGCCGAACGTGTTGGCAGGTTGAGAAGGTGGTGACGGCTTAGGCTCTTCGGCATCGTGAGCACCTCGCATCAGAGCGGCGAGCAGGCCGGACGGGTCGGCGCCGGTAGGTGCAGGCTGGTGGATGGGAGCTTGAAACGACTGGGAAACGGCCGGAGGCATCTGAGGCTGGTGCTGATTCTGATGCTGGTTCTGATGCTGATACTGGTTTTGCTGCTGAAATTGCTGCTGCGGCGGTTGCTGGTACTGCTGCTGCTGCTGCTGCTGAGCTTGAGGATTCTCGCGTGCAGTCTGACTCTGCAGCTGCGAGCCACCACCGCTGAATTTGAGCAGGTTCAGCAAATTGGCAGTGCGATCCGCGTTGGAGGCTCCCATGTTCATGTTGTTGACGGGCGGCGTGGGAGCCGGAGGCATGTCCATGTCCATGTCTGCAGCCGGGGGAGCGGTGACGGAATTAAAAAAGAGAAGCCTGCCCTGCCCCGTGCGGAGGGTGCGTCAATGAAAGTTGATCGGATGGAAGCAAGGGGTGCCGATCCGAATCCGCGTCCTTTTTTTTTTTTTCCTCTTTTGTAGAAGAAAGAAAAGCGGGTGTGGGGGGAGGAAAACGGCAATGCCTGTTTTGCAACAAGGCGAGGCGGTGATGGGGAAAAGAGAAATTAATGGCTTGGGGAGGTTATGCGGAGTTGGAGGTTTAGTCGCCGCGCCTGAGAAAGCAGGCAGGAGAAATAAATTTGGAAAGTGGCCGGGCGCGGGCGCTCGCGCACCTACCCGCGCGGATTATGGCGATGGCTGGCAGCGTTGATGACTAGGTATGCGTGTATGGCAGCCCAACGCTACGCTGCGACCACGCCCAAGGTGGCCAACCAAGTCAGAGGTGCAGGGCTGCAGTACAGGATCGGCCCCGTAAATGGCGAGTAGGAGCCGGAGGATGCAGCGAGTGACGTGGTACGAAGCCAAACGGGTTTGGGATTGCGAATTGTCATCGTTTGGTGGTCTTGGTCTAGGCCTGCAAACCCCGGCCCCACGGTTGCGGCTGAATCAATTATCCGCTCTGCTGCACATCTACAGTAGCAGTTCCCCGTGCAGCAAAGAAGCAGGAGCCGCGAGCACCAGCAGCGCGCAGTGCGCGGAACCTATGCAGTGAGAGTGCTGGACAGTGCTGTGCAGCCCATCCAGCCGTCCACGGGTCCCAATCCACCGATTCCAGCTGCCCCAAGTGGGGCTCTGTTTAAGGCCTGGAGCACCCCAAAAGGCTCACCCCAGGCCCGGCAGTCGGGCGGCCTACGGCCCTGTTTCAGCACCTTAACTCAGGGACACTGCGGGGCCGTTTGGCGGTCGGCGGGCTTCCAGCCTTCCCACCAGCCAGAATTTCAAGCTACCTCGCTCAAGCTGTGGCGCAAGTGTGGCCGTTCCTCGGGTGGCGGGCTTTCTTCAACCCCAAAACATTTTAGCGGAATCCAGTCATCCGTCGCCTCGGCCCTCCTCCCAACCAAATATCCTTATCACTCGTCGCTCCAGCCTCGAACTGGCCTCAGGGATCGTCCAGCCCTCTCCTCAACCTACATGCCCCCCTTGCTGCCGCTCTAGATCATCGTCGCCCGCCGCATGCCGCTGCCCAGCTGACGTCCGGCCCATCCTCAACAACCACCACCATCACCATCATCAAATCCACTTTCGCGACATCTACGACCAGGTCATCGCCATCATGTTCTGCCTCCGAAGGTAGCCCCTCCTCTCATTCCTTCAGCGACATCGCTAACTCCTCCAGCTGGCTTCCGCTCCTCTTCATCCCGACCAACGCCTCCCCCGCCTTCATCTTCCTCTTCTTCATCTGCACATACTTCCTCAATCGGCCATGTGTCTACTGCTCCATCCTCCTGCTCATCCTCTTCCTGACTTCATGCAACTGGTCGGACCGATGCTTCTTCGACTTCGGCAGCAACTGGTTTCTTCCAAGGTCGCTGTCTAGCCCCCTGCCGTCGGATGTTATCTCTGACTCGACCGATCTGTTCAACGCGAGCGTCATCGAAATGGTCAACTCGACTGCCAGCGCCGCCACAAATGCCGCCCTGGAGGCCTTCACGAATCGCAAAGCCGAGTGGACCGGGCTGGGAATCGAGTGGCTACGGAGTTTGCTGGGAAAGCGTGAATGGAGAATCGACTGCATGGATATTTACATCCGACTATGATTCCGATGATGAATTTGGGCAATAGAGAAAGGAGATTGATGGAATGAACATATATGGCTATAATGACACAGCATTGCATGGCGTTGCATGACATCTGCTTGATACTTGTTTAAAATTGATAACTAAATTCTAATTCATATTCATCCTATGCTATCCACTATCCTATATATTTATAAGGGGGAGAAACAAATACATGCAATACATATTCAGTTTCGCTTGGAAAGCACTCATTAAATAGACGTCCCAGGTATATCCCACATGACCTTGCACTTACATCAAACATAAAACCGATTTCTCATAGCTCCCGCTCCGGCACGGATTCCGACACCAGGTCATCGTCAAGAGTCTCGCTCTCGACAGCGTCAGTATCGATAACCTCCGCTTCAAGATCCCCAGAGATCTCCAAGGTAGGCTCAGCATCGTGCTCCTCCGCGTGATCCCCATCAGGCTGTTCAACGGGTACTTCGGTGGGCATTTCAGCAAGCTCCTCAGTGCGGTCCTCCGCAGAGTCTTCGGTAGGTTGGGTTTGGTCCTCAGAGTCGATTTCGCCGGACTCTGAGGATACATCTGCCGCAACTGAAGCTTCAGGAACGGCCTCAATGGATGCTGAAGCTTCGACTTGAGGCTCAGCCTCAGAGTTGACATTAGCTTCAGTTTCGGAGTTGACACCAACTTCTGTTTCGGAGTTGAGATCGACCTCGGCCTCGGGATTGGCCTCGACCACAGCCTCGGGCTCAGCAGACTCGGTGGGTAGGGAAATCGTCTCAGTAACCTTCACTGTAGCAGTCTCAACTTCAGTGACAGTCTCGACAACCCGAATGATTCTCTCCGAAACGACTGTCTCAATCTCTCGGCTAAGCTCAAGGGCTGCCGAGGCTTCTACCGATAGCTGCTGCATTTCAGTGAGTTCAGAGTCAGATGCGTCAAGCAAACCCTGCTCGTTGATGTGAGTACTTTGGACGATAAGAGCACCTTCCTCGCCCTCCTCAGCCTCAAGATGGTGGGCTCCAGGAGTCTTGGCTTCGATCATGTAGTTCTCTCGGACCTCGTCTCCACCCTGAACTTCTTCAACCTCGTCTTGTTCTTCAACCGGCTCCTCATCGACTGGGCTCTCTTCCGCCAGATTCTCGGGCGCTAGGTTCTTCGCAACCTCCCTTTCAACCTCGGCTTGGGCGTCATCTCGAGTGTCGAGCTGGATGACCTGGCTCTCCTCAGCCATCAGGCTTGGCTGAGCCTGCGTGGTCATGAGCTGTACATCCTGGGTCGGGACATGGGTGACCGTCACGGTGGCCATCTCTTGGTTCACCACCAGCGTCTGGAACGTGCGGGGGTCAGACTGAGACTGGCCGCCACTACGCACGGCAAGCATCAAGATGAGGATGCTCAGAAGGCCGATGATGACATTCTTCTTATCCTGCATCACGACACGGCCAGACTGTAGGAGCAAGTCCGGAAGCGAATCGTTCTTCGGCTTCTGTTGAGTATCGCGAGGCTGCTCAGATGGCATTTGACGAGTGTGGCTGGGCATGGGCTCGGCAGAAGGGTCTTTGCGAGATGCTTCATGGCCATACATCTCTCTGAGCCTCTCCTCATCCCGCCTCTCTCGCTCTTCAGGGGTTTCAACATGGGGCTCGGGAGTGGGTATTCTCGAAGTAGAATCATGATCCATGAAGGATGCATCTCTGTCCCCATCAGCGTGGTCATGCTCAGCATAGTCCTCGACATCAGAGTGCTCCGATGGTTCCTTCGAATGGTCATTGTGTACTTCAGCATCAGCCTCGTCGGGAATCTCCGGTTCTTGCTGGGGAACTTCTTCCGGGAGCTCTTCCCGGTTGGGTGGGAGGTCGGGGAGGTCGTCATCTGCCGATTGGCGAAGGTCACGGTCTTCGGGGTCCTCGGAGCCCTTCGCTGCCGCATTGTCCTCTTCTAGTTCATCCTCATCGGAATACTCTTCTTCAGGGATGCCATAGTCGTCATCATACTGTTCGCGCATGTCCATCTCCCTCTCTTGCTCCTCAAGCTCTCTCTCCTGTTCAATCTCGAGGCGGTTCATCTCTTCTTGGACCACACCGTCAACAAGAGGCTCAAGCTCGACATCTACTCGCTCCATCTCTTTCCAGCAAGCCTCCCATGCACCAGCTTTCATCAAGCCGTTGGAGGCATACACCTTGACGCGGAAGATTTTGGCTGGGCCAAGAGCGTCGTAGCGGATTTCCGAACGACAGGTCTTGCACCAATGCACCTGCTCAGCGCTGCGGTGAGAGTCTCTTCGATCTTCGTCATAGTAGTCATCCTCCTCGCTATCCGAATCCTCAATCAGGGTCATTTCGTTGGAAGGGCCAAGGTAGTGGCCGCACTCGAGAATGCGAGCACGACGTCTGCAGGGGAGTTCCAGTGCTTCAAGCAGCCGCTCCTCGAGAACCTCATAGTCGTTCTGCGGATGAGGCAGCAGAATACCACGCTCAACAGTGGTGTCGCCCATGCGGTCCTGAAGCAGCCGCCAGGCATCGCGCACCGTCTTTGCATCTTGGCTCAATTCGTCGGGGCGCGCGCGCTCGAGGATATCACCCCAGCCCCATCGCAGCGGGAGGAGGGTAACATGGAGCAGCACGAGAGGTGGAGTGGTTCTCTTGAAGCGGGGTGGTGTCTTCTTAGGGGAATACTGCGCTGAAAGGCTAGGGGATCCCAACCGGGACACGGTTGGCATGCCGCGCCTGCCGGACCGGGGGGATGATCCATAGACGGAGGGTGTCGGTGAAGACATTTGCATAGCTTTGACAGACGAGGGCGACCTAAAGACAGGTCGGGGGGCGCCTCTGACGGTTGGCACAAACTCCTCGTCGCGGTCGTATTGGCTGAGGTCTGATATGCGAGGAGATCGGTCCATGGCGGCCATTTTCTCTAACTTCTTGTGCTCGGACTCGGATAGAGAACCCATTGAGCTCCTGGGGCTGTCGTCACTGAAAACGTCGTCGTTCTCCTCGTTGCGTGAGCTGCTACGCTCGTCTTCCGTAGAGTGATGGCTCTGTGCAGTTGAAGACCTGCGGGTGTCCGACTCCCGATCGCTTCCTGTCGATTGACGGGTGCTGTGGACAGACTGACCGACAGAGTGTGCGTCTGATGGCCTAGCGCTGGCGGGGCGGGACTGCGAGACACTGCTCCCTTCGACACCGCCTTCGGCATACTCTGATTCTTGCTCACTGCCCAGGGACTCTCGGGCACACGTCTCGGGTGCCGCGTGAGCGTCTGAGGAACGGGCACTATAGCCTTCGGATTCAGAAATCAAGCTCTCGTCTGTCTCAGTGTTCATCGACTCTCGTCCTCGGTCGGCTCCAACCTGCTCGACAATGTCTCGGGCCGCAGCCTGGATCAGTGCCTCTGTCCGTTCAGATGTTCGACGGCTGCAATCTGATGCACTTGAGTCTGTTGAGACGGAGTCTAATGACTCTCTTCCAGATGGGGTGGCTTCAGCTTCGGCCTCTGAGGGCTTAGTCTCGTCTGGATGTGTATGTGGAGGAGCAGCTTCTTCGTCTTCCGCCTCGTCGTCAGAAGCATCCGCTTGTGGCTCGGCTTCAGCTTCTTCTTCTTCTGTGTCGCTGTCGTTTTCGGGGGTGTCATGAATGTCTTGAGAGTTTGTCGTGTCGTCGTTGGTGCCGTCGAGCACCTGTTCGTTAGGCGTTACCTCTGGCGAGCCAGCCTGCTCGACCTTACCAGCCTTCTCGGAGTGTTCTGCGGGAGGCTGGTGGTCCTCCTTCTTCTCCATGCCGTGGTCATCCATAGGCTCGCTTAGACAAGACTTATCAAGGTGAATTTCAAAATCAAAGTTGGTCCTCGGCCTTGATGCGTCGAGGCACAGAGCGGTGGGGTGGGTATTGTAGTCTGTAAGACGCAGGCAAATGGGTAGCACGGGGCTGCCACAAAAGAAAAGCACAGGAATTGATGAAGGGATATGCCTGGGAATGTGCAGCAGTTATTTCTCAGGGGCCGCTGTGTGTGGCCGCGAGGTGGTTGGTACTCTAATGGATATCGACCCAAAGCTTTGTTTACCTTGGTTGCCTGGTCGACAAGCGACGATTGGGTTCGCACACCCCCGTCCTAATTATACACGTCTGCTAACCCAGATTTGGTCTAGCTCTCGTTCATCTATTGGCCATCTGTCTGGCAAAAAAGCAAGTCTCAGTAACAGGCGAGGAAATGGAGACATCTCCCAACATTCGATGCCTTTTTCATCTCCCAAGTTTGAGAGGTTCATTTATCACCGCTCTTGTGGCAATTTCCGGGACCTATGAACCAAGATTTTGAGGCCCTGCAGACGCTCGGGAAATCCGTTCCATTATTCTCCTCACAGGTGGCTTACTTAGTTCGGTTCACGTCTGTGTCAGATGTGGCTTCTTTGAGAGTTCGCATCAACCATGTCATATTCGTTTTAGTGAGGGTGAACAATTGCACATGGGGTGTACACAATTGGGCATCCTGGCCCGTTGCACCCAGCAATCGTGCCAATGCCGCACAGCTCGTCACCGCATGACATCCAATAAACTTGCAGAAGGCGCCTAGTTCGCATCGAATCGACTGTCGTGTCAATCGCTGATTTATTCCGTCCTCTTTCTGGCCCTTATCCCGGCCGCTTTCTTCTCCCGCTGAGTTGGGTTTGGCTAGCATTTGGCCATCCCCACGCCATACATTCTGGTTGCCCGGTACCGAGCGTCCATGCTTGGCCGGGGACAGTTGCTGATACTCTCTACACCGTAGCCCTGCTTCTGGGGCCAACGAGTTGGCCCCTCTCTGACTCGGCTTCGTGTCCGTCCCCCGTTTGTCCCTTTACCGCTCTTCCTTCCAAGGAGCTTCATCCCCAAAAGAGGAGATGAGCGAGAGAAAAAGAAATCGACCTTGACCGCTTGTGTTTATCGAAAATGTGGACCAAGCACCAAATGCATGCGTACTCAATGTGATGGATCTGGTTGTAAGACGTGCAATACCTTTAGGCCCCGTAGCGTAGCTTGGGCAAAAATAATATATTGCGAGGAGAATGGCCTGGGCAAAAATGAGACTCGGCAAGCCGCCTCACTTACACCTCCCAGGTCCACCCATGTTCAGCGTACGTTTCCGAGAGAACCTTCAGGCCCCGATCGAACGCCTTCTTCTTTAAGTCTTTGACGACGAAGTCGGGAACTGGCTTTGTTAGCGCCACTCGTAGCCAACGCTATTCACTCGTCGCAGCGGGACAACCCACGTTCCAAATATCCGTGAAACGCCTCTTCGTGATAAAATACTTCCACTCTTGGCGCGTCGCCATTTTCTGTGTCCTCTTGGTTCACCCGCTCAGCAAACGCCTCCAGCTCGGCGACCAGGATATCAGTGGCCGCGATGCCAACAAATATTCGGTTGGGAAGTGTCTCTCTCTTGGCCAGTGCAGGACTCATCCTTGGGTTTTCCAGATTTTCGGCTCGGGCTGGGCCTGCGTATGCATCATACAAGGGAAGCAATACAGCAAAGGGGTCATTTTTGGGCATGTTGCCAGATCTGGGCTTTTCCACGGGCCTCAGGCGCAGGTCCAAAGGTGCATAGAAGGTAACAATGGCCTTGATGGCGGTTGGAGATGGCCATTGGCAGCCTGGTTGTTGCGTTGCTGCGACAGCTAGATTCCCACCTGCGGATGTGCCACCCGTAGTCATTAGCATCGGATCAGCCCCCCATCTCTCCTCAGCATTCTCACGGAGCCATTTTATCGTGGCGTCCACATCATCAATGGCCCCCGGAAACGGATGCGCCGGTGCCGTCCGATAAGATATACTGATCACCACGGCACCAGTCTCTTTGGCAATGCGCTCATCAAATGCGGCTGTGTTTTCTGGGAGACCACCGATGAATGCACCGCCGTGGATATCTACGTGCAACGGTCTGAGCCTTCTGCCCCGCCCCGTGCCGGGCGCTTTGAAGACCAGTGCCCTAGTAGAGCGATCCGGTGCCACGGGCAGGTAGTGGACTGTGTAAGGATGAGAAAGAAGGTAAGGGAAGACACCAATGGCGTTGCTCAGCCATGTCACTGGCTGCAAAATGAGCAGCCGCCACCGAAGCTTCCAGGGAATGCCGGGTTTGAAAAAAGCGCCGAGGACAGGCCCAAACCACTCATGGATTGCGGAAAACATTGACTGAATCATGTTCTTGTTCAGTCTGGGCGATGTGTACGGCGAGAATGGGAAAATGCCACAATGTGTGACAATGATGTAGGGTAGCCATTCGCGACCCGATGTGTGTTGTAAGCGGCGCAATGTCACGCCGAACCATCAATCACTAGTCTATGTAGATATTGCACTCATTATTTATATTTTTCCATCTGAATAATGGCCCTTTGGAACATCACTCTGTCTTTGGTGTGACCGGTTGTGGTGAGGAAATAGCACCTCGGTAATACTTCCTCAGCTGGCTGTAGTCGATGGCCTCATCCGTTGAAACGGAGTATCTCAGGCTGTGATAGTTCATCCCCAGAGAACTGTGAACTGCATCCACCCAATCGCCTGTCTCTCCCTTTCTCATAGTTACCACCACGAACCGGGTGGGGGTCGATGGCATTTGAGGTTCCATCTCAGGAGATCCGGAATAGGTAGTCTATGCGCAGTCAGCAATGGGCTTAGCTTATTAGGAAAGGTCAGCGGTATTACCTCTTGGAGAAATGCGTGGACGCTTTGCTCCTCGCCTCCGATCTTGACCCAAGAAGGGCACCATGCTCCTTCTCTAACCTCATTTCCAATTCGACCCTCGACTGGGATTGAAGACAAAATGCCCATCCTACCTAAAAGTTCTAGAGCCTTCTGCTCGTCTTCTGAGCTCTCCCCATTCGCATAAGCCTTGCACACTGTCCACGGAATGGTGACGCACACAACCATTTGCTTGTACGAGAAGCTTCCGATCCTCTGCTGGAGCTGACCACCAGTCTGTATCACATCTTTGAAGCGGGCCGAGATGGTTTTCTCGCTAAACCTTTCGATATTCCAGTGAAGTAGAAGTTTGGGCCCTTCTGGTCGTATATTTCTCCTGTGTCGGAAGGGGAAGGAGTGCAGGTAACGAGGAGGATCCGTCACGATGGAAATAGTTCTCACAAGGGAACCCTTGGTCCAACTGTCAGAGTCTACTGGCAAGTTTCTGACATTCCATAGGAAGATGCGCTTCGGTTGAGTGATGGCCATAAGCACTCCGTTCAAGAAGCGGTGGTCTTCACAGAACTGATGGACCCAATCTTCGCCTTCAGTATTCACAACGCCCAAATTGAGCCCTAGTTTGTTGAAGCCGCCAGCGACAATTTTGTTAAACACTTTCGTGATGTGGCGAGTATCTTTGTCAATGATGGCTTTGGATGTAGAGTCCAAACCGATGTAGGAAGGGGGTCTAACAATTGGCATCTGCCTGGCTTCGGTGGTGGCGGTTGGAGCTGCGGATGGAGCTGAAGATGGTGATGATACTGAAGGGGGTACGATGGATTCTGGCACAGGCTTGGCCTCGGCAGTCTGCGTGCTGTTGTCGGCCGACCGCATCTCTCCATTGAGCGCTTCAAAAGTCAGCATTGATGTTGGAGCTGCAGTCAAACCCATCTTACCTTCAACGGGTGGATACATAAAGTTGAATACGTCCTTCTCCCTCTTCAGGCTTTCATCTAACTGAGATTCGAGTGTATTCTCGACTGTTTGTGTGCCGTTGACCGTCATTTCCCGCTCGGGCATTATTTCAACTGTACATGGTCAGAAATATCTTTTGCAAAAGACTAAAAATACTGCTCACGTTCGACTGGCGGCTCGTCGACAACAACGGCATAAAAGTCATCATAAACCCTCGGACCCATGTCTTCATGGTCGCTGATTTCAGATGCTGGAAAAAATTCGACAATTCGAGTGCCGTCTTGTCTTGTTTCGGCATGCTCTGAACGGGTTGTTCCACATGTTAGCTAGGAGATGCAAGAAAATAAGGCGATACTAACCTTCAAAATACGGATCGTTGACCACGGACGGAGCTTGGGAATCATCTTCATAATATCCCATGTCGTAGGTGCCACTGGTCTCGAATGTGGGCATACCTTCCGGGTTCACGCTGACAACTACTGCATCATCTTGGAATTCGGGCACATCCTGTTTTTCTGTGCTGCTGTTGGTGGGTTCTGGCGTTGCCTCTTCGGTTTGAGTGCTGTCATCTATCATTTCGAATGTTTCTCCGGCGGCTGCTACCATGGTTAGCACTGGCACCGGAGCAAAAGCGAACATACCAACCTTCTGCCGGGATTTCATAAGCAGTAATGGCATCCATAAATTGGGGCACGTCCTGAACTGTGTTGTCGGCCCCATGCTCCGGTGAAAGGGCGACCTCTTCAGTTTGGGTACCATCATCCATCATTTCCGGCTTTTGAGGAGCTGCTACAGTTAGAGGGAATGGAATTAGAAGGCTGGACACCACCTTACCTTCCACCGGCGCCTTCTCAGAGACGGGCTGCTCTTCGGATCTCTCCGTCTCGGCACTTGTCCAGTTTTCTTGAGAGTCTGGGAGTCGAAATCTGCTAAAGTTGTCTGAAAACTCTCGGAGGTCTTTCCGAGACTGCCCAGCCGCTTTTGTCAAGAGCTCTCGTGCTTGATCTAATTCAGGTCCTGCGATATTGATCATGCCGAGTGATTCGAGGTGAGCGGCCATGGTTTCCATTTCGGCCTCGATAGCTTTCAGTTTTTCCGCCAGTTTTGCGTGGAGAGCTTGTTGCTGGGACTCTGCGGCCTTGTCTGATGCATCGAGGGCATTGCTTCTAGCATTTCCCTCCGGCACGGAAATGGTTTCTTGGGCGTGCGTGGCTTGGTCCTGTACATCCTCCTGGAACTCATCGTCGTCGTCGTCGTCGAAAAGAGCGCTGGTGTCTCGAGTATTAGGCTCATTTGGCGCATAAAAGGCATCCTGAGCATGGGTTTCGTGCTGTGGGTAGTTTTCGTATGGAGAAAAGTTTCTAGGTTGAAAAGGGTTGGCGTTTTGCTGTGCATGGTAGCCATCCTGTGGATAAACCCCATAAGGAGCTTGATTTGCGTACTCGGGTTGAAACCAGGTGCCGTCTGGGGTTTGGAAGCTCGCGCTCCCACCTTGAGGATAGCCTGGATCCGACCAAGAGTTCAGGCTCGGAGCCCGAGCGTCTTCCTGGGCACCTCCCGCGCTTTGGTGGCTGCTCTCGGTTTCTGGGATATCAAAGTGCACCTTTCTTGTCTCCGTACCTGCACTGGCCCTGCTCCGCGTTAGACAAACCAATGGCACCTGGGTTGGTGGGTAACGTACTTGATATCTGCCACCCATCTCTCAAGCTCCACCCGGTGCTCCTGGAGTGAGTACCGGTGCGTCGAGAGCTCCCGCACCGCCCAGGAGCTCATCTCCGGGTCCAGAGTGGTGGCGGCCAGGTCAAGATGGTGTGTGATGCCCCCGAGGGCCGCCGCATACCTGCCGCAGTGCGCATGCCCCTCGTCGATGAGCCTGCGCCCTGCTTCCTCGCTGGTCTGCACCCGCAATTGATTAACGTCGTCCAAGACATTCACCCAGGCCACTATTTCGCTGTACAATCCGTCTCGCGTCTCCGGGTCTAGCGCGCCGCCGTTGGCCAGCTGATATTCGAGTGCGGTGCGCAGGCTCGTCGTCGACGCAAGGAGCTGCGAGACGTCGAACGAGACTGTATCCCCTTCCATGACTAGCCTGGGCGTGTCGAAGAGGAAGGCAAACAGGTTCATTCACTGGGAGAAAGTATGGGGTGTGCGCTTCAACCTTGAAAGACGCGAGACCGCCTCTTATTCTTGGCCTCGCCTGACTCGATACAGCTGCCCGATCGTTTTAAACGGAATACCGGGGCCAGGTCATAGCTGCAGATCCGGAAGCCCTTGAGACCAATAACGAGCCGTCCATCCCCACTCTCGCAAAGTGTTGTTGACACGCCCACAGTGTGGTTGGGTTGTGACGCGGCGAGGCGGTGTATCACCAGTAGCCCAAGCCTGCTGCATAAGTGCCTTTGCCACCCATTTTGTACCTTGCATCGCCTTGACTAAACGGTTGGCTGACATATTGCACGACGCCGTAGGATGTGAGTCCTAAGTGAAAACCCAGCACATATGGCCTGCTTTGCAAATTCATGCTGCTGACCTCACCGTCGCGACGTCCACCCCGAGGTGCTGCTATTCGATGCATTGTTCCGAGACAAGCTGTTTTGCGGCCGGCCTTCTCTACCCCACCAGGTTGTCGACAGATCCCCCGCCCCCTCTTCAATTATGCCCGATCATGACCCCTCATCGACCACACCAAAAAAAACGGAAGGAAAAAAGAAAAGAAGAGAAAGTCACAGTAAAACGGCTCAGTATCCATCTGGTTCGCACTATTTTTATAATTACCATTGAATAAGAGATTGAATATAAACATAATCATGGCTGTTGCGATCGGGTACCCGTGCCCATGGAAAATATTGCCTCCCGACTGCCGAACGAAAACGCCGACCACCATAACCACCCATGACTCCATCCGCTGATTGATAAATTCGACACATCAGTTTCTATCCTGCCCTCCTGCTTCGCTCTGATCCCCCTCCTCCTGGGTCAACTTCTTGCTCCCTGTTCCTGGGCGATGTGTCCCTGTTTGCCCCACCAGTTGGTTAGAGGAGCCGTAGTATCCATGCATCTCCTCGTTCACCACCCCTAATGCGGACTGCCCCAATGATTCACTGCGGTTCCTCTGTCTCGAATGGCCAGCTAAAGGTCTGTGGGGGCTGGTCACTGTGCTGCCACTAGATCGCCTCCTATCTCCTCCTGAGAAAGCGACTGATGAAGGCGAATGCGGTAATTCTGATATGTACGGGGTTGCCTCCAGCTCCGACATTGCCCCCGGGTTCCAACCTTGCGTGCCATCAGAGCCGTCTGAGGCATTGCTACAATTTCGAACATGGGTATACGCCCCATGAGAGTCATTACTCAGCCGCTGCGTTGTGGGTGCCGAAACGGTTGACTGGTGACTAAACCTTGGTGTTCCGGAGAAGTAATCATCGTTCCCCCCGGCATCAAAGCTGGTATGCCTGCTATTTCCTGCGCTGGTAGCTACCGAATGATAGCCTGCTACACCACCGCTGGGTGTTTGGTCAGTTGAGCTGAAATCTGGGCTTCCGACGTTGTATGGTGAGTGGTTGCTTGAATCCGGCCCGGGTGCGGATGGCCTTGGAGGGAGCATCAGAGGATCAACGCTCAGTGCATCAACCTCCGAATCCGTCTGCTTAAAATCTTTCATTGTTGGGCGTGATTTGGAGCCCTCGGATTGTTTGGACGTGCCCACGGCGGCAACCACTTTGTTAAGGTGTCGGATGATGATAAAAGCAGCCACCAGCACAATGATGAGGAAAGCAATCGAACCCGCAATTATTCCAGCCAGTGCTCCGGTGGAGAGCCCAGAGCCGCCGTTACTATCACCAGCGGACGAGGACGGCGACACCTGGCTGATGGCGGTTGGAAAGTACTTGAGAACTCGCTGTGCGTCTTCGTCGCCAGCGTCGACCGTCGGCAATACTGTAGGCGCATCGGGTGTCGATATCGTCACCTGTGTTGTTTTGTAGGTCGTCTGGCTGCCGTCTTCCGTTGTCGTTATTACCATGGTTTCCGTCTTAGTTACTGGCTTGGTAGAGTAGCACTGATTTACCGCGCAAGCCATGCCGTTCGGGCAACAGCCGTAGCTGAGCGACGAGGGGCACAGATGCTGGCTGGCCGGGCACCCGAATGTGTAGGCAGAGCCAGATGCCGGCACGCAGGCATCCGCCGTCTGGCACACGTAGCCATCCGGGCAACATCCACCTGCACTGGTGAGCTGAGTTCGTTGACAGAAGAACGGGAAACAAACCTCCATAGACGGCGTCGCACACGAACCAACCAACCTTGGAACCACAGGTCGAAGGTCCTCTGGTAGTTGCGAAGCAGCTATTGCTTGCGCAATCATAGTTGTCGGGACAGCATCCTCCTCCGAGACTTGGCGCACAGAGCTTAGAACTCGTACCGCACACATCTTCCCTCCGCTCCAGCCGTGGTGCCTGTGTGATTTGCGCCTTCTTTTCAATTCGATGGACTCCATCATGTCGCTTGTAATCGGCCGCGTCAGCAGAAGTCGCCCAAAGGGCTGCCATCAACGAGGCGACGCAGAGATGGCAACCCCAACTCGTCATTGCGGTTGTTGCGCCCAGGTGGTGGTTGTGCAACATGAAAATCGTAAGCAACGCCGATCGTTGCCCGCCTAGAGCGGTTCAGCTGGTGAGGCTCCGGCGCCGCTGTCGCTTCCAGATTTCAAGTCGCAATCGATTTCGGTATTGAAAGCGACCCTTTCCGCACGCTATTGTCGTCGCTGCTTGGAGTTGTTGGGATTTATGATGGACAAAGGATTAAAGCGAAGAGAATTTGACTGTCAGCAACGGAGGCCTTTGGAGCGATTAAGCCCATTGTCGGGGGACGGATGCTACGCCACGAGTGGACAGCAGCCATAAGGATCCAGACCCCAGACCCTTTCTTAAGCTCGAAGCTCTATAGGGCTGAGTAAATGGGTCAAAACCCAAAGGACCAAGCCTCCTGGTTGGACAGGGCAAGGCGACTGCGCCGCTTGGGAAAATGGTCAAGTGAGATTTGTTACCAACGAGGTTTGGTCGAAATGATGCGGTCAAGGGTCGTAGGATGGCGACCGGAGACTTTTTACGGAGAAAGGGCAGGCAGCTGCCTGAGCGACACGTAGCGGCTCAGATCCAGCGGGGGGGACCAGCGCAACCGAGAATAGACCCAACATGCTATCAGAGGCTCAGCCCAGGAGAATAAGACTGGCGGAGTGGCAGAGGCTCAGACAGACGGGGCACCATCATTTGCCCGTTGCTGCAGCAGTCGCAGCACATTCTAGACATCGAGTTCAGCTGCTACTGCAGTCTCGCCGAGCCACGGCCACCCACCTCAGCCATTTTCTCGGACATGCTTGCGTGCGTCTAGGATGTCATTGGCTGGCGGCGGGGAGGATGCGAGTTTGGGCATCAGACGGAGCATGGCGTTGGTGAGATGGTGGGTCGCCATACGTGGAGGGGGAAGCAGCGGGGGGATGGGCCTCATTCGCCTTGGTGCGACTGACAAGGCCACCAATGAAAGGCGCCCAAAGTCAGACACGAGGGCCAGAGTCGAAGCAGCGCAGCTCCGACGGGGTGGGAGCGGATGGGGGCGGAACCCGATCGATCATTAGAGGTTGAGTTACGGTTTGGCCTTGATCTGCTTCGACGAGCAGCTAACGGCGCAGAAGTTCCAATTGAAGAACCGACGTGTAGCTGGAGATCAAGACCGGTATTATACAGCGATGGCGGGATTCATTCTCGTCGTCCATCGAAAAATTTATGTGTTTAGTGTTGGTCATTCTCTGGAGATCCCTGTCCAGTGTTTCAATTCACATCTCATGACGGTGTGGGCGATCATGCCAAGTTAAAACACTAAAGCAAATCCAAAGGCATCATGCTTCACCCTCATGATTCTGCGCGGGCGCTGCCTCTTCATGTCCATCTTCGCGCAAGCAGGATGATTCTCCAACGCCATAATACAGAATGAGGGGGAAAGAGGGGTAGCCCAGGGCCGTCAAAGAAGGGGAAAAATAGGGAGGTGAAAGGAAAAAAAGTTGGTACTTCCAATAGCCACGTTCGCCCCGCAAAATTGTGGCTGGTAGCATCATTTATTTTCTCCAGCAGACACAGAGATGCCACCGCCGTGCCTCATTTCATGTGATCACTGCACTTGCCAGCCTCCGATGTCCGCTCAGGCGAGTCTAGTCGCACACTCTGGGTGAGACGAGACAAAAGCCCCGCCCAACCAAGCACCTTGGGCTAGCACACAATTGGCAGGAGGTGTTTATTGGCCGGAGTCTCATCCTCTCGCCCCTCCGCAGATCTTTCTTATATTGTTGACACATGCGGTCTGGGACTTGAACACGGCTTCACCTGAGCAGTCGCATGAAATTAACATCACCCTCTTGAAAATGTCACAAATCTCAACGGCTAAAATGAGCAAAAGGTGATGGGTGCCCAACCTTGTCCCAGGAGTCATGGCACGCAAATTTCAGGGAATGACCCCCCCCCCCCCCCCCCCAGTGAAATCACCCGTAATCATACTATTATCCAGTCGGAAATGGAATCTCCGCGTCAGCCAAGAGTTTCTCGAGGGTGCAACTCAGGATCGCAATTTCTACACTACCGCCGATCCGGGCCACGTGAAGTAGCCTGCATATATTACTTCAGGGTGGGTGGCCGTGCTTGTAGGGTAGTCATTTTGAGCGCTACATACAAGCATCCATCGTCAAGCTCTTGACAGGGCAAGTTAGACCGACTGTTGGCTCAAAGAAGGATAACAGCCGCCAGATGAGTGGTTTAGTAGAAAGTTTCACATGGTCCCTTTGCAGGCCAGATTAGACTTCTCGTATTTCCCCAGGAAATCATCGTAAGACCAAACTCCTTGCAACATAAAAAGACTTTGCCCAGCCACAACGATTCGCATAGCCGGCAGATCATTATACAGAGCTCCTTTGGGTGTGCATGGTTGGGATTGGATCGTCTCTATGCCCTCACCCACCTGCGGGTGCGAATCCGAAACAGCGTTCATTTCATTAACCGCAAGTCGCCAGTGCTTGATCAGGGAGCCGTGATATACTTGGCAGGTCAGAAAATACCGCGACGGCTGCGACCGATGAACCCAAAATCGTTTTGCCATGATCTAGCCCTGAAGATCGCTCCCGGCGGGTGAAGGCGAAGGCGGGGCAGCACAGATGACTCGTGGCGCCCTGGTCGACCGACTATGGGGTTGTGTTTGCCGCGCCTGTCACAGCAAAGGGCCCTTCACCATCTGAAGCCTAAAAGAGCGGCGGCGCCTCCAGCTTACCCCAGATTCCCATGGATCCGGGCGCCAGACGGCGTCCAACGACCGGGTATTTTGGATTCGTGATCGGTGTGAGCTGCAGGGACTGAGGCGGATGGGATGTGGGAGCTTTGCCATGTGGAAATTCCTTCTGGATGAAGATTGATCGATGTCGGTGAGAAGGTGGAGTGTTACATTCGCCGGCACCCCAGCTTGCCTTGTTCTCCCATGGTCGAGGTGATGGCCATCCACCGCACATCGGTGCAGACTGCGTGCTGCAGCTGTCACTGCGAGAAGACGCTGAAGCCGGCGGGGACTCGGTCCACTCTAGCACCAGGCTGGTCCCCTCTCTCGTATGCTCCTCAGCGTCATTTGCCATAACTGGCGTCCTCCGATGATTAGCTCCTACAAAGGCCCCTGCAGCACGGCAGCTGAGAGCGCACACTGGGCAGCGAACCCCCCTGTAGCTCGTCCCCTCGCCTCTCACCCCCATCGGTCCCCCCAAGCTCCCCCGGAAGTCAACCCCCAGACGCCCCGTAGAATGTCACACTCCACCTCCCTCCGGCCGGTCGCCGTAGCGGTCGCTACCTCGCCATCTAGGCTTGGTTGGCAACCCCGCAACTGGGATGGGCTTCGAGACTTGCAGGGAATAGTGTGTCGACCTCGCATGGCCAGGGATGGCCCGAGGTCACGATGCTGCGCAGAGATGGACCGAACCATGACGCCCCCGACCAAGGCAACCGTTTTCTGGCTTTCTTGTTTTCCATATTTCTTGGGCATCAGCATCCATCTCGTCTCTTTATCCATTCTGCCCGCATTCCACGTGGTGACGCTGCCATCGTAGCCGCTCACGACCTTGTTAAACCCCTCCAACCCCAGCTGACCGGCCCTCTTCATCCCAAGTCAAAATTTCTACCTGCTCTCCCCTGCGACGGTGAGCGGTTGCTTCCGGTCTACTTTATTTTCTTGACATAACACCACGGCCTCGGCCCGCTCTCCAGAAGGCCAACAACCACCCTCCCACCATCATCTGATTTTCGGCAGGTTTTACTTTCCCAGGTTTCCAATTGCATGTGCCATTGAAAAGTCGCCGGCTCGTGTCTTGTCTCCTGCTCTCAATCTGGAGACAATGAATTGTTGCTTGACCGAATGGATCCAGGTCGACGAATGAATTGACTGGTTTAACTGGTTACCTCGCCTCACTGCATACTTTGAGCTGTATTTTTTTGGCCTCTGTGCTCCTACGCGATGTTGCTATACACAAGACTCGCCCCGCCCAAGGTTCCCAAGAAGCGCTCGCGCGCAGGTACGTTTCAACATGCTGCGCCAAGATGCACCTCAGTGCAGTGCTGACCGTGGATATCGGCTGGGCTCAACAGGATGTAGCTACTGGTAAGTACCTCGGCCATTCCGTGTTATCAGAACACCGAAACTGACAAGTTGCCCAACAGCAAGGAAAAGGTAAGAAGCCTCACGCAGAGCTCAAGTCACACTCTAACGCGGTCCTTTGCAGAAAAAGAAGTGCGACGAGATCCGCCCTCAATGCGCCCGCTGCCAGGAGCGAGGGCAAGACTGCACCTACGAGCCCGTTCGGCCTCGCCAGCGTCGGAAGCGCGAGCAAACCATCAGCCTCCCCAACGATGAGCATTCCTCTTCTTCGGGCTCGGAAAGGGCACTCCCATCACCTGACACGACAATACCCACCCACTGGAAAGCTGAAACTCCAACAACCGATATCGCTTTCGACATGTCAACCATCGCGCCCGAATTCGTAGATGCCGACTGTTCCAAACCTATACCAAGCCCTTTGGGGGGGTTCCTCACCTGGAGTTCCAAAGATCTGCCTCTCGTATCCCCCATCGACTCCATTGATTTCGAGTTCCCCAATCTCGATGAGGCTAGCGTACCAGCGCTTGAGGATGTACAGGACGACATCGAAGAGGTTATCCGCCAGCCTCCAATGCCCATAGTCTCGCTCGGCACTCGAAGCCCGTCCCTGGCCCTCATCGCTCCCGTCCCCGCTCCATCTCCTCTTTTCGAGTTTTGCTCCCCCAGCTTCTCTGAGTTCTCCGAGCGCACCAATCGCCGCGCCTTGGTTGACCACTTTTGCAATGTCCTGTCCCATCTAATCGTCTTTCGCGAGGAGCGTGGCAACCCATTCCAGCAGCTAGTTCTGCCATTGTGCCACAATAGCCCATCAATCATGAATGCTGTTTATGCGCTGGCCAGTGCGCATCTCGAGTACCGTGGAGTTGACAATACCGAAAAGAGTGTGCAGTTTCATAACAAGGCCATCCAGGGTTTGGCACAATTGATTAAGCAGGGCGCGGGGGTCAACCAGAACGAACTCCTTGCAGCCATCATATTACTGATCTATTACGAAGTGGTAAGCCACTTGATTACCGCCCCGGAACGGCATGAATAACCGTGTGTAGCTTGTCCAAAAAGGTCGATCCAACATTGTAGATGGGCATTTGAAGGGTGCTTTGACCATCATGAGCAACAACGAGTCCGCCAGAGATCCAACGGGCATCTTCCTTGAGCGCGTGAGTTTTCCCCAAGCTTTCACGTGCTTCATGTGACAACTCAACTGACAAATCTGGACCAGGCCTTCCGCTTCTACGATGTCATTGCGGCGCTCTCCTTTGGGACAGCCCCTCTTTCAAGCGCTCCCGGCGCTACCTACATGACACCCTTCCCTCCTCTGGACTCTCGGGCCGCCTCGACTCCATTTGGCAACGTAGACACCCTCCTTGGGATGGCAACGTCACTTTGGCCCATTATCCACCGCATGTCAAACCTTCTAGCCCTCAAGGATCAACTCGACTCAGCCATCACTCATGGAGAACTCTCAAAGGTGGCGGTCCTTCGCACCGAATTTGAAATTACCGCGTCATCCATCGAGACGGCGCTCAAGGATTGGCATCCCGGACTCCCTCCAGACTCTGTTCTCACGCAAAACCCCGAAGAGCTAGGGCCGGAGCAAGCTACAGAGAGGGCTCGGCTGCAAAGCATCCTGAATAACGCACTGGCTTACAGGCACTCGGCTTTTGTTTACCTGTACCGGACTATCCACGGCTATCCCCGCACACACCCGCTTGTGCAGCGCCATACCCATGTCAGCCTGACACACTGCGTCGGAACTGTCAGCAATGCCGGTCCGATGGGAGCCCTTCTGTGGCCCTTGTTTGTGGCGGCATGCGAAGCTACGAGCCTTGGCGACCGGGACCTTGCCCGACAAGCTTTTGTGGCTATTGACCGCCGCCAGGGAATGACAAACATACAAAGAGCCTGGTGCATTGTTCAGGAGGTATGGAGACGAGCGGACAAGAACGACCTGGTGCGACAACAACACGAGGAGGAAGAGATGATGGGGCATGATAAGCAAGGGGATCTTTGGAGAAGAGTGAGCGCCGACTTGGGGGTCACAGTCGTTTTTGGATGAGAGATGAGCGATGAAGGTTTGAGATGTTCATGATACCCACAAAATCAGGAGTTTGGTGACTGAAACGGTGAAAACAAAACAGTTGGTTACTGGCGTCTAACGTGTTGGGAGGCTTTTCAAGGACGGGGTCATGGGTCGGCAGTATGTTTCGCCGGCAGGTGGTTAGTAAATGTTGTTTTTTGCGTGTGAATAGCTATATGGACAAATGGAAACGAAGTTTAATGCAAGAATATGGCCTCAATCACACCGCCTCGTACAATACAACCCTTGAATGTTTGTCAGTCCGACACTTTGTTGCATAGGGCTCATCCCAAAAGATTACATAGCTGAGGCTCTTTTCTTTTCCCCTAAAATAAATAAAATAATTCCAAAATAAATATTATTCTGAATATAATCCCTTAGGCTTTTTTAGGCTTATTTTCACTTTCAAAATTCTTGGATTTGTTTTGACTAGGTAGTGAATGAAGTAGGGAAGTACCTTTGTGACAATTATTCAAGAGTTGGATTGTGCAGCAATGGGAACAAGATAAATACAAGGGGCTGGAAATATGTGGATTCAGTCGGGTGTTTAGTTTGTTTCTCGTTGCAAAAAATTGTAATCGGTCTTTTTTTTTCTTGACAAGTCATATTGCATGAGTCCCGTGCTATGCACGAGAGGACTTGGCACCAGGCAGTCGGTCGTGGGATGGTTTGGTTCCCAGGTGAGGCGGAACAGACATTGCCCCCTATGATACAAAATCTTACATTCCAACTGCCGATCCCCGATCTCGTGGCTATTCGCCACAGCTGTGTCTGTGCTGAGGCCTTTGAAGAATGCGAGGGATTCTCGGGGGGTTGACACAGACTTCGGAGTAAGGAAGCGCGAATGAGGAGCTAACAGATAGACTGTGCATGATGATCTGCATACCTGGATGGGGGTTTTGTATCAGAAGCAAATGCCTGTCCAGGCGCCGCTTTAAAGGGCTTGGGAATTCGTCCAGACAAAATATACATCGTGATCTGTGGTCTAAGGGTACTTGGTTCTAAACCCTACGGTAGGTTGTCCATATTTGCTCGTTCCAGGTGTTACAGTGGTCGTTTCCATCGGCTGACGCCCAACAGGGTCAATACAGAGGTCGGAGCAAGGAAAGTGGAGGTGGCTTATAAAATCATGATGCTCAAACGTTTCATCAATACTTCGTACCATTTCCAGTACATTCAAAATAAAACTCACTATCATCTGCAGGCGGCTTCTGCTCTGACTTCGAACGACTGAATGAGAAGTGACTGATTTCCAGACCGAGAGTTCGGTGACAAAAAGCATTGATCACCTGGGACACGACCCCCACAGGCGCCCCGAGAGCCCCGGTTTTGAAAGTCCCGGGTGCGTCGGGAGTCTGCCGGGTGGGCAATTGATTTTTGGCGTCGCAACTGGAGGCAAGTACCTGGCAGGCCTTTTTTTTCTGCCCATGCCGCTGGGACTAGACGCAGGCCAGAGTGGGTATC
Organism: Calonectria honghensis; assembly: GCA_013403855.1. Classification (NCBI taxonomy): domain Eukaryota; kingdom Fungi; phylum Ascomycota; class Sordariomycetes; order Hypocreales; family Nectriaceae; genus Calonectria; species Calonectria honghensis. Next base: position 42,691 of record VTGB01000080.1, on the reverse strand, counting down.
CCTGTTTTGGGATCCAGCTATTTTGGACAACAAGAGGAAGAAGGATGTAGTGTGAAAGGCACAATTTTTTTTCTGAACCTCGCGTGACTTGCTCTCAACCAGGGTGGCTGGACTGGCCAAAAGAAGAGGGTCTCATGGGCGGGTTTCTGGCATGATGGAGTGCATGTTCCACCTTTTTCTCTCCCGAGTAAGAACGCCACGATGTGAGTCGATAATTTGGGTAAAGGATACCTGGAAGAGGGGTGGGATTGCAATCATGTTGATTCGTTACGGGCGAACGTCGTGGTGTTGCTGCTACGGCGGAATTGGACCGGATGAGAGGACGTGAGGAGGGGAAGGCTGGAAGGTGTGTCTGGCAGAGGGATATTGTTGGTGGGCGGGATTGTGGAGGGCATTGTCGCGAGGCAGTGTAGGCGAGCTTTGTTGGGTTGATGGTGGTAGTGCAGCGCAGCAAGTGCACCATTTTGATGGTCACTTGATCTGTGGCGCGGGGGTTACTGATGAGGGTTACGGGATGGGAGGCGTCACCGGGGTGTGGGGAGAGACGGCACGCATTTATTACGCAAATATCTTACCTAGTACCTCACTAGGGGGATAGAGAGCGGCACATGGAAAAGAGGAGAAGCAGATGACGAGGGGGCGCCCGCTGGAAGGCAGCTTGGCAGAGAGGAGAGGTGACGACGAAGCATGAGAGAAGCCAAGCCACGGTGAGCGAGCAGGTGTATGCGCGCAAGCTGCACTAGAAGCACCAGAGAAGGAGACAGGGGGGATGAGGAATTAAGGCTGTTACCGTGCCCGAGCCCAAGCCCTCCCGAAGTTCCGTGAGGTCTCCAACAGTCAAGCAACACACGTTGTTTGCATGGAGCGCTTCGACAGCGTGCTTTCGTCATGTACAGTAGTTGTAGGTAGCATGTCTGAGTTTGCGACACTCCTTTGGCGCGCGCGCTCGTTCTCTCTCCTTCCCTATGCTCCTTCATTCGTCGTCGTTTTTTCTTCTGGCCACCTTTAGTAATAGAGTGTTCATGCTTGCCACCATAACGCGTAGCCCGCCTTGGCCGCCCATCGTCCACTAAGTAACCACTAACCTGCAAGTAGGAAAAAGGGTGAATGCGGGTAGCTTTGTTTCTCTTCTCCACACCAGCAATGGCCCGTGGCCCGCCCGCCACTTCCCACTTTCCCAGCTTTGGTCCGGTCTGGGTCGCCCCTGCTAATTGTCTGCCTTTGTCCAAGCACCCAGTATTACCACCGACGCAAGTACAGTGCCTCCGTCGACCGCGGCGTCTTGATTCTTTCCTGTTTTGAATCGAACCTCTCGCTCGACCTCGGCCTCTGTTACGAACCAAGTCGCCGTGTTTTTGTTTCTGTCTCCGTCTCCGTCTCTGTCTCTTCCACGTTAGTGTTTCCCCCTCTGAGTTTTGTTTCCGTCTGCTGCGCATTCCTTGGTCGGCTCGCTTTTTGCCTTCTTCGCTCCTTCGTTCAGCGGGGTGCCTGTTCTTCTTTTCTGTCTCCTGACCCCTTCCAACCTCGCTTCAAAGACCCTCGCCTCCCGTCCGAGCAATCGCGTCACACTCCCTCCCTCTCCTACTTCTGCTTACCTCCCATGGTTGAAGCTCCGGTTCCGACTTTGACGATGCTCCTGGGCTCCTGTCGCGCCCTCGACTATCTCTAATATCTGTCTCCACCGCACACTGTCCTTGGTCCCCGAATCACAATCGCCCGCAGTCCATCTCCACCTCCCTTGGCCGATCCAGTCCGCAACCTTGCAAAGACACTGCTGCTGCTGCAACTCCCGATCAAGTGGCAACCCCGCCAAGACCTTACCTTGTCTGTCGTCGTCCGCGGAGCTCCATCTAGCCCGCCGGCCTCGTTGCCCGCACCGTCTCAACACAGCTGCACCACCATGACCTAGCCATGACAACATTGATCAACACCTCGGATTCGGGTCCACCGCCGCGCCCCATCCGGTTTGTTCACAATCAGGGACAGCCGCCCTCGAAACGGCGAAGAATTAATGCTGCGTATACTTTTCCCTTCGCGCCCCTTCCTCCGTGGAGAGATTGGCTGGGCTAACCATGACCACAGATGCTTGACGTGCCGGAAACGAAAGACGAGATGCGCCGGTGAACGACCGCAATGTTCGACGTGTACCAAGAATGGACACCAATGTTTAGGCTATCCCGAAGAGATTAAGAAGGAGGAAAGCGAGAAGAATGCCGTTGGTGGATCAAAAGCCGAAATCGACGAGCAAGATGCCCTTGACCCCCGTGAGGATGACGAAGACACGAAGCCTCATAAGCCTGCGATTCGCGTCAAGACCGCCTCAACCGCCTCCGAGGTGTCACCTCTCCCACCACCGCCGGAGCCAGTTTTGCCCCTGAAAACGACCGAATCAGCGGAAGATGCGCCAAACGTAACACCACAGATCAGCAACCGGCCACTGGACCAAGACTTGCCAAGTTCGCCAACCGCTCTTCGACGTTCCGAGAGTCATCGTGTTCCTTACTTTCGATATTTTGGTACGACCGCCATCGTTCCTGGTTTTAAGCAAATGGTTGTTTCGGTTCGCGATCGTCGCCGGTCAACCGCTGGCTCCGTGTCAGGAACATCACCTCTGTCTACTCATAGCGGACCCCTATGCAGTAGCTCTGCGGCTGACAGCGATGTCATTATTGAGGACCTGCCGGTTTACGACCCGAATGACCTGGCCCCTGTTCACCCATTGATCCTTAACCTCGTCAAAACTTTCTTTGTCCAGATGGGCTCGAACTATCCATTTCTAAAGCAATCGAGATTCCTACGCATGGTCAAGGAGAAAAGGGTCGAGCCCATTCTTGTGGACTCAATATGCTCGTTGGCGGCGAGGTTTTCGGACTCGCCTGCTCTCACAGGTGGGAATGAAAAAATGCCCAGAACTGAGCGTGGAGCAACCTTTGCTCAACGGGCCAGACAAGCGACGGTAGACACCTTTCCTTGCCCGACGGTAGGCGCTGTTCAGGCATGTCTATTAATGGCTTACGAAGGGTTCGGTGCGAGCCAGGACAGCGCTTTGTGGATGTATCTCGGCCTGGCCATTCGTATGGCCGTAGATCTGGGCCTTCAAAAAGAGGTGGGAGTTCAGTACCAAGGGGAAAAGGATCCTCTTTACCGAAGCTGGAGTAGGAAACCTGGTGATGAAGACAGCCCCGAGGAGAAGGAGGAGTCCAGCCCGCCCAACTCGGAAGAGCAAAAGGAGGTTGTCCAAGAGAGGATGGACACTTTTTGGGCCGTTTTTATCCTTGATCGTGTCATCTCGTCTGGCACGGGTCGGCCAGTCACTTTTCGTGACGACGACTTTGAGCTCACCTTCCCGGAGCCTTCAACAGACCCAAGCACCCAATGGCCTGCATTATTCCCCATCTTTCTCCAGATCATTCATCTATACGGCCGCGTGTGCGATATTCTCAACAAAATTCGCGATGCCCAGGATTTAAACAAGGACATATGGGCTAAACTGGGCGAGATGGAGCATGAGCTCACGCGATTATACAAAAGTTGGGACTGGCGGCTCCAGTTCAACGTGAGCAACTTCAAAGCATACCTTGGGTTAGGGCAGGGGACGACTTTTATCCTCCTACATTTTTGGTTTCATGCACTATTCATTATTTTACACCAGCCTACTCTTTTGACACCTTTCGCAGAGCTGCGCAGCGAACTGCAACTATTATCAGACAGCCGAGAGCTTAGCATGAGCAGCGCCAAGACCATTTGCGATATTTTGTCATTTGCTGATCTGATCGATCCCAAGAGTTTTATTGGAAACCCATTTACGAGCCAGCCCATTTACATTGCGGCATGTGCGTTCCTCATGGAGTCAAGCGCCAACGCATCCGAATCACCATCAAGGGCAGGCTCACCGCCCAGTTCAAAGCGACCTGACACAACTGGCAAACAGGGAAAATCGAGGCATTCGCTTCTCGCTTCGGCAGCTAATCAAAACTACCAGCGATGCTACAACTCACTTCAACAAATTCAACTGTATTGGGGCGGGGTTAAATATATTCTGACTGCACTAGACCAGAAGTCCAAAGGCATATGGGATTGCGAAACGTACACATCGGAAGAATACGAGAGTACCAAGGCGACTCGGCGGGATAGTCGGGGTTCTATGAACAACCCATTCCCCAGATTTGAGAACCAGGCCCCGAAGGTTGCTGGACAGGCTGCAGGGCCACCTATTGCATGGAGTCTGGCTGGAACGGCCAACTCACCAAGCTCTAGCCTGACTTTAATGTATCAGAACCCGGATAGTGCTGCTCTGGCAAGTGGGCATACTCAGCCTCCTAGACGGACCAGCACTCCGCCTGGTAACATGGTTTACGATCCAATCAGGCAAAGTCAACCGGAGGGTTCGACATCTCTGCTTGCGCCAGCGTTTCCGCACCCGAACCCTTCCCCTGCACGGCAATCCTCCCGTCCCTCGATGCCCCGTCGACATAGCAACATGTCTGCCGCGAGCGGCCCAAGCCGGCCTACAGTCAAATTCGACGCTTTACCAGAAGATGGGGATGCCCGGGAGCTTTACGCAGCACCTAGATTCACGCCAACCAGCCAGCAGTCCAATGGCTACGAAGGATACAGTGCCTCACCACCAAGCACTATGGCGGCGGACAATGGAATTACGGCAACGACTTTGTCAGGCACTCCCCACAGCACGGGAGCTGGGACAAGCCAGCAAATGTACTACCAGGGAGGTGTTCCATACATGCAATGGACGCCATCCATGGGAAATATGGATGCCATTACGTTTGACAGCCAGGACATTGATATTGGTGCTCTAGGTCTCCAGCAACCAGAGCTTATGGGCCCTTGGCTTGAGTACATTCCCGGCGAAGTGCTGGGGCTCTTTGATAATCAAGATATGGGGAGCCAGCAAGGCCCCTAATTGCAGGAATAGCCACATAAGATTATTTATCATGTGCTTCTTCGGCGCAGACTGGATTGAGGGACAAATACCAGGATATATGATGCGGCGTTTTTTGTTATTTATTTTTGCAAGGGCATGAAAAAAAAAGCTTGGGTGTCATGATGAGAAGATATCAAAGGAACTTGATTTGCCGGTGTCTACGGTATAATGCCATATATATCAAGGCGTTTACTAATGTAATGGCCTAGAAGGAAGGAATGAATAGGAGAGTGTATGAGAAACGCTACCCAAACAATGACATTGGTAAATATTAGTGAAGGTTGGATGATAAGCAGACCAGCTATTGTGTGAGCCTGGGCTGTTCTTTTTGTTCCCTTTCCCTGGACCTATTTTATTCAACCAGGTTGAAGCAGTAGCATCGTGCACAGGTATTCATCTTTGGTAATTGATACGCTGGCATTTAAAAACCTTCTTTGGTGCGCCTTAGCTTCTTCCCCTTTTATAAATTTATTCCTAGCTTTCTAAGTTTCCTTGCTTTTATCTCTTCACAGCAAACCCCTTGCCAACTTCGCGAGCGTGCTGGGCCATGACAGCATTCGTAATAACGAGAGCCGCCATGCCTTCAACAATGGGCACGGCCTGAGACATCACGCAAGGATCGTGACGGCCCTTGGCGGTCAGAATGCCCTCGCCGGATGCGTCGTTGCGGGCAGTATCTGGTCTTAATTGATGGTAGCCGGGGTCTTGAAACCGACCTTGAAGAAGATGAGCATGCCGTTGGAGATGCCGCCCTGGATGCCGCCAGAGTGGTTCGTCTTGGTTTGCAAACGAGAGCGCGGGATGCCGGTTTTCTCGGCATCAGCGTCGAGGGTAGTGGCAAATAAGGGGTCATTGTGAGCGCTGCTGCAGCCACTACCCGACGAAACCTTGACACCGTACTTTTCCAGGTAGGTCCAGTCGGCGTGCGAGGGGCGCCGGCAGAGGTCAATGATCTGGTCGCCATAGTCCTTGAGGCGCTGGTCTTCGTTGGGGACTGTCAGGAGGATGGGGGTACCAAGAACACCATTTTCTGTGCTCCAGTGGATCGTGACTGGATCCTTCTCATTGCGAAGGGTTGTGGTGCTCGTGCTAGACTAGCCGGAGCGGCGGCGATTGAGCTAGGGCTAGATATCAGCCTCGGTCAGAGCGATGTTAGGCAGGCAGTTGTGGATGATGCACGAGATGGACTTGCCGTGAGACTCGCCCGCGCTGCAAGAGGAGAGGAGCCTGGTTGGCTTGGGAAGCAATTGGCAGATTGGGCACAAGGGGAGGGAGGTTACGTGGTGACGCGAAAGTAATACCCGAAAGTGGACATGATAATAGCCGCAGATAGTTGTGGCGGTTGGAAAGGATGATGCGAGTGATGAGATTTTATTCTCAGTTTAGATTATGGCGTTAACCCCCCAAAGCGCAAAATCCGACCTCGATAAGTTCCAGCTCGGCATTGGAAACAACTTTTAGCAAGAGCAAAGGGTGAACGGCGCGGGGGAGGGGCACCGGGTTCTAGACGAGAGCAAGTGGGTCCCCTTTTTCCCCCTCGAGGCAGGAACGAAAAACGCAGTCACTAAAACAAACACAAGGCATATTATATTATTTCGTCGTTTTATGCCTTGTAGTAGGTAGCTGCACGCCGCTTCGGACCGTGACTCCCGAGCAGCAGGCTGATTCCATCACAGCCACTATCATCCACGGAGGATTGCAGCACCCCAGCTACCCCCCAGCGGGGCTAGTTCCTCGCTCCCGGTTCGCCGCCTTCCTGCAAGGCTATCTATCTACCTCGCAATTTTGGCATCCACCCGCAAACTCCAGCTTCATCCCACCGAGCTTTCTAAACCACTGAGGCCAACTCAGCCCTTCCGACGAACTCCCGCTTCTTGTAATTCTGCGGTCCAATTGGTGTCTAAACAAGACCCCCCCTCTCGCCATAAACTCCCAATGGCTCTTTTTGCACGCCTTGCCCGGCCATTGTCGCGCCGCTTCGGTCTCTCTTCACCCATCCCGAGACGATGCTTCGCCGATGCCGCATCCCACCCTTCAAATAAGATTCAAGTCTACGTATCAGCCTCTCAAGATCCATTCCTCAACCTATCCGTTGAACATCATCTCCTTCAACGAACGCACACCGACACTACTATCCTTATTCTCTACACAAACTCACCTTGCATCGTCTTCGGCCGCAACCAGAACCCGTGGATGGAGGTCAATCTGCCGCGCCTGGCTCAGATCAGAGACGACCCCTCGAGCATTGGGTGGGATGGGGGGGTCGTCCAGCTCATTCGGCGCCGTTCCGGCGGCGGTGCAGTGTTCCACGACAGCGGGAATGTCAACTTCAGCGTCATCTGCCCACCCTCCGAATTTGACCGTGACAAGCACGCCAACATGGTCGTCCGCGCCCTGGCATCCCTGGGGAAACCGAACACGCGCGTCAATGAGCGGCATGATATTGTTATGCATGTCCCCGAAGATCCCATAGGCACTTTCAAAATCTCAGGCTCCGCCTACAAGTTGACACGTCTGCGTTCGCTGCACCATGGTACCTGTTTGCTCCGCAGTCCTAACTTAAAAAACATATCGGGATTGCTGCGTTCGCCCGCTGAGGCCTTTATCAAGGCACGGGGGGTTGACAGCGTGCGCAGTCCCGTGCGTAATGTTGACATTGACAATGCCGACTTTGAGGGGGCCGTTGTAGAAGAGTTTGGTCGCATGTACGGCAAGTTTGACGTGAGAGCAACGATTGATGAAAGCGCTCTTAATATCACCAACATCCGTAAGGGTTACGACGAGCTTCGATCCAGGGACTGGATCTATGGCCAGACGCCCAAGTTTACCTTCTCAACGGCCCCTTATGAAGATGATCCTCGCGAGAGACCTGCGTTTCCCTTCAATGTCAGCAAGACCTCCCTCAGGAAAAAGTTCTCGATTAGTTGCTAACATAACCGCGACAGCGCCAGGTCCGCTTCGAATCAAGGCAAGGAGTGTTTGAGAGCTTTAACGTTGACGGGCATTCCTTGGACATGACTGCCCTCGAACCAACACGCATTTACAATGTCCACGACTGGGAAACACATCTCGGCCAGTCTGGTATGACTCGAGAAGGTGCTGCCGAGGTTGGGTCCTGGATGAATCAAGTTCTAGGCACCCGGTTTACTAGACCCCAGTAATAACATGGAACAAACTCCCATGCCCGGGCACTCGTCATCACGTCGTTTCTTGCACACCACCACCGCCACCGCCACTACCACCATAGTCGCCTTTCAAGCCTACATGCCAGTTTCCAGGGTCCTGGGCTTCGGGATGCACTCCAGGCAGGGTTACAAGGCCGTGACACATTGTCCGTAGACCCAAGACAAGAACCTCCCAGCCTTCCAAGTTGAGCCTCATGCACATCAGGTGCAGCAAGGTGTCGCAATCCAAGTTATTTGGTAGAGATGGTGGCCTTCCCCTGTCTGATGATTATTACGACCTCTCCGGTGCAAGGAATGATCGGGCCTTGCACCCAACCATCAGAACCAAGCCAAAGGCTAAGACATCACATGGCTTATCACCCGACCTCTTGTCTCTTCATCATTCCCGCAACCTCCAACCTTGCATTCCTCTCCCATACTGAGCCCCTATGTAGTCTCTCAATGAATTTCCTCGTAAATACGGCATGACTAGTCACAAAGGGAGGAACATGTGGCGGCGATTTCGAAGAGGGCTGGTCAAACAAGTGGAGGATTCGCAAAGGGGTGAGCGTGCACTCACTTTTAGTGAGGAGGAAGAGAAGGAAAGGGGGGATTCGCAAGTACCGTGAATAAAAAAGCAAAAAGAAATCAAAATTACAAATCCAATTATCATTCTGGGCTTCAGAAGAGCCGTGAGCTGCATTGGGTGTGGGGACAATGAGGAATGTTCAGCTCCCAAACATGCATGTAAAGCGATGATCTGGCGTACTTTCTTTCCTGCAACGGGCTTTCAAAATAAATTGAGAGCCAGGAGGGAGGATGGTTGTAATCACATCGACCGGGGGGGCAAACGATAGTGTGTGCGTGGGTGTGGGCGAATGTGTGCGAGCGTGTGCGTGGGTGGGTGACATGGGGTTGGCAAAAAGAGTCGTTTGGTGTGCGATGGATGTGAAGCCGGATTGCAATACCAACCCCCCTCACCCTTGAAGACGATTATTGCAAAACACCTCCTCCTCCTCCTCCTCCTCCTCCGATGTAGTTCACGCCATTCACTTTACCGCGTGTGTGCGTGCAAACCTCAGCCCTCATATTCCCTGACCCTCGACATAGCACCATTCTTCGGCCTCGCCGCCGGAAGCCGTAGTGGTTTGCAGCAAGGAACCTGGGTCGCTGTAAAGTGCCAGAGTCGGTGCATTCCATGGCCCTGAGGTGATGTGACGTGAAACAGCTCGCTCCCCATACTCCCGGTAGTCGCGCATTGAGCCCACCCGCTAAGCCCACCCACACGCGCACTCGCATGCCCCATCACATCGAAGGATCCCCAAACGCGGGCATGACGTGCAGCCTCTCCCCCCCCCAAGACTCGACCAGCAAGCAGCCGGCCCATTTCGGATCCTCGCCATCAGCGCTCGAGTCCCAGGTCCCCCAACCGCCCGTGGCGCTGGGCAGCCCAGTCATCCTCCCTCGCAGCCAGCCTCTTGTTCTTGAGCCTTTCCCCAAGCGACACCTCCTTCAGCTATACAGGCTCGGTGGAACACGGCGGCTTCCGAGGGCAGTCCACCGATTGGAGGGCTACGCAAGGCCATTTGGCCATCTCCTTTTCAAGGGGAGATCAACACTTTGGCGGGAGCGTGGTTCCGCGCCCGTTGGAGTTTGTCACCCGTGCCGCGCGACACATGCTGCTAGCCTTCTCCGCATCTGCCCCGGATTTCCGCAGCAAGCCGAGAGACACCGATTTGCCTTACTTCTTGCTTTCTTTTTTTCTTTTTTTTCGACTTCCCCTCTTTTCCCATCCTTCCCATCATGGGTTTTCGTTTTGGGAAATCCCTGTAGATATCGAGGGACTGCGCCCGTGATTGTCAAGCACCGTTGGCTTAGTTCAGGGGAGAATACATGTTGTGCACCCGCAGGCGTCAGCATCGGTGCGGTAACTCCGCATTGCAGCCCTTATCGCAGTGGCGATAAAGACAAAAATCTGCGTCATACGTTCCCAACAGTACCGTTTTGTGTGTGTGCATGTTGGAGTCGCGGTACCAAATCTTATGTGCCACTGAACGATCCTTGTTGGTTTCGGCCATGAGCTTACTGTGTCTGGGGCATACATCGGCTCTTCCCCCAGTATCATGGTTGTCGGAAACTTCCAATCACCGCACGCGCACACGCTTGGTTGGGACGATACTTGACGTGCAAGTCACACACACAGTGCTTCCCTTTGTGGGGCTGCCTGGATACGCAGTTCGTCTTCTGCTTCCTGTCAACCCATCGGGACGCGAACAAGCATGTGCGCCTGTATGTAACGCTGCAGGGACAAAAGGTGACAGCAGGAATTCTATCTTGGGCGGCCTGTGGCAGTTTCCTGTCGCCCTCGCATTTCCTTGCCGCCGCTTCCGTGGGCGGCTCATTTACCATGAGGCCAGAAAAAAAGGAGCATAAAAGGCCTAGACCATGCACTACGGCATATATTCTGGGGATGTGACGAATCATATTTTCTGCAGTTGCAGTGGTTAGCTGCGTGCTGTGGTGTGACGATGGATTGCCATTTTGAGGTGCTCTGCGAATAGGCGAGACCTGTTTAGAGCTTGAGGTCCAATGGGACCTGCAGGGAGTGAGAGGATTGCACCAAGCCTCGGACTTCAAGGCCATAAATGTGCAAATTTCTGATGCTGGTGCTTGGCTTATTAAAAGTTGCCTGCCGGAAATGACAGACGTGATGCCCTTGTTCGACTGATCCTGCACGACTATCCGTTTGTGTCCAACCAACTACCCTACAGAACCATTTGGCTTTTGGAGGGATATGGTAATGTTCTGACACCCAACAGCACACCCAGAATGATACCTCCGTTTTCTTGGAGGAGGAGAGGAGGGGGGGCATGAGTCACGTCAGCGATCAGGTACAATGACGAAAGGACTGCGACGGTGAGGTAGCGGAGGCTGAACCGTCGCTTACGGCGGACCAGTGTTTCAAGAGCATTACCCAGAAACCCAGCCGCCCGAAGCCGCTGTCAGGTTGCGCACGGTCTGTATTGACGGGCTGGTTCAGGGTAGGGGAGAGAGAAGAGGATTGCGCAATAAACCGTCAAGTTACTGTTTAATTGGGAAGGGTTACTTCAATCATGGCAGCAGGGTCATGCGTGCGGGTTCCCAGTGCTCCCGCGCAATCACCGTCACCAGCCCTTGATTGGACTGGGCGCCATCGCTAGCAGTTCTTTCAGTGAGGTTCCGCCACGTTGAATGCAGGAACTCGGGTTGCATACCAGGCTCTGATGCAGCACCAAACACGTCGAGCCGAACCAAACCAGAACACGGGGCGGCGTGCTATGCGTTGCTATTCGACCCTTGCTGAGGAGATTTATCTAATCCACAGCACCGAGTTGGAGAGAGGGTAATTGTTTGCATCTCAAAGTACTTAGAGGCTCCGCGCTGTCCGGGCATGGTGACGACAAAAGGGGACCACCCAGCTGGCCAGGGTCTTGAGCAGGACACTCTCTGCCCCCCCCCCGTCAACTTGATTCGTAAGGGAACAAGAGTTGGTCCGTGGTTTCGATCGCCCTGTGTGACTGGAAGGAAGGAGGAACGCACAGGCTCAGACCGGGATGAAGGGTGCGGGCAGGCGATGGGGCCTTCTAGCTGATCCACTTAAGTTGTGAAGCTGGAGCGGGCGCTACTCCACTCAGTCCGGCACATTGCGCATTAGCCGCTAGGGAGTTGATCCCCCAAGCAAAATTATTGAGTGATTGTATGAATTGTGTGGCGATGAGGGCCGATGATGATGATGGTGGGGGACTCGGAGATGAGACGATTGGCTGAGTCCATCACCACCGATCTATCTATGTTGTGTACGCGACCATAGGGGCACTTTAAGATTCAGTCATATCACCGCTCCGGAATCTGAGCTGTTCCGTTCATCTGTGACGTAGTATTGGCAGTCTTGCTTGTATTGGCTCAATCGCTGCGACGTCATGCGATACAGCGTAATGAGAGTCCAAAACGGACCGAGACTACGACGGCGGTGGAGATCCGGCGCCCGCAGCGGGGCTAAGGATATTGTTTAATGGCAACTGTGACAAGGCCTTGGGGTTGCTGGTTTTCTTGGTGTAGTGATGCCGCGGTCAGCAACCTCCAGCATCAGGGAGGCGAGCATTTTCAGTTCGCCAGCGCTCATAATCATGGCTACAGCTTATAAAAGGAGGTGGACACAAGGAACCAGGCGTCTTCGTGGTTGGTTCATGGTGACTGACAAGATGCGCGGAGCCGTTCGGGAACAGCCCTAGGGGATGGATGGGGAATACAGCTGACCGACGAAATCGATGGCCTCTCTCCATCTACCCCGTCGATCTCAAGATGAGCTGGTCTGGCTGTCCAGTGCCTCCGTGCGAAACCATATCAAGGGGTGGACCCACATGAAAGCGTGTCGACCACCCACAATTGGCCCACAAGGACAGGGCCTGCTCGGTGCCCCACTTAGAGTCCGAGCCGGACCGGTTGAGCGGGAGCGTCACTGGCCACGCAGAGACTTATCGCGCAGAGGTTCAGCGTTTTACCTGTAGGAACTTGTCTGTCGTGAACAGCAGGAATTGCCTGGCAGACTGAGGCTTAAGACACGCGGTCCAGTGGTAGATTTTCTTCTTGGACATTTTGCATCGGGGCGTGGGGTGATACGATGAGTTGTGTCCAAGAGGTCTCCATGTGGGAACCGAGGACCAAGATACATGGCGGTGACGTACTCGGCACGTTTGGCCGTGTTTCGGATAACAGTAGACAGCTGCTGCATGTGCAAGTGCAGGCGATTTCGCGATACGAGGGCCGTCAAACTACAAGGCCTAAGGCCCAGGCCCAACAGCAAATGACACTGATGGCGAGACCCGGACGTGTGTGGTGTGTGCTCTTGGAGAGCCTTACATCAACAAACAAGGGACACACGCGCAGAGCTGTGAGGTCGCTACTATGCCATGCGCCAGGGTGAAACAGACAGAAAATGGGCACTTGCGTGCGATAGAGGAAGACAAAAATTGTCTCGTGCAGCCCGCGTCCATCAATCGGTTGAATTTCGGAAATGATGCTAGGGTCCTAGAAGATAGAGCGGTCTTTGTTTCAAGCAAGCTGGCCACCGAAACGGAAGTCTAAGGCGAGGGAGGCCGTTGGCGAAAATGAGGGTGGCGTTGTGCAAGCCGGCCATTACACGGAAGGTTGCACTTGGTTCGGGGGGCATTGGCTGATGTGTCTTTGGTGCTGGATAGTGACATGATTCTGGACGTTCGGGCGTTTTTGGACATGTCGTGGTGTGCGTCTCCGCTTTGCTTGAGACTACTGTTGGGCTGGGCCATGACCGGTGTGTCTTTGAAAGCTGAGAATGGGCCAAGTTCGGTGTTTCTGTGCTGGGCTGGGCATTTTCGGCTGGCGTGTGGCGTGGGAGAAGCGAAAAGAGGCCAGACCGGCGGGGACCGGACGCAGGTCTTGCCAGCCTGCATGCGCAAGGGAGGAAAGGGCAGTTGGCAGGTGGTGCAGCGACCGAGAGTCCTGAGCACAGACGCCGCATGAGTGGGTAAGATTGAGAGCGATGGCTCCTGACTGGGTCAGCGAGTCGTGCGAATCAGCGCCATCATGCATTATCAACACTACCGGTACTTTACTCCATGTAATGCCACAATGCACTGGAGATGCAGAGATCGCGGCCCAGCAGAGGATGTTACAATAAATAAATAACTAATGGAAGGAGTACATGATAGGCAATATTGGGGCCCGAAGCTTGCTTGACAACGCCATTCGAACTCCATTGCTGGATTTGATCAGCATGGGAGGGAAAAAAAGCTGGCTCTTAGGTACTTTCCCATCACAGTGCAGACAAGCTAACTGTGTCCAGGACGACTGGACACAAGGCCAAACTCTATATTTTTCTGCAGCCGCGTGGGGAGCCATTTTGAATTGTCGTGTGTCGGCCGCCATCACCTCTTGATTGATTCATTTATTTTAATTCCTGGATCCTGGCATCCACTAGGACCCCGAGTTCTGAACAGTCAATGTGTCAGAGCTCAGATCTTCCTGTGCCAGGAGCCGAGCGACAGTGCCACCTGTTGGCAATGCTTGACCCACTGCTCAGGCACGCGAGCATTTCGATAACGCGAGACCCTGAGGCAGAAGGAAGTAATTTTGTGACAGGCGCATGGTTGGACTGCGATAGGGAATTTGGTAGGCGGGAACAAATTCCCTGTTGATGATGTGTTGGAACGGTCGGGCGCTACGTATTGCCTGGTTCCAATCTGTTGGTTCCCCAATGGAAACCTGACCAATCCAAAAATCGAGTCCCTTTTGGACAGTATCTGTATCCACAATGAGATCGGCCTGTTTGTCTTCTGAGCGTCTTAGCCGAGTCAGATGGAGGCTGAAGTAACTGGCGGATCAGATCTAGTCAGTCCCTCAAAAGGGAAAAAGAAAAAAAAAGAAAAGAAAAGAAAGCATCCTATGAACATGCCATATCTTATCAGTACATGATGACGGGCGTCATGAAACGCAGCCCCAATAATAACGGGAACTGGCCTCTCCGTTTTCTGTTTAGTGATGAGGAACCCCAGCAAAAAAAAAAAAAAAAAAAAAAATCAGCTGCACGCCACCAACCGGCCTATTTTGCCAACACAGCACAAGACATTTCCTCCCTTGCAACTTGATATGAAGCCATTCTTTGGATTCAGGAACATACTGCGGTATTCTCGGACAGTAAGCAAGATACTGTATACCAATGGGATTGGGTTGGTTGATTGACATCGAGGATGCCTCAATGTACCGCTCGCCCCTGCCAATGGACCAATTCAGCGATTCATAGTTATACTTGGCCGATTATTGGCCATCATGTGAATAAAGTGGAGGACACGTGAGAAAATCACCAAATTGGGCATAACGTCCATTGAGGCATCCTCGACGTTTGTATGGGAGCAGGCCAGGGTGATGGCGGAGGCATGGGCTGAGGCAGACGAGCATGGGGCATTGGCAAGGATTGGCGGGAGTGTTACAGTATGACAGTGCAATGTTGCCGCTGCCGCTGCCGCTACCGCTGCCGTGGTTGTATTTGCATGGACCTCCAACATGGATACGTGCTGGAGTAGAAGACTGGAAAGTACGGAGACGGTAACAAACATACTTTGGGCCATGCAGCACAAGGATAATCGCCACAGTCTGGATCACAGTGTCCCTGAAGCTAGTGCTTGACTAGCTAAGACGTGTTAGCCACAGCGACCCCGCAGCGCCTTCGCAATCGCACCCGATGGAGACCCAAAAATGGTCGTTGGGATAGGTGAGGAGGTTCGATGCTGGCTGTGAGAGATGTGGTGCCGGCGACGTTCGGCGAGGCAATACGGGCAGATATCTCGCAAATTGCGATGACATGCAGTGTGCAGATAAGTGCGCACGCTGTCTGAAAACGGTTGGTGCCACACCAGCTGGATCGACGTAATGATGATTGCCAGAATCCGAAAGGGTCTTCATCGCCAAGGATTGCTGGGATCAACTGGAAGCGCTCTGGGTTGTAACACTTGAGCAGCAGGCGGGTAGTGGGGTGGGAGGGTGAGGAGAATGCGACGCCATAGCAAAACTTGGACATTGGATGGCAAGGAGCTGGCATTCAACAACTCAACGTATTGCAGCTCGCGAATGAGCCGCAATCGCGTAGTCAAACTCAGCTGTCTACCCGTATCTATCTCTTATCAGTGTTTCTCTCTTCTCTTCAATCATCTGGAGACAACAGATCAATGCGTCACCGTTTGGGTGGCGAGTGGGTTCCAGACCAGGCAATGAGTGACGGGAGATAAAAGTCGCCACAGTGTCAAGACCCCTATGAGGATACTGTGTATATGCACCGGACCCTGTACCCACTTCAACCTCATCATGTTGTCTCCCATTCCAACCCTTTTCCTCAACTATGTACACAGACGGACATTTTCGCCCACACACATTCCCCCCCCTCTCTCTTCTCTTCTCTACCGCACGCCTACTCTACATGCGAATACCTCCCGTACTCCGCCACCGCGCACGCCCTCCACTCTCGACTGTCCCCACATCTCCCTCCAGTCCATTGACTGTCTCGCCCCTCGCCAGCAGAAAACCCCCCTTTGGTCAATCACGTCGCCCTTGTCGGCGCTACCGCACTGTAAGGTACCACCGGCGTGCACACCCCGGTCCAAAAACACCACCGCTGCAGGCGACCCCAAAGCGAGTCCACCAAGGCCCAGCCAAGAGCGCCCACCAGCGGAGCCCACCACAACCTACCAACCCCCTTGTCGCCCGATTCCTCTTTTGTCCGCGCTGTCGGCCGTGAACACACGAACGAACCCTCCGTCGCTCGCTCCGCTGCCACACCACGCCCCATCCACGCCCACTGTCCCTCGTCGCTCCCCACCTCCATTCATCACCAACCGGGAGCCCAGCCCGCCAACTAAATCCCCCCAAAAAACACACGACCTCGTCTTCTAACTTTGCTCCACTTCCTTGCTGTCCATCACGTCCTCAAACTTCTTTCCACTCCTCACCTCAACTTGTTGTTTTCTCCTTGTCCTTTAGCATTCATCCCCTCGACTAGACTGGCCTCGGAACAATGGCACTATAGACGTCTTGTCACCGCTGCCGTGACCACATCGCCCTCCAGGCCCTCCTCCCTTCCAGCATGTCGATTCGGCCGACGTCGCCATCCCGAACTCGTTCATCATGGATTCTTCTCAGCATCACCACCACCACCTCCACCACCCCCGGCACCACAAGTCGCTCTCTCAGCAGCAGTCGTCTTCATCCCTTTCGTCGACGGCACGGCCCACCCCGCCGCTGCACACTCACCTCCCTCCCTCCACCTCGCTGCCTCTGAGGTCCGCCAATAGCACCCCGATGTCTTCGCCAGGCCTTTTTAGCCCTCTGGGCTCTCGACAGAATCTTGCAACCTCCGTTTCCGAGTCGAACACTCCGAGCATGGCGAGCCCGCTGTTGCACCCTTTGCAGATGCACAAAGTGAGAGAGTAAGTTGACACATGTTTGCTCGAGGCCCTTGGAGTTCTTCAGCGGGGGTAGATGTTTTTGATACTTACCAATACCTCCAGAACCCACAAGGCCTTGATCGATTCGGATACAATCACTGGCCGCAAGACGATCAACCAATATCAGGTGATCGAGGAGATTGGTCGTGGAATGCACGGCAAGGTTAAATTGGCTCGAAACATGGAGACGGGCGAGAATGTGGCCATCAAAATCATTCCTCGGTTCTCCAAAAAGCGACGACTCGGCAAGGTCACAGCCAAATCACCCCAGGACAAGACCAAGAAGGAGATTGCCATTTTGAAGAAGATTCGACACGACAACGTTGTGGCCCTCCTCGAAGTTATCGATGACCCCGAATTGAAAAAAATATACATGGTTCTCGAGCATGTCGAACTGGGCGAGGTTGTTTGGCGCAAAAAGGGTCTTCCCCACATCTGCCAGTTTGAACGACGACGGATAGAGCGCGAGATGCGGGGGGAGCCGCCGACCCCCGAAGAAGAGAGATATGAACAGATCCTTGAACGACGCCAGGCCCTGAAGCAACTCAAACGCGCGAAGATGGCACAGGCTTACAATGGCCAAGTTGACTATTGGAGCGTCGAGCACGGTGCTGCCGACGATCACAGCAGCTTGGACAGCCACTCTCGGATTCCATCCCGGGAAGATTTCGCCATCAGTGATGATCCGCTATCGCGTCCTGTGTCGCGCCAGGAGACACGGCCTGGCTCCCCACGCCACTTTCGGTCCCGGTCCACCATCTCGTCAACAAGAGCTGTGGATGAAGATGATCTTATCCCTTGGGATGACGAGTTTGATGCCTATGGCCCTCTCAGGTCGAACCACACCTCCAGTGTCGCTCTTGACGGCACCATGTACGGTGCGTATGCCGACGACGGCTTCCGTGCTCGCTCAGGTAGTATGGCCGATTCTATAATTTCTCACATGTCGTCACTCGACTTCAACCCCCAACAGGTACACGATCCTTTCTCTGATGACTTTTCATATGTCCCGTGCTTTACTTTCGACCAGGCACGGTCCACGTTTCGCGACACAGTTCTGGGACTGGAATACCTGCACTATCAGGGAGTCGTCCATCGAGATATCAAGCCAGCCAACCTTCTCTGGAGTAAAAATCACAGGGTCAAAATTTCCGACTTTGGTGTTTCTTACTTCGGCCGGCCTATTCGTGATGGTGAATATGATGAAACGGTGTCAGAGTCTGAAGCTAAGGATTTTGACGACGATCTCGAGCTCGCCAAGACTGTCGGAACGCCCGCCTTTTTCGCTCCGGAGTTGTGTTACACCGACATCGACGGGGAACAGCCCAAGGTTTCTGAGCAGCTTGATGTGTGGTCACTTGGCGTGACGCTCTACTGCCTCATCTATGCGCGTATCCCATTCCTGGCCGAAGACGAATTTCAAATGTTCCGCAAGATTGCAACTGAAGAAGTCTACATTCCTCGCCGCCGTCTCAAGCCTGTGCATCCTTCGACTTCACCTACAGTCACGTCCCTCTATAAGCGACAAAACATGCACCCGTACCGTGACGATAACGATCTTGAATACGAAGATGTTGATAATTTGCTACTTGATCTCTTGCGTCAGATGCTCACCAAAAACCCCGATAGGCGAATCAGGCTTCGCGACATCAAAAGACACCCGTGGGTAGTCCAGGATCTTGCAAACCCCATCTCATGGATAGATGAGACGGACCCCGCGAGGCCGTCCTCAGGTCGAAGGATTCAGGTTGACGAGAGGGAAATGTCGTCTGCAGTGGTGCCGCTCACTTTCCTTGAACGAGCCCGTTCCGTTGTCAAGAAGGCCGTTGGTAAAGTAATCCATCCCTTGGTGGAGCGAAGCGACAGTAAGACACGCCGTCGGGCAACCAGTAGTGCTGCTAGTGACGCGGGTGATAGCATGTACAACAACGTGCCCCCCACGCCTCAGCAGAGCTCTCGAGACCACCGGCGAAAGAGCCTCCGCGCCGACGACTATTTCGCGAACGCCATCCGCGATGCTAGCCCAGCTTCGGAACATCCCCTCTCGATCAGCCAAACAGTCAGCAATCACCCGGAATCCGTAGTCTACGATCCCTTGGCAACCGTGCTGCCCCCAGCCGACACCCCTCGAGGGCACTCACATGCGCAGAGTGAGACAACCGAATCCTCCCAGGAACCCGAAAGGACTAGCTCTCCGGCTACGCTGTGGCCATTCCACCGTCACGCCCACAGCCATGGTCATAGCCACTTCCGACCAACTACAAACTGGCTGCATCTCGCCCCCGCGTTGCCGATCTCGCGTACAACACCTACAACGCCTTTCCTTCCTCCTCAGGGGGATGGCCTGGAGGATTTAGACCGTAAACCTCGAGTTATGGATTTGGGAATCGACGAAAATTCCCGCGCTCGCTCTGTTGATCGAGGTCTCTTCGCTGCTGCCGATAAGAGGGCTGGACCCAAGGTGGCCTTGAACACAGCAGTCGTGTCCGGAAGGCCTTCCCGCCACAGGAGGCCCATCAAATCAGTTGATTTGGGCTCCAGGTACATGGAGGAGGTCTTGGGGTCACCCTTGGCCTCCTCTCTGAAATCTGTTGCGGAATATCAACACAACCAGCCGCAATCTGATCCTAACTTTTATGGTCGACCATTGCCAATGTTGGAAGGTCGGCCTCGTACAGCTCACCGTGTGGAAAGCACACCCGACACCCGATCATCTCTCGCAAGCTACGAAACCGGCAACAGACTCCAGCCTAGGACAAACACTGACCCTGTCTCTGTTCCTTGTCCCTCATCTCCAGACGCTGATGAGTGGGCACGTAACCAGGTTGCACCATCACGAGGAGATACAATGACAACCTCCAAGTCATCAAGCACGGAGTCCATGGAGGGCTTTGGCACACCTCTTACCAGCCCTAGTGAACTTACGAGCCCTGTATCGGCCTTGCCGTCGACGAGCACCTCGGAACGGATGCTCGCCTTTCAGTCAGATCCGTCGTTGCCTGCCTTGTTGAGTGGCGCTAGCTCTGTATCCGCCGACATGGAGGCTGAGCTCCTCGGTAAGCCAGGCATTGTCAATGCCAGGCCTTCGCTGCTCGAAACCACTGACTCGCTCACCCCGCCTGCCATGACCAAAGAGCCCACAGCCGGGTTTCCCATTGATCGAGTATTTGTCAACCCTCCAGCTATGGACAGTGGCTCTCTCGCTCTTCATCTGGAAGGGAGCGGATCTCGAGACTCAGTAACAAGCACTCCTGTGGTGCGGCCTGTCGACGATGACGATGACGAAGAAGGCAGTGACGATGGCATCTTGCTCATGGCCAAATCAAAAAAGAAGGCTATACCATCTGCAGCTGATAGGCTTCCACGGCCTGCGGCTTTCAACCCGCGGCGACGTGATACCAATATCAGCATCGCCAGTACGGAGACAGCTAAAAAGGTTTCGGTACACGGCGACGAGGGGACGTCGCACTTTGAACAATGATACCCATCCCACTTTTTATTTTATTCCATCTTTGAGACTACGCTCAGGGACATTTTTCTTTACACTTTATATCAGAATTCAGATCAGCGATGAAGGGCTCTTGTGGGTTCTTGTTCTTTCTTGAGATTGGAGCGTTATCCATATTACTTGTGCGTGCTACACTAGACTATCGTTTTGTTTGGGAGGGGAGAGGGGATATCCCTCTATTCTTTTTTTTCCTGTTTGTTTCGTTTGATAGGCGGCATTTTTACTGCACTGAGAGTATGAAATCAACACCAAGGGAGCTTGTTCAGGAGAACAACGAATGGATGAGGGAAATGAGATGATGATGGTTATGAGAACTGGGATGTTGTGTGATGGGAAGGTTGGGTTTTGGGTACAACGTTGTCATGTGTGATAGTCATGACTAGCGCATGCGGCGGACTCGCACAAAGGCTGTTTTAGGCAATAAACAGGCCTGGTAAGCAATGGAATTTGACTGGGCGAGAGCCCTGGTCTGCACATATCAAAGTATAGTTATTGGTCTGGTTTCTGTGCCATCTACTAAGTTCAACTGCCCAAGGGGATACATATACAAGGGAGGCTGTCTTGTTGTTTCTTTGCTGGAAGGTAAAGGGCAAACTCTGTATTGAGCGCAACATAGGAGCATTTGCATTGGGATATGGGAGGAGCAGCGATGTTTTTTGTCCATATTTTGTCGAGAAGATGACATTAAATACTGTTGTCTTACTGACACAAGGGTGTGTGCTCTCGTTTCGCCACTGTCTGTGTGTAAACAATTTATGGAATGGATGCAAGGGCAGCCTTTGCTCGTGTGCTGGCGCTACAGACTGAATCGGAGGAAGAAGACAGGCCAGCACCAACACTCACTTCGCAGTGATGAGCTGGGCAAGGGTTCTCATCTTAGCCCGTGATTTGGTGGAGTAGCGCATGTCGTGACTGCTGTAGGCAGCTAGAGAGGAATCATGGAAAGCATTCTTTATTGAAATAGTGCCAGGCTTGATTGGGCGGGCGTAGAAATAATATATCCTTATTGGTTACGACGTTGTGTTGTAATTCAGGCGGTAGCTATCGTCGTACAACAATACTTGCCGTGTATTATCTCAGGTCTCTTTCTTTTGCAAGCCACTCTGTAACCTGGCGAAGGGCCACATTTTTAACATTATGTACCTGATCCAGCCATCGCCCAACATCTCCATAAGCCACATTTGGCGTACCATTGTCCCTATCTTCAACGTGTCCCGTGTGCCGAAGAATCTCCATGGCCCAATGCTCCAGCCCTTTCCTCGCATGGCTTCTGTCACAACCTGCTTGGAATATTCTTCGGCAGTCATTCGCTTGCCGCTTCCAGCTTTCTGTCCTACTTCACGCATGCTGTCGAACAGACTGTCCTGAGGCCATGGCTCCGCAGCACCACTCTGGCCTTTACTGCTTACAAATGATGTCACGACATTTAGAACCCGGACATTGAGGTACGCCAGCTCGGTGGAGAGTGTGCGGGAGTAACACGTAAGAGCCGCCTTGGACATGGCGTAAACACCTTTGAATGGATATCCGATAATTCCCGAGTAGGAAGAGATATTGACAACGAGCCCCTCTGACGCTAGGAGCAAAGGCATCATCTTATTGGTGAGAACCATGACGGATATCACATTGGTTTCAAAAACTTCGCGCACGCGCTCTGGGTCCGAGTCAGTGAGAGGCATGACATACCGGACACCGCTATAAATGTTTAGAAACTTGCTCGTTTGAGGTGGTTGTTTGGGGGCCTCACGCATTGTTCACCAGAATGTCTAGTTTTCCTCCAGTGATTTTCTCGACTTGCACCTTTGCAGCGTTTATACTATTCTCATCATTGACGTCAAGCTGGACCGTGGTTAAGCCCATAGCCGCAAGTTCAGCTAGGGCTTCGGGCCTGCGAGCTGTAGCAATGACATTGCAGTCTGTTGGTTCATAAAGTGTAAGGCTTGGACCAGAGGTGGGGTTGTGAAAGGGTTACACAAGAAACTTACTACGCGAATGGAACTCCTGCGCTAGTGCGCAGCCAATGCCGCCGGGCGAGCAGCTATTTGACGTTAGAATCACCGCATCGACAACCTAGGAAGATTGGAGTAAGCAAACTGACCCTGTGATGAGAACCGATTTCCTTGATTGCTGAGGGCTCATATTCCGGTACCTGTGACTTGTGAAGAAGGTGTCCTTGTTGAGGTTGAGGTGGTGGAGACGGGGCCTCAGCTCAAGTGGTGCTGTTGAAACGAGCGGATTAACAACGGGCCGAGACTCAATTGATGCTACACAGTTATCAGCGGGGCAGTTCTGTCCTTGGAACTCCTCCACGGAGCGATCTTTCCGATTTGTAGAAGGAAGGGGGTCCATTCAGGTATCAAATGATATGCGCACCACCGCCTCTGCGCTTGGGAGGTTAACTTTTGCCCTCGTGTTCTCATTCTGAGTAATCCTTTTCGCATCACTTGTCCCTTAAAACAGCTTGGTTGCCAAGGGCGGAGACATGGGGCAGATTGAATAATATGAGCTGAAGCATCTCCTTGAAATTTGTAAACGAATAGTGTGGCCTTAACAAAAAGCGGCGAATTTCGCCTCCAGTACACTTAAAGCCTGCTCCAAGCCCAAGGTAGTTTGCTCGTCACATGGGCATTCCTGCCCCTCCAACCGTTCAGCTCTGAAAGGTCGCGTACGGGCCACGGGTGAGGATCTATAAAGTCGGCTGGAACTTGCCCAAATTTCCATCTCCATAAATGCTGTAATTTCGCGTCGAGTTTGCCTTCTAGTAAGTCGGCTACGTAACTGCCGATGACGGGCAAGAATTTGAAACCGTGAAAAGAGCCAGCGGTGGCAATGTAGAGGTTTTTAGTGTCTGGGTAAGGGCAAATTCTGAAATGGAGATCGGGGGCCATGCCATCCCTAGAAACCTTGTTAATACTGTTGGAGAGAGATATTCTCTCCCCAACAAAATACTCACTATTTCTGACGAGATTCATCCCCACTTACCAGCAAAGTTTCGTGGCTATGAACGGGCGCTTTGCCAACTCTGGGAAAATGTCCCCAAGAAATTGTCTCAATTCTTCCTCTAATTCTGTTGGGCAGCCGTCATCCGGATGGTCTCCGAGAGAATGAAGAGTGGAAGCGCCAGGAAATTTTTGGTTTGCGTAGTTGCTAACTAATCGTGAACTGCAAATTTTGATCATATTATTCTCATCCGCCGGAAAGATGATGCCTGTAGTTGATGGAGATGTTAGGGTCTATGACGCCTGACTATATTGAAAGAAGTATGGAAAATACACGAACCTTGCTCAAAATCTTCAATGACTGGGAAATGCCGATAGTTTTCAGCTTCCTCGGGTGAGAGCTGAATGACACAAATGGCTGACGTTTGAGCGATCACTTCGGTCTTTGCACCATTTACTAGGGAAGCGAGGTTGGCGCCAGTAGCTAAAACTACAAGATCCGCTTGATGGATCTCGTCGTTGGCTGCGATTGCGCCTCCACAGGACCCGTCTTGATTGTACCATAGTTTCGTGATGTGTCCCGCGTCTCCGGTGATATATCTGACACCTATTTCTTGAGCGGCATTGGCCATCTGCAGCAGTGCTTGGCCAGAGGGAACCTGCATTGGACACCACATTAAGTCATCATGTCATATTATAAATAGGCTCAATCTTACCCATCCAGAGGCCGGACTGAATAAGTTAGTCCAATCAGGAAACTCTCCCGTCAATATGGGCCATTTTTGTCGGAGTTGATCGACAGACATGTATTCGATGTCTTCTTTGTTAATCCTCTTTGCCATCTGCCGTGTATTTTCCAGCCACCCTCTGGTTTGTGCATGTCCTGACATTATCCACCCGGTTTCATGAAAGAGACCAGAGAAAATTGAAGTTGGATCCTTCCAGATGTCCATAGCCTCGAGCGCGAGCTTGGCAAGAAGGGGGTTGGGGTAACCGGCTCGGACGATTTTGTTTAAATCAGTTGCAGCAGAATCTTTAGAAGGAGCTTCGAAACGATCAACGACAGTAACATTTTCATAGCCCCTGAGAGCTAGGTGGTAAGCAGTCGATGTTCCAAAGACGCCCCCGCCAATTATGAGGATTGATGGTTGACTCATATTAACAATATATCTGACTTGGCCGTTGATAATAATGACTGGTTCTCGGAACTCAAATGTAATGGTTGATGAGATGCTTGGTTAGAAAGGTACCATTGTGTGACTATTTATATTTGAATATCTGGCCGATTTCATAGCATGCGTCAATTCGTTCAAGCCTCATGAGGTATGACCTCGTTTGGTCCTTCCCCATCATATTGCCGGGAGTGATTTCGAAATGGAGGCCCGAAGTGGGGATGGCATGCTGAGCTGGCTGGTTCAAATTGGGAACAGCCTGCATTGGCATCTCTCATCGGATGTTCTGATATCATAGCTTATGTCAGAGAGGCTAGTTCTCACTACTCTCGAAGGCAATGCTGTGGAAACAGTGGGAACATTTTTCCAAAGGGACCAATAAAGTTCAAGAAAATCGGCCTCGACAGCGTTGACGGCCGATATGGGGTTGCCGAATTCTTCGGCACAGTGAGCATTAGCGACCGAATCAGAAACTTACCAACCCCCACTCGGTTCTGGCGGCATTTTTGCCGCACTGCGGTTGTTGTCTGTGCTATATTGCGCTGTATCTATTCCTTGTTTGTGAGTGAATTTATGCTTGATTTGGCCTACACTGATAGCTGAATTACTTGGAAGAGAATATTGTTGGGTTCAAGAGGTCAGTTGTGGATGCACTGGTGTAGTCGTAGGGGTTAGGGTCTTGTTATGTGTTGTGATTCTTGATTGTTCATCTAGCTAGCTAGGATGCGAATGAAATATCTACAGTCTTCACACACGAAAGAAAATGGTACCTTTTAGATACCACTTTATATAATAAGAAATAGACAGACAGGCAATGAACTTTTAGATCCCACAGGATTCTCTGTAACTTCGAAGAATTGAAGAGTTTCTTTACACATACCATTCATTCATACTCCAAATCGGCCCTTTTCGCATTGGGTCTGCGTTGAGAATTTCAACAGAAAACCCCTAGTCCTCCCCTTTGATTCAAGGAATAGAGAGATGAAGACTTGAAACTGGTCGACTTTGCTCCATGGTGACCAGTTGGTTGATAATCAGTCTAAAATGTTCATAGATTGCCGTAATCTGCTCTGAAGAAACAAATTGAGCATTGTACTTCATCATAATTGTTATTTGTCCTTCATCTCCAGGAATGCACTGAATGACGAGTGGATAAATTTCATAGTTGTTATCCTCGGCGTTTTCAATGAGATGAAAGATGGCCTTGGAGCCTTCTTCAATTTCTCGTCTCCTCACAGGCGGCTGGACAATAAACATGTGCCGGAGATCACATGCTTCTCGAGCCGAATCACTGAGCTTAGAGATAGCCTGTAAACCGGCCTGCCCAAAGGGAATCATGGCATTTGCTTGCTCTTGCACACTTGTTAAGAAATGCTCAATGGTTTGGGACACATCGATGCGAACGCGGACGGGGACGTAAGAATGTGTTGGCCCGATGATTTCTTGCATGTTTGGAATAGGTGCATTGCGTCCGGATAGGAGACATCCGAAGACGACGTCATTAACCCCGAGACTTTCAGCCACGAGGAGTGACCAGGCGGCTCGCAAGATGTTTGACAAAGTTACATCAGTGCTCTGGTATTTGGGTATGTAAAATTCCTCAATAAATCGCTTCGAAGTTCTGCGCTCACACAGTTTGATGTTGGTGTCGGGAAATTCAGACTTTGTCGCACCCTCAAGCTGCGATAGCCAGAAGCGTCGCATAGCATGCGCACTGCCTGATCGTGTATAATTGATAAAGTTTTGGAAGGGAATCGGTTCAGAAATCTCTTGATCAGTCAAGAACCTCTGAAGAATATTGAATATCAGGCTAAGTGAAAATCCATCGTAAACGGAGTGATGAAGATCCCAGATTAGATAGTTCCGATTTTGCTCAGAAGCGAAAGTGAAAAGAGAAAGAGGAGTCCCGTAGCTTATATGGGCTCGAGGCAATTCTAGGACATCAGCAAGAGGGAATCCCTCAATCTCTCGCCAAGCAGGCTTTTCATCCAGTATCACTTGCATAGAGCCATGCTTGGACGTGATAATACGGGTGCGTAGTATAGCACATAGAGAAACGGTAGCTCCTAAAGCAGATTTGAATCGAGAGAGACTAACGTCTTCGCAAATTTCGAGAACATATCGTGTAAAATGGCAACCTGGCTGCCTTATTGCATATTCCATGAGACTCTCCTGTATAGGGGTACACGGGAAAGCATCTTGTATACGCTCTGTGTGAATTTGGCATTGCTTGCCGGCATTTTCGATGATATCGGAACGAATGTAATCAGGAACCAAATCCCAGGGCTTAAGGTCCATAATCTGTATTTTCCCTGCTAGAGATGCAGCGGCAGCCATCTGGACCAGGCGAGGATTTTCGAAGATGGCGGCAACACTCAGAGATATTCCTTGTTCACCAGCTTGGGCAACTAACTGGATAGCACTGATTGAATCTCCACCTAGTGCTAGGAAGCTATCATTGCGGCCAATGGAACTTTTGGGGATTTTAACAATATCTGACCACAATTGTTGCAGCTCGATCTCCATTGTTGTTTTTGGCGCTTCCCGACTACTCCTTTGGAGTGAATAGCTGGATCTCTCCTCTGGTGTTAGAGCTGCTACCATAGATTGAAGTCCTTTCCGATCTAGTTTTCCGGATGTTATGAAAGGTAGACGTTTACAAGGAATGTATAATGTAGGGATCATATACTGAGGCAGAATCCCACAAAGTTCATCTCTTAGCAACACGAGCCGACTCTCTAGCTCAGGAGTGAGTGGGGAGAGGGTTGGTGAAGCTATAGGATGGGTGTCTTTTGTCTCTTCCAAGGAGAAATAGGCGACAAGACTGGATGCACGGTCTGTTTTGACAATATCAACAACTACCCGCTCAACTCCCTTCAGCAAGGTACGGATGTTCTGTTCCACTTCGCCGAGCTCGATACGTAGACCGCGAACCTTGACTTGTGTGTCTTTCCGACCAACATACTCCACTGTTCCGTCGGTATTATAGTACCCGAGATCACCAGTCTTGTATAATCGGTTCCAGTGATGAGATTCACGAGATATTGCCCAGTCCGGCAGCGATGTAACGATCGAATTGGCTGTCTGTGTGGGATTGGAGAGATATTCCTGCAGGACAGTTGGACCTTGAATGATAATCTCACCAATGCAGCCCATTGGCGCTAACCTTTGTGGATTGTCTTGCTCCACAATCCAAAGGCACCCGCCGACTGGACGGCCAATTGTGACAGGTGACTCCTTCGGAGATCTCCATTCATGAAGACTGCTGAAGACACAGGTTTCGGCAGGTCCCCATCCATTGACAAGGCGAACCTTGCCATGCCATATATCAAATACCTCCTGGCTAACAGCTTCACCAGCAAGAAGGAGAAGGTCGAGGCTAGGAACATCCTCAGGCTTTATGGTGCGGGCAAAAGTAGGAGTGAGAAAAGCCCAGTTGACGCCCATGTTGCGAATAAAGCCCTGAATATTATTCATGCGATCATACTCAGATGGGATACAAACACAAGCACCGGAGATTAAAGCACCAATAATCTCGCCGATAGACACATCAAATACGTAGGCAGAAAATTGTAAAAGTCTTACACCAGGCTGGATGCCTAACCTTTTACTGATCGCTGCCTGGCTGGTACAGACGGAGCGATGCTGCATCACAACACCTTTCGGAACACCGGTGGTGCCAGAAGTGAACAGAACGTAGGCAGGGTCGTTCGGTGAGGTATAACTGGCTGGAGGGCGCATGTTCAACCTCTTGGATTGCTTCTCTGGTCTTTGATCCAAGGGCAGGGGAAGCTCGATGATGGATGGAAGTAGTGCGGAGAGAGTGCTTGCAAGCTTGGGAGAAGTGAGTGCAATTTTAGCACCAGTCTTTTGCACGATCTGCTTATGCCGGGCCGAGGGGTGAGAAGGATCAAGAGGTACCCATGCGCCACCGGCTTTATTGATAGCAAGAATAGCAACAATGAACCAAGCAGACTTCTCAAAACAGACATGGACCAAATCGCCACGCTGAACCATGAATTCAGTTTTCAGGAGATATGAGACCCTGTCCGAAGCATTATTGAGCTCTTTATATGTGAATTCTTTGTCCCAAGAGGCAATAGCAATGTCGTTAGGTCGAATTCGCACTTGATCCATAAACAATTGATGCACACAAGCATCAAGTACATCAACCTGGCGGTTTTGTTGATTCCATTCAATTGCCCTTTGCATGTCCCAGGGACTAGTTATGCTCACAGAGCCGAGATGGCCGTCCTGTTGTATGCATAGCTGCCCGAGAACATGTGCCAACTGCTTAGAGAATATTTCAAGTTTTGAATCAGTTACAGTATGTGAATCATACACAAAGTCCATGTCAACGTAATTGTCGAGAACCTTGCACAAACCGACAAGTGGGTAACTAAAATAACCATCCAGCGATTGGTCAGCGTCATAAGTATCGGAACCCATCTCAGTGAAGATGGAATCCTCCGAGTCATCTCCCTTTGAGATTTGCTGAATTGGTTGAATTATGAGCAAACTAGAAAACTCGCATGCTTCTTTGGCCTCAGAGCTAACATTCGAGATGTTATGTAGGCCAAATTGTTCGTATGCCACCATCTCGGAGGCCTGGTTTTGAACATTTTGAAGAAACGTTGATAGATTTTGAGCTTTATCCAATCTTATTCGTACCGGAATCGTAGCTATAGTTGGCCCAGACATAGTGTCTATGCCAGCCAGAGGTGCTTGACGACCGGAAACAGTAGTGCCAAAGCAAATGTCATCAGAATCGGAGTACCGCGAGAGCATTATGGCCCATGCGGCACGAAGAATGGTTGCCTTTGTAATTGAAGCATCCACCGGGTTAGGAAATGGTATTTTTGCCTTCATGATACTGGTAGCTGGCTTATGGTGAGTGGAAAAGGGAACTCGAGGAAATATTGCCCGCCGGGAACCGGATAGCTGTGATTTCCAATATTGGATAGCTGAATTTCGGTCTATACTCATAGTATAATTGATGAACCTGGAATAAGACAAGCTGGCGGGAACTGATATGCCTTGGTATACACTGTATAATGTGCTCAAAGCAATACTTAAGCTCCAGCCATCAAATATAGAGTGATGAGCTATAAACACGAAAAATCGGCGCCCAATTCGGTCTGTAATGAGTGCATACCGACAGAGTCTGGAACCATATTGCATGGGAATTGTTTTTGTATCACTCATAAAAGAGTTTATATCAACAATTTCAGTAACAGGTTCCCATTTCGGAGTTTCTTTGACGACAGCCTGGATACTAGAACCGTTATAGATTGCAATTCTGGTTCGCAAGTTGCCGCACTTGTTCAAAGTTTGGCTCCATGCTTCCTTAAACTGCGAAACGTCGACCTGGGTCGAAAGCTGATAGACATATTTGGCGGTGTATGAGCCAGGTTGCTTGACTGCAAGAGCCATAAGGCCCTCTTGGAACGTTGAACAGGGATATGCATCCTCGATGACTTCGGTCTTTGAGAGTTGACAGGAGCCCTGAAGGCTAAGCTTGACTGCGTTTAAATCGGCGGACAAGAGAGCAAAGGGTTGGATCTGGTATCGGGTTTCATCGTAATTGACCACCTTATTAGCCACAGAAGAAAGCCTGGGATCTGCAAAGATATCTCCAACTGTGATTTCCAAACCAGAGTTGCGCGCTAGAGTAACAAATTGGATGGCTGCAATTGAATCACCCCCAAGGCGAAGGAAGCTATCGTCCCGGCCAATAGATTGCTTAGAAATGTTCAGGACATTTGACCATGCTTCTTGAATACGTAACTCCATAGGCGTGTTGGGGGGACGTTTCTCACTATCAGAAAGTGAGTATGTACCCAGTAGTTCCTGATCAAGTGTAGATGTCAATCGTCTCAACATGCCCTTATCTAGCTTAGCTGACGTAATCGATGGCATGAACTGACAGGGGAAGAATATGGTTGGAACCATGTAATTGGGTAGCACAATCGACATTTGACTAATTGCTGAAGCAATTTGGTTCTTAAGGTCAGGTGTAATGGGAAGTAAAATACTCGTAGTGCCCATCCAAGGATTTGATAAACGAGTATCGTCTGTGAAACAAAAGTAGGCTGCAAGATGAACTCCAGCATCTCCATTAAACAAGTCAATCGCGACTTGTCGAGCATTAGGCAATGCTGCACGAAGGTAGTGCTCAACCTCATCCAGTTCAACTCGAAGACCACGAATCTTGACCTGAGAATCCTTACGACCGACGTATCTGATAGTTCCGTCTGGATTATAGAACCCAAGATCGCCAGTTTTGTAAAATCTGTTCCAATGTGGCAAATCCTTTTTAATGGCCCACCCTGGCAATTTGGTTACTGTCGCATCAATTGTCTGAGTGGGATTCGAGAGATACTCGCGCAGCAAGGTCGGGCCTTGAATCACAATTTCCCCAACACAACCAATTGGGGCCATCTTTTGGGTATCATCTCTATCCAGAATCCAGCTAAAGCCACCAACTGGTCGTCCTATAGTTGTTGGCGACTCGCTCGATGAGGCCCACTCATGTATACTGCTCAGCACGCAAGTCTCTGCTGGTCCCCATCCATTGATAAGACGAAGTTTGCCATACCATGTATTGAAGATGTCCTTGCTTACAGCCTCTCCAGCAAGCAAAAGTAGCTCAAGACTAGGCACCTCTTCTGGCTGGATTGTCCGGGCAAAAGAGGGAGTAAGGAAGGCCCAATTGACTTGACTTTTGCGGATGAAGTCTGGAAGGTTGCTGAGACGATCTTGATCTGATGGAACGCATACACATGCGCCAGATATCAGCGCACCGATGATCTCACCAACGGATACGTCAAAAACATAAGCAGAGAACTGCAATAGCTTTACACCAGGCTTCATACCCAGTCTCCTGGCAATAGCTCTCTGGCTAGTACAGACAGATCTGTGCTCCATAACAACCCCTTTAGGAATGCCAGTACTGCCAGAGGTGAACAGAACATACGCGGGGCCGGAGGGAGAGATGTATCCGGCGGGTGGATGCGTACTCAACCTCTTGGATTGTTTCTCAAGCTTTTTATCCAAGGACATTGAAAGTTCAACCACATTTGGCACCAATTCTGAACAAATAGCAGAGTGGGTTGGTGAAGTCACTGCAATCTTGGCACGAGTCTGCTCAACAATTTGCTTGTGGCGGGTTGAGGGGTGTGATGGATCAAGAGGGACCCAAGCACCTCCTGCCTTATTAATGGCAAGAATAGCGACGATGAACCAGGCAGACTTCTCAAAACAGACGTGAATCAAATCGCCAGGCCGAACTCCAAATCCGTTGATGAGAAGATGGGAGAGTCTGTTTGAACTCTTGTCTAACTCTTCATAGGTGAGCTGTTTGTCCCATGCAGCCACAGCGATTTCGGTAGGACGAAGCTGCACTTGTTCGACAAAGAGTTTGTGAACACATGAATCAACAGTAACAAGTTCATTGTCATGTAGATTCCACTTTATCGCTTGCTCAATATCCCAAGGGCCGGAGACATCGATGTCACCAACCAATGGTACAGCTTGTTGTGATAGTTGATCGATGACATGACCCAATTGCGTAGAAAACGCCTGTAGTACTGGCTCTGCAATGGATATTGAGTCATAGATGAACTCAAAGTTGACACGGTCGTCAAGAACCATGCATAACCCCACAAGCGGATAACTAAAGTAGTCGTTTACTGAATCATCTGAATTGTATGTGCTTGAGCTCATTTCTGTGAACATGGCATCGTTTGAATTCTCTCCCGAAACCGTTGATTGCATTGGCTGAATCACGAGCAAGCTGGAAAAGTCACATGCCTCCTTTGCTTCTGGACCAAGTTTAGCGATGCTGGGTAGGCCAAACTGCTCGTATGCAACCATTTCCGAAGCCTGTTTTTGGACTGATTGGAGAAAGTTGATCAATGTATCATCTTTGCGAATATTGACGCGAACGGGAACAGTAGCGATAGTTGGCCCAGGAGTGCTATCAATACCAGCTAGTGGCGCCTGGCGGCCAGAGACTGTGGTGCCAAAGCAAATGTCATTGGAATCTGAATAGGACGCAATGATAATGGCCCAGGCAGCGCGTAGAATACTGGCTTTTGTAATGGAACTGTTGGTAGACTTCGGGAAAGGGATGCCAATTCT
Source organism: Calonectria honghensis (assembly GCA_013403855.1). Taxonomy (NCBI): domain Eukaryota; kingdom Fungi; phylum Ascomycota; class Sordariomycetes; order Hypocreales; family Nectriaceae; genus Calonectria; species Calonectria honghensis. Next base: position 9,813 of record VTGB01000080.1, on the reverse strand, counting down.
CATGACACGGGTCAGTGGCTTGGAATGTGCATAAATGGTACGGGGAAACGAGGCGCGTTGAGCCCCAGTTAATTGAGATTTCCAATAGGATTTTGCCGAGACTTGATCAATTTGGAGAGTGTGTTCGATAAATTTGGAGTACGGCAGTAGCTCTGGAATAGACAATCCTTGATATATTCGAGCTAGCATGCTCAGGGCAATGCTTAAGCCCCAGCCGTCAAATACAGCATGATGTGCGAAAAGGACAAAAAAGTTCCGTCCAATTTGATCAGTGAACAGGGCATATCGACAAAGTCGTGACCCGTATTCCATGCGCATTGTGCGTGTTGAGCTCATATAAGAATTGAGATCAATACCATCGACTGAATGCTCCCATCGCGACCCATCGTCAATGATGGCTTGGATACTCATACCATCATGAACAACAATGCGAGTACGAAGATTATCGCACTTTTGCAAGGTTTGGTTCCAGGCAGCTTTGAAGCGCGAAACCTCAACTTGGTTGGAAAGTTGGTATACATACTTGGCAGTATAGGAACCAGGTTGTTTGACCGCAAGAGCCATGAGACCCTCTTGAATGCTAGAACAGGGGTATGCATTCTCAATTTGGTTCTCGTTATCAAGCATGCATTTTATTTGAATGCTACGCTTGATCTCATTCATGTCAGCCGATAGAAGGCTGAATGGCTGCACTGTGTGGTCTGCTTCGTTTTCCTTTGTAATATTGGCGGCTACTGCAAAGAGGCGAGGGTCGTTGAAAATATCTTTAACCGTAATACTCATGCCTGACTCTCGTGCTAGTGTGACAAATTGGATGGCTGTAATGGAATCACCGCCAATTCGCAAAAAGTTATCATCCCGACCAATGGTGCTTGCAGGGGTTTTTAGGATTGTAGACCATGCTTCTTGAACTTGGAGTTCCATAGGTGTCCTAGGAGGGTGCTTCTCACTCTGGGAAAGCGAATAGATACTCAATGATTCCTGATTAAGTGCGGATGTCAATCGTTTCAGCATGCCTCTATCCAACTTAGTGGAGGTAATCGATGGCATGAATTGGCAAGGGAAGAAGATGGTTGGAACCATGTAGTCAGTGAGGATAACAGACATTTGACTGATGGCTGAAGTAATTTGGTTCTCAAGATCAGGTGTAATAGGGAGTAGCATACTCGCGGCATCCATTGAAGGGTTTGATAGACGCATATCATCTGCGAAGCAAAAGTAGGCCGCGAGCGTGACTCGAGAATTTGTTTTGAATAACTCGATTGCAACTTGTCGGACAGTGGGAAATGCCAGACGGAAATGGTGCTCGACTTCACCGAGTTCAACCCGAAGACCACGAATTTTCACTTGAGTATCTTTACGACTGACAAATTCAATACTGCCATTCGGATTGTAATAGCACAGATCTCCAGACTTGAAAAATCGATTCCAATTAGGCAAAGTGATGTTTGGTGCCCACTGAGGAAGCTCGGTGACAGTAGACTCTGCAGTCTTGATAGGGTCATCAAGATACTCTCTCAAGATCGTTGGGCCTTGGATAACTACCTCACCAATGCATCCAATAGGCGCGAGTTTCTGCGGATTTTGGGGATCAACAATCCAGCAGTATCCACCCACAGACCGGCCAACAGTCTGCGGTGACTCATCTTTTGTATACCACTCGTGAAGGGTGCTGAACACGCAAGTCTCGGCAGGTCCCCAGCCTGTAACAAGGCGAGTCTTGCCGACCCAGTTCTCAAACACATCTCGCCCAACAGCCTCGCCAGTAAGGAGTAGCAGCTCGAGACCAGGCATATCTTCCGGCTTGAAGGTTCTGGCGAAAGACGGTGTTAGGTAGGCCCAATTAATCTTCATTGTATTGACAAAATCTTGAAGTCCATTTATTCGATCATCTTCGGAAGGTACACAAATTGTGGCGCCGAAAATTAAAGGACCAATAATCTCACCAATACAAAGATCAAAAGTAAATGAGGCAAACTGGAGAATTCTGACGCTTGAGGATAGTCCAAGTCTCTTTCCAATAGCTGTTTGGCTCGTGCACACTGCACTGTGTTGCATAACCAGGCCCTTGGGAGTGCCAGTACTACCTGAAGTAAAAAGAACGTAGGCAGCTTCATTTGGCGTAACTTTGGCTTTGGGTGTTTGTGCCTTGTTGCTACTCTTATTGAGCAAGTAAGAGTCAAATGAGGCAGTTACTTCCAAGATGTCAATAGGAAGGGATGCACATTTTCTGGCTGCCACAGAAGACGACAGTAAAATGCGAGCCCCCGTTTGCCGCAGTATCTGTTGTTGGCGTTGCGTTGGGTGCGACGGGTCTAATGGTACCCAGGCAGCGCCAGCTTTATTGATCGCCAGCATAGAGACGAAGAACCAGATAGACTTTTCGAAGCAAACATGTACAAGGTCCCCAACCTTGACTCCAGCTTCATTTATGAGGTATGCACTGAGCCGACTGGCGGATTCATTGAGTTGGGCATATGTGAGCTGACCATCCCAGGCTACAATAGCAGTTGCGTCGGGTCGATCCATGGCCTGCTGCTCGAAAAGTTCATGTACACAGGCCTCCAAAATCTCGGGCTCTTCTCCATTGTATTCAATAGCTTTGGAAGCATCCCAATCACTGGAAATGTTGATTGTCGCTAGCCGAGCATTTGGCTCACTTAGCAGCTGCTGCACGGCACTATCGAAATGATAGACGAGGCTTGACAATTGATCGTCGCACACAAGGTTGCGGTTGTAAATGAAAACTAACTCAACTTGCTCCTCATGTACAAAGGCCTGCGCTACTAACGGGTATGTGAAGTAGCTCTCTGCTGCCTCCTCATCTGTGTATACAGGAGTGGTTGTGGGAAGAAGGATAGCATCACTGCTGTCATTAGAAGCGTGCTGTGCGGGTTGAATCACCAGCAGACTGGAGAGTTGACAAGCACTCCTAGCTTCAGCGCTTAACTTGGAGATATTTTGAAGACCAAACTGTTCGAATTTGACCATGTTTGAAGCTTGTTGTTGTATGTCCTGCAGAAAGTTCGAAATAATTTGTTCAGGATTCACACGGACTCGGATTGGAATCGTGGCAACAGTTGGTCCGGCCATCATTTCAATCCCGGGAACTGGAGCCTGACGACCAGACACAGTTGTTCCAAAACAGACATCATTGGTCTCACAATATCGAGCAAGTACAATAGCCCAGGCTGCTCGCAGAAAGGTAGCCTTGGTCGTTGAAGTGACTGGGTTCTTTGAGAAATCAATTTGTCTTCTTAAAATAGACGTCTGTTTCGTCGAGTCGTTGTGGGGATTGACACGTGGAAACATGCATTGTTGTGCTCCCTCTAGCTGTGACTTCCAGTATTTTCTTGCAGCTTCGTAGTCAAGTTGCGTGGTATAATTGATAAAGTTGGAGTACGGTTTGAGGGTCGGTGGAGAACTGCCTTTAAATATGTTAAGGAGGGTATTGAATACGATATTCAAGCTCCATCCATCAAAAACAGCATGATGAATAATCAACACAAAATGATGTTGACCACTCTTTTCAGTGGTAATTGCATAGCGGCAAAGTCGAGAGCCGTATTGCATTCTCATATTCTGGACTCTGTTCATAAATGTGCGCAAATCAACACCATCAGTAGGCTCCCAAGTTGGGTTTTCATTTGAGATGCACTGGTATGAACACCCATTCCATTCTATGATGCGGGTGCGCAGATTATCACAAAACTGGACCGTTTTCTCCCATGCTTCTTTGAAACGGGGGAGGTTGATATTGTCAGGCAGGCGATGAATGTTCTTTGCAATATATGAGCCAGGCTGCTTTATCGATAAGGCAACGAGTCCCTCTTGAAGACTTGAACAAGGATAAATATCTTCGATATACTGGCTGGAAATATTGCAATCATGCAAGATTCTTGACTGTAAGGAAGAAATTTCATCTTCTTTAAGCATGGATAAAGCTTTAGACTCATAGGACTGCTGTTCCTGACCTTCGAAGAGCTTTGCAGCAATAGCTGAGAGGCGGGGATCGACAAAAATGTCACTCACAGTGACGCTCAATCCTACATCGCGGCACATAGTGACCAGCTGGATAGCAGTAATCGAGTCACCGCCAAGGCCTATGAAGCTATCTTCCCTTCCAATTGATGTAGTAGGGATTTTTAGAATCTCAGACCATAACTCTTGCAAGCGCTTCTCCATGCGTGTCTCGACAGCTTGCTTCTTACCACCAACAAGAGCATAGCGAGATAGTGACTCCCTGGTGAGACTAGCTGCCATTTTTCGCAGGGCCGTTCGGTCCAATTTGGCAGATGCAGAGGATGGCATACGGCTGCATGGAATAAATATGGTTGGAACCATATATTTTGGCAGTGCTGAGTTGAGAAAATGGGTCATGGTTGTTATCTGACTCTCAAGATCTGAGGTCAACGGCAGAAAGGTTTCTGCACTTGAATTGATGCGATTGGAGAAGCTGAAGTAAGCAACAAGGTTGATGCCAGCGTCTGTCTCCAATAGGTCGACGGCGACTTGATTGATACCACTTAGAGACGCACCTACTTGGTATTCAACTTCACCAAGCTCGATACGGAGACCACGGATCTTGACCTGGGTATCCTTTCTTCCAATGCAGGAGATTGTACCATCATAGTTATACTTGACAAGATCTCCAGTTTTATAAAACCTATTGCTTGCAGAATCAAAAGATGTAGGCAGCCATTCCATATCTTCGATAAAGACGGAGGCAGTCTTCTCCGTGTCATTGAAATAGCCAAGGGCCAGTGTAGGTCCCTGCACAACAAGCTCACCAATGCAACCGATAGGAGCCAGCCGGTTGTGGTCTTCCGCATCCACAATCCAGCATATGCAGTTCTGACTGTAGCCGATGTTTGCAGGAGAGTCATCCAAAGATTGCACGACATGAGATGTAGCATCGACACAAGTTTCAGTTGGTCCATATGCATTGATAAGTTTGACGTGCCCATACCATATTTCCAAACTCTCCTTCTTCATTGGCTCGCCGCCGAGAACTAATGTAGTCAAGCTAGGAGTCTCCTCTGGACGCAAGGTTCTTGCAAATGACGGAGTGAGCATCGCAACATTTATGCGACCTTGTTTGATAAAATTGGCAATATTTTCCAGCCGAGAACTATCCGACGGAACGCAAATAGTGCCACCAAATACAAGCGGAGTAAATATTTCAGCAATGCTGCCGTCAAAAATGTAGTTGGAGAACTGCAAAACCCGAGAATTCGAGTTTAGACCATAGGCCGTGCCATGCCCCTTGATACTCGAACAGAGAGCAGCATGCTGAATAACCACCCCTTTAGGCTTTCCTGTAGATCCGGATGTGAATAAAACGTAGGCCGGGCGTTGAGGGTTAGATCTAGGGAGAGATGTAGTCTGTTTGATCAGCTCTGGTAGCCGTGACACAAGCGACTCCGAAATGCTGATAAATCCAGGTGTAATGTTCGCACAGCACGCCTCTGTAGCAGCTGAGACAACTATGAATTGGGCGCTCACTTCATCGCAGAGTGCTTTTCGTCGAACAAATGGATGGGAAGGGTCAAGCGGCAAATATGCAGCTCCAGTTTTCATGATCGCAAGCATTGCAATCGGCACCCACTTGGACTTTTCATAACAAATGGGTACAATCGACTCCGGTTCCACACCAATTTGAAGTAGATATTTTGCAAGTTGTGTTGAGATTTCATCCACTTGCAAATATGTAAAACTTCCATCCATCGAGAAAATGGCTTCTTGGTTGGGATTCCAAATAGCTCGACTCCAGATGAGGTCGTTAACACATCCGTTTACTGTTACCGGAGTACTTTCGTTATTCCATCTGTATATTTGCTCCGCATCCTGGTTGCTGAACAGGCTAATCTCCGATAGGGCCATGCTGGGATCCTTTGAAATAAATTGAGAAACCACATGTTCGAAATGCTTGCACATCCACGTTATCTGTTCGGATGCAAGCCATTGAGAATCATAATGGGCTGAAAGCTTGATGGCGCCTTTCTCTCCTAGCAAACATTGGAATACGAGCGGATAGGTATCGTAGTTCTCATTTGCAGCGTTCAAGTCGTCAAGATCCGTTTGGAATAGTTTAAATAACGACTCGGAGCCTTCTTCAACCTTAACGGCAGGTTGAATAAGTAATAGATTCTGAAAGGCGCAAGCATCTCGGGCTATGTCTCCGGTTTTAGAGATATTTTGCAGTCCGATGTGCTCAAATGCCATCATCGCGTTGGTCTGATTTTGTACACTGGAGAGGAATTTCCCAATGCTAGCTGTGGTGTCTATGTGCATATGTACTGGAACAGTAGCAATTGTTGGTCCGAGAATTGTATGGATACCTGGCAGGGGAGCATTGCGTCCAGACACAGTGCTTCCAAAGACAACATCGTCAGTCTGAAGATAATCTGCGAGTACAATTCCCCAGGCAGCTCGCAAAACATTTGGAATTGTGATATCAGATGAAAGATTGACAGGAATATTAATGTCCCTGGTAAAGGTTTTGGGAGAGCTATCTTCACGTAGCTTAATATGAGTCTCGGGGAATTTAGCCGTGTTTGCCCCTTGGAGTTGCGATATCCAGAAGCTCTGCATAGCATCCGTTTCCGTAGAGAGCGTGTAGTTGACGTAATTACTGAAAGGGAGAGGCTTTGGGTACTCCTGACGAGAATAGGTCTTATGTAGAATATTTAGCATAGATCCAAGCGTCCACCCGTCGTATATGGAGTGGTGGAGATCCCATAAAAGGTAAGGTAGGTCATTGTCGGACACAAGAGTAAAGAAACAAAGTGGAGTGCCGTATCCAACATGAGGCACAGGCAATTTAAGAGCCTCACACAGCGACAAGTGACCAGCTTCTCGCCAGGTCAGTCCGTCACGGAAGACGATTTGAGTGAATCCTCGAGAAGACTGAATTATGCGCGTACGCAAATTAGAACATGCTGATATTGTTGCATGCAATGCAGACTTGAAACGAGGCAAGTCGATGTTCTCTAACTGAATGACAAATCGCGCCATGTATGACCCGGGTTGTTTGACAGCTAGAGCCATGAGGCCTTCTTGAAGACTTGTGCAAGGATACGCATCCTCAATCTCGTCGACACTGGATAATTTACATTGGTCTTGAGCTGCCAATTTCACAGCCTCAAGCTCAGTGTTGGAGAGTAGACTGAAAGGCTCCGTTTCAGTAAAGACAACATCTTCAGTCTCTATAGCTTTGGAAGCAATGGCGCATAGTCGAGGATCGGCGAAGACGTCCTTGACCGTAATAATGAGTCCAGCCTCTCGTGCAGACGTCACAAACTGAATGGCTGTAATAGAGTCCCCTCCGATGCGCAAGAAGCTATCATCACGACCAATATTAGCAGCTGAGATGCTTAATATTGCCGCCCACATCTTCTGCATCCGATGCTCCATTGGTGTAACTGGTGCCCTCTTCTCAGTATCAACAAGCGCATACTTGTTTAATTCTTTTCGGGATAACTGTGAGGTAATACGCTTTAACGTACCCCTGTCGAGTTTTGTTGAGGTAATGGATGGCATGAATTTACATGGGAAAAACAGTGTTGGAACCATGTAGCTGGGCAATGTCACACTGAGCTGACCAATTGCGGCTGTTATCTGAGTCTGTAATGAAGCAGTGAAAGGAAGGAATATATCACCATCGATGCTTCTGCGAACTTCATCAGTGAAGCAATAGTATGCCGCAAGGTTGGCTCCGGCACTATCCCGGTGCACATCGACCACAACCTGTTTAACACCGGGGAGAGAGGCACGTAGGTGGTGCTCTACCTCGCCAAGTTCCACCCGGAGACCACGAATCTTGACCTGGGTGTCCTTGCGAGAAACAAACTCGATGGTGCCATCAGTATTGTAGTAACAAAGATCGCCAGACTTGAAAAATCGATTCCACTTAGGCATTGAGCGGCGTGGTACCCATGCAGGAAGTGAGTAAACTGATGATGCTTGAGTTCTTTCCGCATCAGCAAGATACTCGCGCAGCAATGTTGGACCTTGAATAACAACTTCTCCAATACAGCCAGTAGGAGTGAGTCGCTGTGGGTCTTGCGGGTCAACAATCCAGCAGTAACCACCCACCGGCGTACCAACTGTTTGGGGTGATTCATCTTTATGATACCATTCATGCAGAGTGCTGAATACGCACGTCTCTGCAGGACCCCATCCAGTAATAAGGCGAAGCTTACCAACCCAGTCCTCAAATACATCACGACCAACAGCTTCACCAGTAAGAAGAAGAAGCTCTAGATTTGGCATATCTTCAAACTTGAGAGTACGAGCAAAGGATGGGGTCAAGAAAGCCCAATTAATCTTCATCTCCTTGATGAAATCGCTCACTCCACTCATGCGTGTCTCTTCAGAAGGTACGCAAAGCGTAGCTCCGGAGATTAATGGTGCAATAATCTCACCAATACAGAGATCAAAGACAAAAGAGGCAAACTGCAAAATCCTAACCTGGCTGTTCAAGCCAAGCCTATTACGAATAGCTGTTTGACTCGTACAGACAGCACCATGCTGCATAACGAGACCCTTGGGAACACCTGTACTACCAGATGTAAATAGGACATATGCGGCGTGCTCTGGTGTAACATGGGAGACCGGTGCCAGGCTTGATGTCTTATTAGCTATTAGTTTTTCGTCTAAGGTGGGTGTGACCAATACTGCATTTGAATTTATATTGGCACACTTCTGGTGGGTTTCAGTGGATACTAGAATAAGGCGAGCTTGGGTTAACTGCACAATTTGCTGCTGCCTCTGGGACGGATGGGAAGGATCCAATGGAATCCATGCAGCGCCTGCTTTATTGATAGCAAGAATTGCAACAAAGAACCAGATTGATTTTTCAAAGCATATATGGATAAATTCTCCAAGTTGGACTTTGTACTCGTCCTGTAAATGATGAGCGAGTCTGTTTGCTGCCATATTCAGCTGCGAGTATGTAAGCTGGCCATCCCAGGCATGGACAGCAGTAGCACCAGGATGCATTTGAGCTTGCTTTTCTATCAGCTGGTGAATGCATGACCCTATAATCTGGGGATCTTCAGGGTTGTATTTTAAGGCGACTTGTAAGTCCCAATCGCTAGTAAGGGAAATGCTGGCTAGCTCTTTATCCTTTTGAACCAGTAACTGTTCAACAGCACATGTGAAATGGTGAGATAATGCCTCCAATTGCGATTCTGGTACAATGTCCGGATTAAAGATAAGGAGTAGCTCCACGAAATCATCGTGTGTAAGACATTGAACAACTAAGGGATATGTAAAATATCCTTTAAGTGCTTCATCATTCTGGTAAGCTCCCTGGCTGGTTGATAACAGTGCATCAGTCGGTTGGTTTTTAGCCTTTGTAGTCAAATGCTGTACAGGCTGAATAACTAGCAGGCTGTTGAGATCACAGGCTTCCTGGGCTTCCAAGCTAACCTTTGAAATGTTTCGGAGGCCAAACTGCTCGTAAGCTACCATGTCTGCTGCTTGTTGCTGTATACCTTCAAGGAAATTCGAGATAGACGCTTGCCAATCCAATCGAACACGTACCGGGATAGTAGCAACAGCCGGACCAGGCATTCTATCTATACCCTGTACTGAGGCATGACGCCCAGAGACAGTAGTACCAAAGCAAACATCGTTGGAGTCGCAGTATTTGGCAAGAACCAGAGCCCAGGCAGCTCGAAGAACAGTTGCCTTTGTCATTGACCCACAACGTGTTGAGGTAAGCGAGAACTGGGTTTGGATAGTGCGGCTGGCTGGCCTTGATTGAATCAAAATATCTCGGCGTGGGAAGATAGAACGTTGAGCACC